>JAQMYF010000013.1:18546634-18566632 GCA_030014195.1 Neosilurus mollespiculum | reverse complement strand
TGTGTGTGTGTGTGTGTGTGTGTGTGTGTGTGTGTGTGTGTGTGTGTGTGTGTGTGTGTGTGTGTGTGTGCTTGCATTTCTCTTTAATTTAATTAAAAACAAGGTGATACCTACACAAAGTCCTCCTAGCATTTAGAGATTATTTTGTGTTTAAACATGTGCTATTGTTTCTAAAGGCGAAACTTGGCTTTGGTTTGAAAAGCTTCCAGCCTGTTTTCACCATGACGTCTGTATTTTCTGAGTTTGGCTTGCTGTCTCAACACCTTCTTTTTTCCTGTTTCTTGGTCTCCTCCTATTTATTTCTCTCTCTGGGGCGTAGCAGCAGGCCCTGGTCATATGACCTTCAAAGCTAGAGAGAGGAGGATGTAGTCTGGTTGTGAACTAGAGAGTAGCTTTGCTGATCTAGCACTTCCTCTACAGCACTGTAGGCCTCACGACAGCACACATCACGCTCGCACAAGCACCATAAACATTGTTGACATGCTTGATTTAATTTCTTCTAAACTGCACATCTTCACTGCACATCTGTTGGTCATATATTTACTTAAATGATGTGTAATGTTGTGTTAATGTTGTCTAATTTTCATTTAGGAAATTTCAGGTAATGTACAGGCATTATTAGAATAATTACTGCTTGAAGTGAGTTATGTCGTTTTCTTTATAGCTAAATAATACTCAGTATTAGGTGTACAATTACAATCCTCTCAGCTCTTCAACAAAATTATATCGGAGTTTCCATTAGTTCAGACATGTGCTTCTGGGTGTGGGTCGAGGCAGCTCTATTTGTGCAGTGTTATTTAGAGCATTAAGTGAAATGGCCCAAGGCCAGTGGTGAGGCAGAGGCTCTATGTGAGATCTATTAGTCTAGTGTTAAAAGTGCAAAGTGAGCATCGCGGGGGGTGGTGGTAGGGGGGTCTATGGGGGTGTTTGTGTGGGCGCTAAAGATCTCTAAATATCTCTGTGTTTAGTCCCTATTTACTTTTGCTACTTGCTCTCTTATGATCAGATAAACCACCTTATGTGTTTTCTCTTCATGAGAACTGCCTGCTTATGTTTTAGAGAATAAATAAGATATTAGATAAGAGAGAGAGGACTCTCATAGCTGAGTGACTCCGCACATTCACGCTTGATTGATTTCAGTGATGCTGCCTTACTGTTGAAAGCTCCATCTGCCTGACAACTGATAATATATCTCTCCAGCCTTCTTTACTGCACCTAATTGGTCATGCCTCCCATAACTGAATATTTGTTTTCATTTGTTTTCTCTCCCCAGCTCACATTCTCACCGTTTACCTCCAGCCTCCCCCTCCACACATAGCATATCTGGCGCAGGGGTGGCTTCATCCTCGTCAGCCGAACGTTCACGCCTGAGCCGAGGCTCCACTGTCCGCAGTACTTTTCATGGTGGCCAGCTCCGGGAGCGCCGAGTGCCTACACATGGCCCACCAGCCTCCCCCACTTTGTCCCGCGCTGCCAGCCCTCTGCCCCATGCCCGCACCCGCGCCACCTCAAACCTCTTTAGCAAACTCACCTCCAAGCTTACACGCAGGTAAGGCGAGACAACAGACTTCAAACCAAGCATGCATATGTGGAATAGAAAGTGATGTCAGTTGATTTTGTACTGAGTAAATGTTATATTTGAAACACTATATTCTCACAGCCTTTCCTTAAGCAGACCTGCTCATGAGTTATCGACTTTTTGTGAATATGCTCAGTGAAATTTAAAATCAGCAGTGTTAAAATGTTAACTCTCCATTGTACTGTAAGCTGATGAGTTCACTCATGTCCACAAACTTCTATAATGAGGAACCTTTGGTTGCATATATTGTAAACCTTGTTTTCTGAGCATTTTTTTAATGCATTTTGCAGGAATGTGTATACATTTGGATTTAATTAGTAAAGCTTAATCTCTTTCTATTTAGATGGCCTGTTAGAATGTGAAATACTGTAACAGGAAGTGACTCTTCTAGCTAAAGCTAATAAAGAATAGATTAGGCTCTACATGTCAGGAAGTGTTTCTTGTTTTCTCTGAAACTCTGAATTTGGTTATCCACAAAAAGGCACAACTTGTACCTCCCTTACAATCTAAGAGCTGATAATCAGTGCCAGTAGGTACCTTGTTAGCGTAATCGGCTAACAGTCTTAACATGAGACAGCATTATCTGAATAAATGTGCATACACTGCATTAACTCTCCCTCAGTATCCTCCTTTATTAACCAAGTGCTTCTAACTCTCTGTCCTGGCTGAATTCGGGTGCTCTGTCTTTTTGCTTTTTCTCCTTGGCAGTTAGCACGAGTCTTATTTCTCTGTCAACCTTTTCTGCTTTGCTATCTCTTTCTCTTGCTTTCTTTTCTCTCTCTCTCTCTCTCTCTCTCTCTCTCTCTCTCTCTCTTGCTTTCTGTCATCTTTCCTTTTTCCCCCTTTCTATCTCGTAGGGTCAGTCTTGACCCTTCTAAGCGCCAGAGCTCAAACAAGTCCATCTCGGGCTGCCCTCTGCCACATGGATCGAAAACAGTTAGTAAGTCTTCCCACCTTTCCACCTTTCCATCTTTATTCCTTCCCTGCACACCACGCCCATGTTGAGTGCCCCTTCTAAGAAACTGTGGACTAGTGCTCCCCCTAGAGACACTTCTGAATACAGCAAGAAATGTTGATATGCTTGTTCAAATATAGACATTGAAAAAATCAACCATTTCCAAGGGGTCATGTAATGTTCCAAGGTAACAAGGGGTGCACTGCAACAGGGAGCTGTATTTCTCAGCTGTCTTTGTCTACCTTCTTTTTTTTTTCTTCTTTTTTTTTCTTTTTTTTGTCCTCACCAGTTATCGACCGGTGCAGTTGGCATGCTTAAACCAGTTCATGTCATGATTCACTATGTGACTCTTTTGTGAAAAGCTCTCTTTAACCATGAAATCATCAACGCTAGCTGCCTATTTGAGCTCATTTAATTCATCTCAAGATAGCTATTGCACTATTTGTTACTACGTCTGGCAAAGTCTAGTAAGAGCATCGACTGTTAACTCTGCAGGCTAAATCCTAATTAGCCTGTATAAACGCATTATTATAAAGCATTGTATAAACCTCTTCATGAGGAATCTTGTAGCTAATCGTGCTTATCAGGCAGAAATGCATACCACAGTTCTCAGAAGCAGCAAGAGTCTTTAACAACAAGTTATGATATATTTTTGCTTTATTTTGTTTAACAATGGCTCATTAATGCTGCTTCGAGACCCACGTGCATGGGGTTGCAAACATTTACTCAAATAAATATGCTGTTTTGTTAGGATATTGAGCATAATATGGACATATAATTGTTGACTAGTTCTTTATTAACCAGTGTTCCCCAAAACAACTGGTACAAGCAAAAATGC
The DNA here is from genome assembly GCA_030014195.1 of Neosilurus mollespiculum. Classification (NCBI taxonomy): domain Eukaryota; kingdom Metazoa; phylum Chordata; class Actinopteri; order Siluriformes; family Plotosidae; genus Neosilurus; species Neosilurus mollespiculum. The sequence goes on along the minus strand of JAQMYF010000013.1, from coordinate 18,563,260 downwards.
ATGTTTACTATAAATATTTTTTTATTATATTATTCTATAATTAATATAGTACATGGTTCATATTATTAATCAGTATACATTCTTGATTAGTATAGGTTTCTGGCATCATATCCTTATTGGTTTCTTCACTTTTATCAAGTGATTAATGGGTTTATTGCTGAGGCTGAGTGGAGTTATCCTCTCCTTCAGCTTATTCCTAACTCAAATCTTTGTCTTCTTCTTCTTGAGGGTCACAGACGAACCTGAGAGAGTCTGCAGATCTCCGGTCACAAGGTAAGAGTGCATAGAAATCATTTAAACGCTTTTTATCATCCCAAGCCTAAATAGCAGTCAAAATAGCATGTTTACTTAAAGCTGGCGCTGGTAAATGTTTAGCTCTATGCTCTATGTTATATCAGTAGAAATATCTTTTTACCCTGCCAGCACTCAATAACCTGTGAGATCTGAAAAAGGTCTGAAAATGTGATTATTTTCTGTAACCCTTTAAAAACATTGACCAATCACTGCCTCATGGTCTGCTGAGGGATATCCAGTCAAATACTCCTGTGTCTCCCTGCTCATACGTGACCCTACTGTGCATGAACCAGCAGTCAGAGTGGAGCTCGTGTGTGGGTAGAGGGAGAGTGGCTTTGGAAGATCTTCCGAGGTCAGGGGAGGGTTTAGCCAGAGCCCTTTCACATTTTGCTAGTTTTCCAGATTACCAATCCCAGCTTTAATTCAGAATAGATATCATAAATCTATATTACAGATGCTGGCAGGAATATAATCCATTTTTAGCAAATCAAGACTATTTTCTTTATTTCATCTGTGCATCTTTAATTACAAACCTTGAAGCTTTCAAAGGTAGCTTAAAATGAATTTAGGAGCAGTTTTCTGAACACAGATTAAATGTAGAAAGTCTCATTTTGTTTGCGTAGTTTATTTCTCAGGTCTGAGATCTGTGTTCAAAAAACCGACTCTAACCATTAAAACTGATTCTCTCTCCTCCCCTCAAACGCCCCAGAAGCAAACTGTCAGGTTAAGAACACCAGGTAATTTTTTAAATATGTGACTTGTGCAGACACCGAGAGCATCTTCTCTGTGCACTTTGTGTGATGTGCACCAATTGTTAAATATCAAGCCTTTTAGCTTAGTCCCCCTACCTCCTTCTGCCTCGTTCCCTTTGACCTGTATGCATTTGCTAACAGCAGATATTGCTTGAAATTAAAACCCTTAAATTGGATATTAACTGAAAGACCATTAAGGAACTCATTACTATTAACTTTGTATGGTTTGAAGGTCATGCTATGTGCTTGAAATTAAGGTGCTCATTTGTAGGCCTTCATTACATGCCTGTTGGTTTTGTGTGTTGCGATGGGTGACTGAGCGCAAACCCAGCTGCGTTCATCTACAGAGTCCATGCTGTGGGTGAATGCAGTTATCTATCAATGCTTGATATTAAGCATGTCTTAAGTGCAAGTTCAGAGACCTTGATGAAAATATCACTTTTGTGTCATATATTTGTAATATACAAGTAACTGCTGTATGATATTAAGGAACTAACTGTAAGTATTTCAGGTTTCAGTGAATGTAAAGATGTGGCTCACCCTTCCCAGAAGCCTCTGTGCTAGACACCATTCTATGTTCTCGATATACCACTATGTTATATTTGAAAAAGTAGTAATGTAAATTCTTTTGACTGATCCCTTCTGTTTTCATATGGTTATTCCCTTGTAATGAACAAGAACAGGCCATCACTGGCTCTTTGGTGGCCACGAAGGAAAGAAAACATCAGCCATATTAAGTAAATTCCTTTTACATATGACGTGGATGAAGAAAAAAATTTAAGATGGGTTTCAAAGGGATCATTAACTGTGAATTTACCACGGTTTTACTGCACCGCACAATAAGAGAGCTAGCGGTTTATTGGTCATGTGCCTTCAAAACGCACCGGTCTGTATATAAGAAAAAACAGTGTACTGGATTCTGGGAAGGATGTGCTGGCCTCGTTATTACACTTTGTAATAGTAACAAAAATATATACAGTATGTTAAATCTTTTGGTATTTAAACTTTCCAAAAGAGAATCATTAATAAATATCAGAATGTTTAGTAAAAATGTGGATAATTTATAAGTAAAGGATAATGTACAGCTAGCTGGTCATTATAGCAAAATAAACCCTGACAGAGTGATTGACATCTTGAGGTGTAGTGAAGAGGACATGGATCACTCTGAAGGGATTTATTTCCCGATAATGACCTTCGCACTCTATATTATCCTGCTTATTACACGGCCACTGACTAAAGAAAATTATAATTTGACGAAAAAATATTGATTTAAAAATTATTTGATTGATTTTAAAATTATTATATTGCTTCCACTAATGACATACTTCATAGCAGCAGTCTTTTCTACTTAACAAGTGTGTGTTATAAACAAATAACCTACTGAGTGTGAATAACCAATAAGAATTGAGTACTTAAATGAGCCGTGTAATAAACATTTATAATATTATAGTCCTAATCGATTAAACATATAAAAACACTTAATGATTATTATATATCAACTTGTTCTGAGGAACCTCTAGCTAAAAGAGTGAGTTTATCAAATTGTCTACTTCAGAGCATTTAACTTTATTCTCTTTATTTCTAACATTACCTTTTGCCCTGTCCCCCCACCCCCCAACCACTATCATGACCCCAACCACTATCTACCCGTTTGCCATGTATTCTGCCCACACCTCTTTTTTTCATCTCTCACCTTTCATTTCAACCCTCCACATAACATATTCCCCTCCTCTTTCTCTCTCACAGTCGCCATCTATCTGGGTATCAAAAAGCGACAGAGCCCCGGCCCCCCCGAAGCGGATGGGATGTGAAGGTGCAGAGCGCACGGGACCCAGCCGAGGTGGTACTTGCAGTTCGTGAGGCGGCACAGGGCTGCGGTTGCCAGGTGCACCAGGCTGGTCCATTCCTTCTCTCCTGTACACATGGTGCTGCCGGCTCCCGGGTGGCATTTGAGGCGGAAGTAGGTCACCTGCCTACAGAGGTCAGCGGGGTCCGCTTTAAACGCCTATGGGGGGCACCACTTGCTTTCCGGGACATTGCTACCAAAGTGTCCAAAGAGCTGGAACTATAAACGGCGACAGGGGTAGAGGGGTATGGGAGAAAAGCAGCGGACAAAATAATGGGAACCTCTCTATGCTTGTTTGCACTTATTGTGGAATTGTAGAGACTCTGAAACAAACATTGAGAGTGTCATGGCTGTCACATACAGGGCCTGCTCAAAGAAACCCCCTCCCCACTTATTCCAACTTTGTGTCTTAGCAAGCCATGTGCTATTCCAGTTTTATCCTGATCTATCAGGATCTATTATTCCAGATCTGTCATCACCACGGCATCTCAGCCTTTTATGTCATTTCCAGTTAACAGCTGCTATTTAATACATTTAGAACATTTTGTTTATTCTTTTGAAACTTGCACCATCCTGAACACTTATCAAACATGTCCTGAAGACCAGTTCTTTTGTGTGTATTTAATATTAACATTTTCTCTGGATGAAAAACAGCCTAAACTGAGGTTTTTGAGCTGCCTAATAGCAGTAACTAGCTATTTAAACCTGTATGATTTGTGGACAGGTGATGGCTGCTCTTCTGAGCCACTAACATTGTAGCCTTTATGGCGTTTTTATTTTTAATTTTTTTTTTGTCTGAGTTTCAGCAGTTGTTCTCAGTAATGCAACTTCTGTTGTTGTACAGTAGCACTTTAGGCTTGAGTGAGCATCACTTTTCTTGAACCCTGTTTCCCTGTTTCAATGGTACACACACCCGTCAAGCCAAGTGAAAACACAACACCACTTCTGTTGGAAGTATTATGCTGGTGAGAAGCCTCTGTTATACGGCCAAAAGAGGATCCTGTTTAATGGACACCATACTGCAGCTTTTCACTGTTTTAGAACCAGTCACCACCTTAAACAAGGAAGCATGTACATGCACTGTGCAAAAAAAAATATTAAAAAGGTTTTTTTTTTTTTTTTTCAGCATTAGTCTGAAACCCTGGAGTGTCTAAGTCTAACTGTAGCCTTGGAGTCATCTTAAAGTCGTAGATGTACTATATTTTTGATAATGTGACAAGTGTTGGGGTGCTAAAACATCTGCCAAATTATCCTGTGATATAATTTTAGTACTTTTCGACATAAATTACTTTGTATTCTTAGCTCAAAAAGGCCTCTTTCAATCAGTGTCATTATTACTGTTTGCTGTTGCAGGCTGATGTAGTGATATTTGGGTATGAAGATGTGTTCTGATCGTCCGGTCCAGCTATCCTTCAAGAAATTTTTGCTGTACAACTCCTACGAACAATTCCACTGGTCTGAAATGTTTTGCTAAGGCACAAGGGCTATATTATAGAGTATGCTCCAGAATTTAACTGAACAATTTGGTAGGGCGGGTGGAAAGAATAAGTGTTTTAATAATGAATCTGTAGAAATTTCAAAACTTTTAGGGTATTAAATATACTCAAATGAATTTCATATTTCTTATTATGAGATTATTGTTATAACTGTAATTTAAAGTAATCTTATTCTGTTAAAGATTTTTTTTTTTTATAAATGAATGCTTGAAATTATCTTCTAATAGAATAATACAATTTGACAAATAACATGAAATTTGTGAAGATGTCTGAAAGTTAATGCTAATGAGTTGTTCTCATAATAGGAAATATTGAATGCATTTGCTTATAATTTTTTTCTTATGTTAAAGCCATGTCTTCTTGATACTGGCTTTGGAGTAAAACCTCTTGGGTTTCTTAGGCTTGCTATTTATTGGTTCCCTGTGCTGGTGGAGTTGATTCATGGGTTATGCATAGTAACCTGTGGTTAGCAGGGAAGCCAGAAAAACCCGTTCATGTTTACAGTCAAGGAGCTTTTACAATTCACAGCTCAGTCCACTTCTTTAAGGACTTGGTGCCTTGCTGATTCGATTAGTATACACCAAAATTCTGAGATTACATAGAAGCAATTGTTAGCCTATTTAAAACCATTCTTCTGTCCTGTTCTGTTCTAAAGCAAATTCAGTCAAGTGCAAAGCCTTAAAATTTTAATTGGTCTCAAGAAATTATTCTGGATGTTAATAGCGCAAACACTCAAGTCTTAGAAAAATCTCCCTATTCTAGCAGTGTGTGTGCGTGAAAATTTGTCCTTGTGTGTGGTGGGGATTGAATTTTCAATTGAAAATAAAAACACTGTGTAGCTTTTGGTCTTTAGTTAATAAAGATAAGTAGTCTTAACCCCTTACACTAGCAGGACCCACTACACATTCCTCCCTTCTGTACATACATTGATTTCCTTTTGGTTTCACTCATAATTGCAAAAACATCCTGGTAGTTACAAAATAAAAACATGCTTAAGGGGTTAAGTACTCACAACACTGTTACATTAAGTCACTGTTTCACCAGTTTTCAGGGGTCCCTGATGCTCTACATTTTGCAGTGTCACATCTCACAATACACGTGAACACTGGAGAGCACTGAAAACCTGGTGCGAATGTGTTGAGGAAAGACTGGTTTGCTAAACACTACAATAAGTGCTGTTTTTCACTATGTACTTCAGTGAAATAATAAAAATAATAGCCTCTGCTGGTCACATGGCTTGTCATGACATTAAAATAAGAAGTACCTAGCCTTAGTTACCTTGAGCAAAATGCCTTTTTTCCTGTGTGCATTACTTCAAATACATACTGCATCAAAAACATGATGTCTTTTTGTTTTGCTCAATTCTCAAGCAGGTTGAGTTTCTGGTAAAAATTAAAACTACCTGCTGGGTTTGCACCGAGCATTTCCCTTGGGGTAAATCATTAGCTACTGTCTTTTCTCCTTCGGCAAGGCTATCAGACTGTATAAATATGTAAAATTGTGTAGGTAAATTATGATTTTAATTGTGTTCTTTTAAAAGTTTTAGATTATTTTTTTTCTGCCTGTATGTGTAAAGAAAGGAAGACTGTTGAGGTGACTGAGGAATAAATTCAATGATTGATAAAGTCTGTCTGTGCTTTGTGTGTTCATTAACGGTGAAGGCGTGCCCATGCCAATGTAGTAAGCACACGAAGTATTTTAATAAAATAAATGCAAAAAAGGGAGGTAGTATGATGAGAAAAAAGAAAGCAGGGACCCAGAAATCAAAAGCTCTTTATAAGATTTTCCATATAATACTGTAGGTACAATGAAAAGCCTTGGAATTAACAAATACTGACTGACGGTAAAGTGGTTGTTGCTGAATGTAGCAGGAGTTTTCAATTCAGTTATATCCACTGAGCCTAAGGCAAGTAATGGTTTTAAATGTGTACTACACAGGAACATAAAATATTTTTATAGTTTATTCTTTGCATATTGTAACCCTTACAGAGACAGGTCAGGTGAGCTCCATGTGCTCCAAGCAGAGCCAAGCACTGTGTTGCTAACACCATCTAGATTGAAGCATAAGAAAAATTGAGCTCTGTAACAGTGTGTTTTTAAACTCATTCAGGCTTAGAATACACTACACAGACAAGAATATTTTATGTTTAATTTCTCTATTTTTAAAGTGTGATGATGATACCACCTGCTCCAACTGGCTGTGATGAACCATGAATGTCCGTTTTGATTCAAGCATTATCCCATCTCTTCTCATCTTCTTCCGCTTGGTCTGGGGTCGGGTTGTGGGGGCAGCAGCCTAAGCAGTGAGGTCCCGATGTCCCTCTCCCTATCCACTTCCTTCAGCTCTTCCAGGGGGACGCCAAGGCATTCCCAGACCATAATGTTTTTTAATTCCCCAATAGTGGACCAGTCAGATTGCACCAATTCTTGTGTAATTAGTAATAAAACATACCTGCGAGTTTCCAACTCCACTCTGGAAGACACTCTAGTCAGAATTGAACTGTTATATAATGGAATAAGGGTGATCACCTGGAATAACTCAATCACTTTTGCGGTGACTCTTCAAGTTTACAAATAACTAAACCCATGTCAAAAAAAGGACCGCTGCAGCATAATATAACTTACTAGTCTTTCCTCTCGTTTTACACCTGTTTGTATGTGGACAGTGGTAAGCATCTCAGGGAATAGAGATATTGCCCCAATGATCATTGAAATGTGTGCTCTTTTGGGGAAAATAGATGGCAAAAAGTGCTCAATCCATAGTTTGTTGGTTGCTGTGTGTGTTTGTTTTTAGAGCTCCACTAAGTCAAGCATTTTTTTTTTTTTAAATAATGAAGTGACAGGACATTTTGCAGGCAAAATTGTAACAAAACCAGATGTCATAATACAAAAACAGATTAAAGTGGACAGCACAGTGGCACTGATTTCGTCTGACCTTCCATGGAATGCTGAATCATTGATTGGCTACTCCAAATTGCTCCTCAATATGATTTAGTGTGTGGATGATGCCCCCTGAGATGAAATGGCTTCCAAAGAGACTTGTTCGAAATCCACTGCAATCCTAACTGTGATGATCGGACTATCTTAATTCATTATACTGATTATACATTAGTGTTCTAATACCCAAAAAAAGTGTTTCAGCCTAATCTGGAATGGGAGAAATCCAACCTTGAGATTATGGTTATATATATATCCATATGGTTACATTTTTTTAAATCTTGTATTGTAGTCACAAATGAGGTAGAATTATGAGCCATAACAATTGAATTCTTTGTTTCATGGGGCTTTTAATTACTTTGTACAATCAAAACAAAGGTGAATACAGCACAGTCAGAGTTTCCTGATCTGTGCGGCGATTTGATCCCAAGATGTTACAGGAAGAACGGAAAAGATGGCATGATGACAGTAAAAAGGAAGGAAAAGAAAATGGTTAATGGGGAAAAGAGAAAATATGTAAAGTAAGAAAGAGAGAGAGAGCAGGATGGAGTGTCTCTTGGAAAATGTCAATCAGGAGCACTTCTCCTGCTTGCTTGCTCCTTAGATGGTAAGGTTACCCATAAGAACAAATACAAAAAGAAACTACTTCCACTTTACTTCTGGGCTGGGATCATGTCATCAATGGACTCTCCCTTCTCCAGCTTTTTCTCCATCTCAACCATGAGCTTCACACCATCAACCACCAGCTGTACCTGCTGCACTTCGGATGAACCCAGACGGTCAGCATTGGAGATGTCAAACACACCACCAACAGAAGCAGTATCCACACCACCTGGACAAGTGAAATAAGGAAGGTCAAGCATTTTGAAGTATTCAGTTAGGATGTCTTGGCTGATTACATTAATCACCACTTATACCTGTGCCACGCTTCTGCAGACGGAGTCTGGTCAGAATCTCCTCAAATTTGGGGTGTGTGCTGAGCTTGGGCAGCTTGACGTGCACACCACCACGCAGGCCAGTACCCAAGTTAGAGGGGCAGGTCAGGATGAAACCAAGATGCTCGTTCCACATGAATCCATGGTTGTGTTTCTTGAAGATCTCCTCAATCTGTGTAAGTGCAGAACAACAATGTCAATTTATTGAGTTCTATGCAAAGGGAGGAAACTTTTTGAAATATTGGTTGACTTACTTTCTGCAGACCAACGCAGAACCTCCTGAAGACCTCCTTCATGTTTCCACCCTTCTGCATGGAAATGACACGCAGATGGTCCTCTTCATTCACCCAGACCAGGAAGGTCTTGTTGTCATTGTGCCAGATGCCTCTTGCATCAGGCCAGTCACGAGCCATACCGGCAGCAAGAAGCAGTGGGGAGACAGGCTTGTCAAACAGGAAGTGGTCAGCAATCAGCTGTTCCTGCTCTTTGTCAGTCATGTCCTTCAGGGGGTAGTACTTGCCCTTGAATTCACCATCCAGGCTGGTCAAAGCTGTGAAAAGAATCAGGACGAAGGTTTACTTTTTTACCTATAGGGAATGACTTGTAACTGGCCACTGATGGACTGATAGCTAATACTCACCCTCAATGGACAGTTTCTCCACAGCTCTACGCTCACCACGGCTGTTGTGGGGGGGCAAGGTGTATCCCTTGATGCTGCGGCCAGTACGTACACGGCTGCTCAGAACGTAGTTGGGGTCAAGATCATCACCACCCTACACAAAGAATGATCTTTGTCATGAAAGAAGTATTCCTATACAAAATAATTTCTTTTTAATATTTTGAAATTTCTCACCTTCAGGTTCTCCCAGTTCAGGTCAGTGTGGTGCTTGTCAGTAGGCTTGTAGCCACCATGACGGTCGGAAATGACGGGGTCGAAGAGATCCTTAAAGACCTCATAAGACTCCTCATCACCAGCTACACAACCAACGGTCATAATAAAAGGATGACCTGGAGACAGGGAAAAAAAAAAATCTTGCATAACTATTGAAACACTAATAGACCTGCAATACTGTTAATACTACAATTAACACTGGAATGGTTTGAAAAAATTAAGATGTTTTAGATGTTTCAAGATTAAATGGTGCTTTGCCAGGAACGGCTATGTAAATGTACAGGCCCTCTTACCTGGGTTGTCCACACCAGTCTGGATGCAGTCATCAAGAGTGAAGCCGCTTGGGGTAGACTTTGATCTCAGCTTGTTGTAAATGTCCTTGGTCATTACCTTGGACATATGGTTGTTGTGCAGGGAGAGATCAGGATACTCCTCCACCATAGGAAACTTCATCTTATAGTCATTGCTGCAGTTCTTAGTCATGATTGCACTTTTTAGATGATCTGAGAAAAGTGCATGGGTAACAAATAATGTAAAGGTTATTCTTTTTTTGCTAACCGAGACATATAAGTTATTCCTAGCAGTCAAAGGTGACTTATTTGAATCTTGTGTAAGCTTGGGTAAAACAGAAACTAGTTCTCTGGCTAACTGAAGCTACCGTTTCACATTACTGCATAAAATGTTTGAGGCATGGTCCACATGCTTACATGTATCAGACCACTGATGATATTTTTAGCATGCCTACAAACTCTATCCAGCTAGCATATGCACCTCTCTGATTTCTGTGGGGGATGGCATACATGAATATTTGAACCAAACTTAGAACTCTTTCCATGTTAGAAAATAAGATTATCCTCTTCCCAACTCCCATTGTTAATGAAAAATTCAAACTACAGTTAAATGATGTCGGGCAAATAGTGGGTGAGTGCACAATTATATTAAATATTTTTAAAAAGCTAAAATTAAACATTCATGATGATCATTGTTCTAAATGTTCTGTTTCGAAAGGACATTGGATTTTAAAATGAAAATTAAAAACACTAAATCATATCCTAAGTTGTATTGCCCTTCTACCACAGCATTTGACCTTACACAACAGGTGACTCTAACACGCAGCTAATTCTAGCTTTACATGGCAAGGCCACTTCAGCTGTTCGCAAAATATTTTTTGCGGAACGTTATCAATTTACTAAGATTTAGACAATTTTAGTGCCTTTAACCCATTGACTTCATTGACATATCATTCAGTTATTTAATTTGAAGCATGATATTCATCATCACCTATTAAATATTTATTAATTAAACTGGAAAAACTAATAGGAAAGGTCCTATGGATACAACAGTGAATTTCTCAGCAGTTCTTGGTTGTTTAAGTGCTTAAATGCTCGGGATATTTCATATTACATTCAAAGTGAATTAAATGGTCTAACACTGGCTTCAATATACAAAATAATTTTTTATATCAGCAATCCAGCAGAAAAAGAAAAAGAAAATGCTCAAAATAATCACAGCTACGACCCCATAGACAGTGATTAATTTTATGCAATTTCTCTTGAAATCTTTTGTATATCATCATTAAACAATTTTTTTTAATGCACTAACTGTGCTTTTAGCACAAACATTCCCCTTTTCCCCACATGCTTCAAACCATAAAGTCACCATTGCTTTACCTGCACGAGAGAACAAGGTAACAGTCCTTGGGATCAGATCCTGTTCACCAAAGCCAATGTAGGGGATGCCCAGCTCTTCAAAATGTCAGACCTTGGTTTATATATGGCGATGCCTAATGCCTATTGGCTGCACAATCCGTGCACGCTCTCAGTCTATTGGAGATTAGCACTCTCTGTTAGGAGGCTTGGATTGTAAAAGGAAAAAAAACTATATCACAACACCAGAGACAAGGTGACAGCTATTCCCGCCCATGTACCCTTTCTCTGTGCCCATCTGGTTAGTAGCTGAGGGAGCTGTGGGAGAGGTTCCCAGAGAAATACTAAACCAACATTTCCTGTCTTAAAGGTTTTGTTAAGGGATGTGTTGAACATTTTATCAATATTTTGCTTTCAATTAAGTTAATTTAAAGGTGTAACTAGAATAATTTTTTAAATGCACACTCTTACATTTTCTTTCATACACCAGAGCTTATTTATAGCATTTTCTCATTTGACACATGCTTCTAACTGAAGCCAGATGTGGCAGATCATGTAGCTGAGCATTTTAGGGTTAAAGGCTGTGCTTAAAGGCCCTACATTGATCTTTATAAATCATAGCTCGACCTTATAAGCTACAACATTGTTTTCATAGATGGACTCGATTCTTGGAACACTAACTGGCCATAGCTATGTTGTGGAAGTTTACATACATATATCTTTCTGTCCCAGAAAAAGAACACTCACTCATTTGAGAAACTGCTTACTCCTATTAGGGTCACAGGGAGGCTGTCTCAGTCCTCAGACCTTCAGAAGACCAACACACACAACCACACCTACAGGCGATTTGGAGCAGCCAAATGTGCATATCTTTGGACTGTGAGAGGAAACACTTGCAAGCATGGAGAAAACATGCAAACGCCACACAGAAACACCTGTGACCAAGACTCGAACATTAAAAGTGGTCTCAGATTTTTTTTCTATGGCTGAATATACACATGGAATACACATAAAAACAGGGAAAGCACATGGTCTTCTGAGACCAGAATATTACATATGGCCTAATTCTTCCCTTATTTAAATCTTGAATAACATACATTAAATGTATTAGCATCTATGAAGATTTTCAGATATAGCCCCTGTCTGTGTGTACAGTAACTTTGTATATGTGCATGTAATTCATGAACACAATATACACTGTAACAACCATCATGTACTGTTTGTTTGGATAGACTGAAGGTTGTGCTAAGTCTGCCTTAGATATAAGAAAAAATTTAAGAAAGTGGTGTTTGTTACTAAGTCTGCTAAAATGTTGTTAATTCGTTAAAACCTACTGTTCTCGTGAACCAGTCAAACGTATACAAAGAATTTTGCCTACCTGAGGCAGGCCTACTAAAGGGGACTTTGCAGACAACATGAAGAACAGTATATAATATAATAAATATTCACATTTTGTTGCTTTGCAGCCTGAAATGAAGACACACTAAATATTTTTTTCAAGCTGTATTTAATATAATAATAATAATAATAATAATAATAATAATAATAATAATAACAATAATAATAAAACAGAATCGCTGAGATGGTTAAAGGAACACCCCTTACTAAAAAAAACAGGTGTAACTAATTACCTTCTCCATTTCACACCAAGCTAATTGGCTTCCACCTGTGATCAGCTGTAATGATTCTCATTAGTTCTGCATAAAACCAGCTATTCCTAGATCAGTTAAGTGTTTGGAAGTGCAAAGCATTGTCAAAATATCTCAGGTATAAAGCTGTGGACAGGCACAAGTCAGAAGAAGGATGCAAAAAAAATCAAAGGCTATAGCAATGCTTAGGACCACAGTAAAGCTCATAATGAAGTGGACAGTGTTTGGTACACCTAGGACCCTTCACTGATTAGGCTGTCCCTTCAAATTGGTCTCCAAAACTGGTCAAAGGTAACTGGTCAAAAACGCTACCAAGAAGCCTAAAGCAACTTTTGGCAAAGACTGGTTATTGGTAGTCACAACAATATCACAAATGCTCTGTCAATGTGGATTATATGGGAGGGTTGCAGAACAAAACAAAAAAAAAAAAACAGTCTATTTACCAATTTCTATTTTTTGGCTTTACCAAAATGTAGACATTGTGAAACTGTCCTTGTAGCACTGCTAGATCCTATGTCCAGTCCAGTTGACTGCAGAGTGTGAGATATATTTATCCTATTGTCTTTGATGGGTTATGCGATATAATATCTTATTGCAGGTCATTTTCTGCACTGTGTGTGAGGCAAACACATGCTTGACTTATATACATGCAGGGAGTTTTATGCCTGCGCTCTAGTCAGAACATTAAAGCTATGTTGCCAAAGCAGCATCTTTTATAGTACTGATATAATTGTGTGTGTGTGTGTGTGTGTGTGTCTCTCTCTCTCTCTCACATACACACACACACACATACACACACCAGGTAACATGATACACAGCCTTTAGTTCAAGCCTTCTTTATTTAACTCTGTCTTGCATAAGAGTGTTTGAGTTATGTGAGCACATAATATGCTAGCTTGATATTGAAGTATAACAACAGTGAGTTTTTTCTTGTTTTTTGTTTTGTTTTGTTTTTTTACTAATAATATTTGATGCTGTAATAGTTCTGATCTATTATATGTGTTCTTATCTAAACAGGCCAAACATGTATTTGCACACACCATTACATTTGGTATGGAATCCTCTTCCATTGAAATCCGAGACTCCCCAGTGCCTTGTCGTGTTACCAGTGCTATGTTTAGTGCTGGGTCACAAAGTTGTCCATTTTCCTGTGACAGACCTCCTGATTGAATTGCATTGACTCAGCGATGGTTCAGTACATGCACCTATCCACAGAACCTTCCAGTAACCCTCCTGTTCTTGCAGATCAGAGTAACTAGCTATTTATGTAGATAGTGCAAACAAGGTACCTGCAGTTACCTGAGGAGCCTGTTCACAAATTTGTAGATATGAATTGATGCTACACCATGCAAAATTTGAAAGTGTTGTGCAAGTACTAAGTTTACGTGTAAGTATAAAATCCTTGCATATATGTTGCACAGGAGATGTAACAAGCCATGCATATTCCTTTTGTTTTTTCATTTCTTCCAAAGCCTGCTCTCTGCAAAGCTGGCCAGCACACACTATCAGCTATGCAGTGAGGGGCACTTGTGCACAGAGTGGGTTGACCCGTATGCATTAAAAACATTCCCCATGCTTAGCACCTCTCTGTCACGTCTTCGAATACATGTGCTATGGAAAATAATGGCTCTTTTCCCAGATCTCTCATCACTTAAATGTAAGGAAACACTGAAGGGTGTTTGTGGGTAAATAAAGTCCCTCTGGTAACAACACCTAAAACGGAAAAGTTGCTAAACAGAATTAAAATGTAATTAAAACACAACTAGTAAATATTAATAAGCGAAATAACAAATCAAGTTTTAAAATTAGATTAATCCATCACTATCTACGTTTTACATGTACCTGATTTCCATTTACCAAAAATTATGATTTACCAGTTTATGTATCAACCCTTGAATCTGACTGTTTATTAATACACATGTTTCATTGTCATCCTGCTGACAGATGATATTGCACCTTACATATATGTTGTCCATACTCAACAATGTAGATACAATATGAGGAAAAAGTGAATGTCATGGGTGGCTTTTTTATCCCAGGCTGCCCTTGGTAGCTGCACTGCTCCTTCCCACTGCCAGACTGTCCTTATATGGCATGAGATGATCACCGACACTCCCTGTGCCAAACAGCTGAACCATCAATCAGCCGTGCCTCATATATCTGCCTGGCCACACCTGCTCTAATACCATCATAGTTCCACTCTGTTTCGGCACGTGTGCCTTGCCAAAGCTCTGTCTACTGTCTTTTTTCAGCAAAGGCAACGCAGCTGAACCCTTGAATTAATACTGTTCCATTTCTAGTCAACTTTACATGTTTAATTTTGCCCTTTTGCCTGTTGTCAGGTTGTTAAAAAATTCACACTAGTATTTTGACCTATCTGTACACTGATGCCTGAGGACAAGTTGCACATTCATACTTTCAGAACTGTAAATCTGTCTACTAGTGCTGATACCACGCTTGAGCAAAATTCCGAATTTGGAATTTCAATTCAATTCATTTGAAGAATTGGGATTTGAATTGAATTGATTCCACCCCACAGGATGTTGAATTGGAATTACAGGAAGTGGAAATAAATTTATTGCAATTCAGAGAGATTCCTTATAGCCAAGCAACAGGAAGAATTTGTCATGTTTAACAAAGGTTTTGGCTTAAATACTCAAAATGCTTTATAAACACTAAAATTATACACAAATTTCCTCCGTTTTGAATAATTTGTAATATTCTTTTTATGTGAAAATGAACAAATGACAAATTTGTGGCAAATGCAATAATCATTTATTACAGTTCTTAATTTATAGGGTAACATTGTTGCATCTAATTGTCATGAGTTCCTCAAAGGTTTTATCATTAAGATGACATCTTTCTGGTAAGAATATCTTTCCTGCAACACTAAAGATCCTCTCAACAGGTGCAGAGGATGCAGGTATGGCCAGATATTTGTAGGCAAGTGCAGCTAGGTTTGGAAAACTGCTCTGGTTTTCTTTCCAAAACACCAAAGGATCAGCATCCTCTGTCAGACATGGATTACTCAGGTAGACATGAAGATCATAGTAATAATATTTGTATGAAATATGTAAGGAATGTATGAAATATACTGTATACATACAGTATGTATGGAATATACTGTATACATATGTATGGAATATACTGTAAAGCATGAGTCTGGAATACACCAAAATTATCAATCAGAATTTCATGGAATTTCAATTCTACTTCCTTCAATTTGAATTTGAATTGCAATTCTACTTCCTGTTTGCAACCTCAATTCAAATTCATGAAATTGAATTGGAATTTGGGAGACATTCCATTCAGAACATTCAATTCAGAATTTTTCACAAGCCTGGCTGATACTGCCAAGAGTGTTTTGTGACACGTGGGATGGTGGCTTGTCACATTAAGCAAGTCTGACAGGGACAAGCTAATGCCAGTCACTCGTCCAGCCCTCTTTAAGCTGCTTTGTTGAGTGTTGTTTGTTAGACGTCATTAAAGCACTCCTCCCCCAACATACAGAACACCTCCTACCATTCTGACTGTATTAAAAAAAAACAACTGAAACCAGTCTTACTGGTCTATGTTGTATAATAGACAAACTTACTTGGGTATTCATTAAAAGATATTCCACTAGCAACATCAAATTTCATTATATTAATTACAAAAATTCTACTATTTCATACTCTCACATAGGCAGTGTTTCTCCAAGCAGGGTCAAGGGTCTACCAGAGGTCCATGAATCACAGTTTAGAGACACAAGCCTTGTGGTCTCAGTCACTCACTCATTTGCCAATCCGCTTAATCCTACTGGGGTTGCGAGGAGGCTGGCACCTATCTCAGCCAACACTGGGTGAGGGTGGGATACACTCTGAACAGCTCGCCGGACCATTGCAGAGTAAACACACAAAACCATTCACACCCACACTGACACCTAAGGTTAATTTGGACAGCCAATCAGCCTTATGTGCATGTCTTTGGATGGTGGGAGGAAACCAGAGTACCCAGAGGAAACCCACATAAGTATGGGGAGAACATGCAACTCCACACAAAAACACCCAAGCCTGGGAGTCAAATTCAGGATCTTTTTGCAGTAAAACGAACGTGTTAATAACTACCTCACCCTGTGGTCTGTAATTTTATTTTGTGTGTGTGTGTGTGTGTGTGTGTGTGTGTGTGTGTGTGTGTGTG
>JAQMYF010000013.1:18518312-18539129 GCA_030014195.1 Neosilurus mollespiculum | reverse complement strand
ATGGTTCTTTTACATGCCTCTCACCACAGACAGTGAGAGACATGGCCGGCATTTGATAACCCAGTTAGCTGCACTGGTGGGACAGCAGTGAGAACCCGTTGATAGTGGGGCTTGAACACCCGACCTTGGGATCAGTAATCCACCACTGCCCCATGCCAAATCAATGTAATTCTCCAAAAGAACATCAAGATATTTCAACAAATGTTGTTTTTTCAGTACTGATGATGGAGAGTGCCATCAATCCAAAACCTCCCATAGGTGGGTTTCAGATTTTCTGTGGATATGGATGTGGTTGTCCTGGACCAGTTCCATCAGGATAGAGAAGTTTCATCAAAGGATAAAAGTCAACAGTCATAACAACTTTATATTACAAGCCATGCAGCATAATGCATAATACAACCACCATTATTTCCTTTCACCCACTCATTACAGTATGGGTTTAGAAACTTCTTGTACCACAGATCAGTTTTAAAGCAGCTACTTTTTCAGTTTTTCACTGTTATGCTGATCCTGTGCTTGCAGTATCTCGTGCACACCGCAGTGCTGTAACAGCTGCCCACCAGCCAGGTTATGAGATCCCTGCCAGACTAAGAACCCTACACAACCTGGTGATTCAGTACGCCTCTCAGGGCCGCTATGAAGTAGCTGTGCCTCTTTGCAAACAGGCTCTGGAGGACCTGGAAAAAACCTCAGGGCACAGCCATCCAGATGTGGCCACTATGCTAAACATCTTGGCTCTTGTGTACAGGTGATTGATAGATCAGCATTTCATCAGTATCTATTGTTCATCCCTTCTTGTGAGCCTGTCTTCTTCTTATGGAACAATGGATTTGTGCTTTATTCTCTGTACAGGGACCAGAACAAATACAAAGAAGCTGCCACTCTGCTGAACAATGCATTGACAATACGTGAAGAGACACTTGGCATGGACCACCCTGCAGTATGATCCTGTTTTCCCCATTATTAAATTGTTGTCAGATGTTATTACATGCATTACACCCCTGCATAACCCTGTATTTTGTAATAACATCTGTCTTGCTTTTCATTATCACTTATATTATATGGTATATGTTATATATTATTTGACAAAGGGGTTGTCTTTCTATAAATGTGTACAGGTTGCAGCTACTCTTAATAACCTGGCTGTTCTCTATGGTAAAAGAGGGAAGTATAAAGAAGCAGAGCCTCTGTGCAAGCGAGCGCTGGAGATCAGAGAAAAGGTATGGACTCACAGTTAAGGCAGAGAAGAAAAACTGTTTTGGATAAAATACAGTGAGTATAGAAAAGAATCACCCCCTTCAAAATATTCACATTTTATTTCTTTGCAGCCTGAAATGAAAATGCACACAAAATATTTTTCCAACTATATTTACACAGAGCAACTACATTCCTCAGAGCAACTTATAAAAGTCAAGCGAAGGATATAATAGCAACTGTTCAGAAATAAAAACATAAGTTAAAAAATCACCAAGATGGTTAAATGATCTTTACAGAAATATCCAAGTGTAGTCAAAATGTATGGAGACTGTTGGTGGCCAGCAGTCTTCAAGTTATTCCTCTGATTCTCCACTGACACTGGGCTCTGATTAGACCATGCAAGGACATTCAACTTGTTTTTCTTCAGCCACTGTGTGTTTAACTTCAGATCATTATCATGTTGGGAGGTGAACCTTCCTCCCGCCGACAACTCTTGGATAGGGGGCAGCAGGTTTTCTTTAATAATTAAATGGTATTTTGCCCCATCCATTTTTCCTTCTATATATCTACCCACTGCAGAGAAACACCCTGCAGCAGGATGCTCCCACCTTCATTCTTTACTGTAGCTATGTGGTTGTATGTATGGTAAGCTGTATTGCCTTTAACTCAGATATACCATTTGGCTTTGAGGACAGATACTTAAATTCTGATCTTATCTGACCATGCCACCTTTTTCCATTTGGCCTGGAGCAAAGCTCAATCGAGACTTGGCTTTTTTCTTGCAAACGTCGCACACAAGCCACTTTTTTAGAGCATTTATGAAGCACATAATGACCATTCCTTGCAAAAAAAAATTTTGTAACTGCTTTAAAGTTGCCTCGCTGACCAGTTTCCTAGTAGTACCAAACAATATCCTCTTCTTGATTATGGAGTTGTGCTCCTAGAGATTTATAAAGCCTTTTAATTTTTTTTGTATCCATTTGTTTACTTGTGCCTGTCCACATCTTTATTGCTGCCTTGCCACCCATATTTGATTTTTTGTTTTCAGTTACACTTTCTGTAGGATTAGCTGTTTTTATGCTGAACTGTACAGAATGTTTACAGTTGATCACAGGTGGAAGCCAATTGACTTGGTGTGCAATGGAAAAGGTGATTAATTACTCCTGATTGAATTTAAAAGTATTTTTTTTATAAGAGTAATCTTTCAACCATCTCAGTGATTCTGTTTTATTTTTGTTGTTGTTGTTGTTTATTGTTCTTTTTCTGGTCTGTTGCTATTATACCTTTAATTTATCTGTTATAAGGTAGAAGTAAAAATAAATCAACATCAGGATTGGTCTTGCATCTAGCGCTTTCAAAACACTAAATAACATCTGGAAGAATAGGGGAATCTTGCTCGGTACCATGATCAATATCTATGAATGTGGAGTAGTAACAACTCTTCTCTACGGTTGCGCAACTTGGGCCTTTAAACAACACCAGCTATAAAACCTCGATGCCTTCCATCACAACTGTCTTTGTAGAATCCTTAGGGTCCGGTTCTATGATCACGTCTCAAACCGTGAGGTCAGGGAGAAATCCGGCTCCTGCAGTCTTTCCATCACAATAAGCCACCGAAGGCTCCAATACCTTGTGAAGGTCCTGTGTCCGATCTTAAGTTATTCTTGGGGGGAAGATGTCAACCTGGCGGCTGGAGCGAGGTTTGCCCTAGACCGTCGCAAATGGCGAAATCTCCTGCAGTCCGCTGTACGCCGCCTGGCTTGTGAGCAGGCAGACCCAATTGGGTGATGACATCACCAAGGTACCAAGGTAGGTAAGCTGTTATAAGACGCATTGAGTAAATAGTTGGAAAAAATATTTTTGCGTGTCTTTATTTCAGGCTGCATAGCAACAAAATGGGAATATTTTGAAAGCAGTGACTCTTTTCTATACCCTCTGAAAGTATATACTACACAGGAAAGGGGCAATCTGATTGGTCTTCTATCTGGGGTTTAAAAAACATTATCTCGAGTGGATAATGCCTGAATTAAAACTACAGGCACTCGCAGTTTGTCATGGTCACCTGGAACAGGCAGTTTCATCACTATGCTACACAGCTTACTTGACATGCCTCTGTCATGGTTAAAATATGTAAAATAGGTTTAAAGAGTCATTACATAGATCTTACAGCCCTGCTCACCTGTGTTCATGATGATTAAAATATTAAAACATAAACCATGAAAATCTCATTTAAGTGTTTTTATACAATGTAGTATATACTAAAACAAATATGTGTCTCAGGCTTGTGTCTCAGGCTTGGTAGGTGAATTTAATAATCTCGTCAACATTCAATCTTGGGGACTGCTCAACAACATTCACCTCACCTTCAGTGCATCAATGTTCATTATAAAATAAACCATCAGTGGCCATTTCTACATTTTTTTGTCGGCTCAGAATTTTGTGCTGCACCTGACTTCTATCAAAGGTTAATACTTGTATTTCTGTAGGTGTTGGGGAAAGACCACCCTGATGTAGCAAAGCAACTCAATAATCTGGCTCTGCTATGCCAGAACCAAGGCAAGTACCAGGAGGTGGAAGACTACTATGAGAGAGCCCTGCAAATTTACCAGAACCGTCTGGGCCCAGATGATGCCAATGTGGCCAAAACCAAAAATAACCTGGTAAGTACTAGTGATTGTACCTCAGGCTTTGATTGTACCTTAGGCTTCAGATTCTTGTACTGCGAGTTTCCTGAGAGGAGAAATTTCTTTATTGGCTATATAAAAAATATGGATGTATTTATTTAACAGGCATCATGCTACCTCAAGCAGGGCAAATATAGACAAGCTGAAGCTCTGTATAAAGAGATCCTGACACGTGCTCATGAGAAAGAGTTTGGATCAGTGGAGGGTAAAGTCCAACAATTTTTCAACTCTCAGATTTTAAAATAAAAGTAATATAAAATATATTTTAGGTTTTTTTTTTTTTTTTGTACAGATAATAGGTCAGTGACACTTTTGTTCTGCCTCTGTACTGTGGCACACTGGATTTATGCAGTAATGACAATGAGGTTCATGTGAAAAGTGACTACTTATGACTTTTATTAGAAGGCTTCACATTTTGAAGTGTTTTAAAAACTGAGCCGAAGCAATGAATGAAATACTGTAATATTGTACAGTTATCTAATCACTATTCCTGATATTTTGTGGCAGACTATATTTATTTCACTAACTATTATTATTTCACACTAGTGCCAACAGAAGCATGAAACACTTTGTTGGTGTTCCTGAAACCCAATTTATTTTATATTAAGTCAGTGAAGTGAACATTCCTTGAAATTGTTCACTGCCATGCAACTCTAGTTCAGTGATTGGACTACCAACAACTGATTACAATGTACCCTAATGATTTCAATGCAATTAGGTCAAACTGTCGTGTGTGTGTGTGTGTGTGTGTGTGTGTGTGTGTGTGGTTTTATCAAGGCAGTTCAAAAATGATGAAAAGAAGGCTCTGTATATATTTAGAATAGGTAGTATAAGTAATTACTGCCAGAACCCCAGTTTAAAATAAAAATTAACCAATATTACCATGTGGAGTGACTATCACACCTGTGTCACTGGTTACTATTAGAACAAGATATTATAATGGATATACAAGATATTATATTATAATTTCCCTTCGGTCACCCTATGAATGCCCAATGCCGTCAGATCTCAGAAGCTAAGCAGGGACGAGCCTGCTTAGTACTTGGATGGGAGACAGCCTGGGAACACCAGGTGCTGTGAATGGTTAGGAAAAAGGCCTGACAACCTACTCTGTAAAAAAAACAAACAAACAAAAAAGTTGATAAATTAAATCTATGAGAATAAAGCTGCTGACCCTCAAACATGAGGATGGCAATAGACAAGACAATATTATAATGCATTAGCACAGGTAAATTAATATAAACCTGCCCTTTTCCTATCTAAGCCTAAAAATTTGCACCCCAGTTTCATCAGTAAGTGTTTCATTTCTGTGCTGAAGAACAACAGAAAATGCCATCTTTCTTATAGTCTTAAATCTAGCACTTATTAATGATTCTTGCTAATTTTCAGGAGATGGAAGACCTCTTTGGGTACACTCCCCAGAGGGAACTTCTAGACAGGTATGCTCAGTATTTTGTTATCTCTTTAACTTCTCCAAACCACATTCTTCTGAACATGTCTTTCTGGATGTAGGAGAGCTTGAAGCGCAGTGGTTCTTTTACAAAGCTTCGAGAATCCCTGAGGCGGAGCAGTGAAAAGCTGGTTAAAAAACTCAAAGGGGCTGGAACACAAGAAACAATGCCTCGCAATCCCGGGTATGTGTATATTCTATTAGTTCAGCATACAGATTTTATTGGTGCATGTGTATTGCGTCAAATACAATACACTCACTGAGCAATTTATTAAGAACACTGGTACACATCCTGAGATGTGTTTACTACTACGCCACCATCCTGAGATTTTCACATGAATCAGAATGGTGGCGTAGTGGTAAACACATCTGGCTCACACCAAAAAGGTCCTGGGTTTGAGTCCCTGGCTCGGGACTTTCTGTGTGCATTTTCTCCCCGTGCTTGCATGGGTTTCCTCTGGGTGCTCCGGTTTGCTCCCACAATCGACTAATTGGCTGTCCCAAATCGTCCCTAGGAGTGAATGCGAGTATGAAAGGTTGTGTGCGTGTGTTCCCCCTGTGATGGTCTGGCGAGCTGCCCGGGGTGGACCTCACCTTCGCCCAGTGGCAACTGAGATACGCTCTTGCCTCCATGTGACCCTAATAGTAGGATTAAGCGGTTCGGCAAATGAGTGAGATGAATGAAATCAGATTGGTGCAGTAAAAAAATAAGAGCATCCAATGAACAATTGTTCACTGGACAAATTCAAATTCAAATTTTATTTGTCACATACAAATTATACACAGTACAATATGTAGTGAAATGCTTAGAACAACAATAGTTCTGCAGACAAAAACACCTTGTTGAGAGAGGTGAACCAAGGATAGCCAGATTAGTTCAAGCTGACAGAGAGGCTGCAGTAACTCCGATAAAAGCTCTATACAATTGCGGTGAGCAGAAAAGCATCTCAGAACGCACAACAGACTTTGAGGTGAGTGCGCTACAACAGAAGACCGTGTTTGATTCTGCTTCTGTTAGCAAAGAACCGCATGCTGAAGCTGTAGTGGTCACAGAAAAACTAGAATTCTGGTGTGATGAATCTTGGTTTCCACTGAGGCACAAAGATAAAGTCACAACACAAAAATGTCAGCTCAGTCTGTTTTCATAAACATAACTGAGGTCAGTGTTTTTCAGTAATCTTCCCACTCAGTACAACATCAGCAGGATGTGAAATAATGAGATTTCCAGCATAAAAGTGAACCTAGAAAATCTGCATGAATTTCCAGATGCAGTCTTTTTGACATGGTTTTCAAATGATTTTTTAAAAATATTTTGTGGAATTCATGCCATAAAGAGTGGAGGCTGTTTATGGGGAAACGATAGCTACTATTGCAATACCTATTAGTGTAAGGTTCTTAATAAAATGGCCAGTGAGTGTGTGTGCAGGGTTTTTGTAAAATGCTCTCAGCTGAATTAATCTTAGTCTGATGAATTTTGGATTACTTTGTGGTAACAGGATGAAAAGGGCAAATTCCCTCAATGTGCTGAATGTAGGAGTAAGGGAGAATCAGGACACTACAAGGGTAAGACCTCACAAATACACTGCCACTTTACGCACATTTTACATACACACACACACACACACACACACACACACACACATATATATTAAAATTAAAAAAATCAGTATTTGCTACAATATTCTTTAACAGGAATGTCTCTTAATCCCATGTAATCCGGTCCTTTTTTCTTTTTTCTGCCAGAATCTCCAGAGGCTGACTGACAGCCGTACTCTCAGCTCCAGCACTCAGAGTTTAACCCGCCGGAGCTCTTTAAGTGGGGAAGGTTAATCTTTCCTCTTTCAAGGAAAGACCATCATCTTATCCTATCCTATTCTGTCCTGCTACTGTCTCCATACGGATGCATGAAGCATGTTTATGACCACTAAAGTATTTATCTCAGATGAAGTTTTAACTAAAGATTCCTCAGAGGAAGCAGACTGGGTGACATATTATAATCAATATAACATAGTAACTTATTACCTGCAACTATAAATAAAATGTCCATTCCACTTAATTATTACAGGTACATGGTAGGTGTATTTTTATTTATATGGCACAGTTTAGGGCCTACATTCCAAAATAAAATTAAATGTTTATGCTAAACCTAATATTTAGCACACAGCTTGTAAAACAAGAGAATACATTTTTCAGTTTTAAATACAGATTTTAATACGCTTTGGTGATTTAGTGCAGACTCTAATGTCGATATCTTGAAGGTGTGGGTGTATAAATCAGCAACGTTGATTACACAGAGCTTGTGGTTTTTTGTTTAGTTTTGTTTTTTGTTTTTGTGAAGTGGTCCAAAAATTCTATATAAACTATAAATTGGTTTTACATTTTATTGCTGCAATCGAAGACATTTACTGATAATGTAGATTTTTATAGTAAGGCTGTAGAACAAAATAAAAACTTTTCATGTCATCCACAATACTTCTATCACGTGGATTTAATCATGTGGTACAACAAAATATGGTGGATAAAAAGCAACGAATGTGTTCATTGGAGCCTTTGTTTATCCTTCCATGTTAAGATGATGAAATAACTTTTCACCTTTGCTCATCAAAAATTTAGAATAAAGTATCTTGGGAATGCTCGTCTATAGCCAGGAGTCCAAGAAAGAAAACTTGGCTGTAAGCAATTGTAGGCAGCAGTATGCAGTATAAGCGTGACTGAGCAAGATCACGGATTTGATGTGTTGCGAGTGATGACCAGCCAGTGTGTGAGAATTAGCAAATGGCCAAAATTAGGTAAAATCTTGCAGCACTGGGTTTGTAAATAATTAGTATTTATTTCTCATACTGTGTTTGAAGAAAAAAATTAAAAAATATATATATACATATGTACAGATGTCAAAATTCGGCACATTTCCACTATCAATGATAAACATTAGGCTTGTTGAGCAATCTGAGAGATCTTTTGGAGCATTTCCTCTGATTGCAGCTGTTCCAGGGTCAGCAAAGACAGTCCCAACTGATCCTCCTGTAAACCAAACACAGTAAATAACAGTTAACTTAATCATCATTTACACATAATAAATAACAAACATATATCTCACTTAGAAAAATTCCATAGAAATTATGTTTTAATAGAGTACATAGAGGTGATCTTTTAGACACATTTTTTGGGGGGTGTTTTGAAGAGAGAATTGGACCTACCCGTCTAAACGGCTGTGCCATCTGCCGCAGAAAGTGCTTGGAAAGCTGCACTGTCTCATCGATGGTCAGGTTTAGGCTGCCATCTGTGATGTGTTCCTGAATCCAGCGGGGAAGTTTACCTCTCTTGTCAGCTCTGGCATAACGCTTGAGGGGTTGAACAAGAGATTTTAACTAAATAAAGGGATCTTTAATCATCCATACATTACCACAACAAAGAACACGATGTTCACCTTATCAGCAAAGATCATAAGGCCATAGTCTGTCTTGCCTCGGATGGCTCTGCCGACACACTGTGCTGCATGTCGCATGGCATCGAATGTCAGGAAGTCATTTTCACGGATTTGAAACTGGTCTCGTAGATATTCCAAACGAGCCTAAGAGATACAGCACCGGGGTGAAATATTCATTCATTTTCTAAGCCGCTTAATCCTAATTAGGGTTGGGGGGCTGGTGCCAATCTCAGTCGACTCTGGACAAGGGCAGGGTACACCCTGGACAGCTTGCCAGGCCATCACAGGGCCAACACTCACATAACCATTCACACTCACACCTAGGGATGATTTGTAACAGCCAATTAGCCTACTGTGCTTGGTTTTGGACTGTGGAAGGAACCTGGAGGACCAAGAGAAAACCCACGTAAGCACAGGGAGAACATGCAAACAGAAACACCCGAGCTGACAATTGAACCCAGGCCTTCTTGCTGTGAGGCAGACGTGCTAACCACTACGCCACTGTGCCGCCCCAGAGGTGGAATATTTCAGTGTAAATTATTTCAAGCAAATATTGACAGAAACTGGGAAATGATGGCATTAATTAGATCAGATAGAATAAAAACCTTAAGTTTTCGACTCTGGGTGTAGACATAAGGCACTCCAAACATAATCACAGCTCGCCCAAAGTGATGAACTGTGGGTCAATCAGAGGCAACATTAATTTAAAATCAATGCATTAAAATATTCTATTGCTAAATGAGTTGAAATCATATAAGGACGTGTTTTAGCGGAATACTTACCAAAGTCTATCCCTTCAGACACTTTACCTCTGGCCACTGACAGCAGGATGGCCCCTCTGCCATTTTCACAAGCCTGGGGACACCAGATAATGAGAGCTCAGAAGAATTATATATTTTATATGTAACATACAGAGACATATCAAATCGACACCATCATTTTTTTTATAGCTTTCCCTCTAGCTGCTCATAGTAGCTGAGTTGATGAAGATTCCTCACAGCAGTACCCCAACGCATTTGGAGTTTCTCTGCAACATCAGTTGCCTTACAACGGGGATTATTTTGAACAGTCCGCTTGACAGTCTGAAGACACCCGTCAGAGAGTCCAGGTTGACCTGAGCAGGATGCTGTTGTTTCCTTGCCTTTGCTGTGATCACTCTGTTGACTGTGGCAAGAGGAAAGCCAAGGTTTTGTGCAACCTGACTGGCTAAATCCACCCTCAGCCTCACCCACAATACCAACACCCAAAGTCAGATAACGGTTTTGCTCCTGGTTCACGGCATAGCTAGGTGCTATAAACAACTTGTACACGTACTCTAACAAATATAAAATATGTGGTTTAAAAATGTATATAAAAATGTAATGAAGGGTGTCTATTACTTTATGATATGTCTGTATATACAGCAAACATTTCCAATTGATACCAAGTGCCAATTTACTTTAGAGATAAAATTTCACCTCTTGGTACTTTTCTAATGCCATGCTGGTCTCTGCTGCATCCTGGGTCTCTATGAATATAAGCTTGTTCCTCTGAATGTTTTCCAGAATTCCCTACAGTCCAAAAATGATGACACGAACAAATAAGGCTTTTACTATTTTTCAGACTCCATACTTATCTACCGATTACACAATTTATAGCAGAATTGGTTTCTTTGCGTACCTGTTCATACCATGAAGCGACAATGTTTTCCATGTAAACATAGCTTGTAAAAAATGCTACGATCCCATCAGGTACAATGGCAGACATTTCCAGGAGCAGGTTGCCATAGTTCCGGATCACGGCTGTGGGATACAGTGCATTAACACATCACTTGACGTTTAGAAAATCAATAAAATATAAAGACTTAAACAATAGCACTCACCAAAATCTTCTCTGGTCTCAAATTTGGAACTCATAGCTACCTGGTCATTTCCACGCCCGACAATCTGAGAAAATGTTTATAATATTCAGGTGTAAGATTTGAAATATCCTTAAAACAACCACATTAGGTTTGAATGTGTTGCACACTCACAAGAGGGCAAAGGCAGGTGCGTGCCAGGGTCATGGTAAAGGATGCCATGGTAACGGGGTGGAAGTCCAAGATTCGGGGATAGATTTCCAGTGGAGAAAGAGTCTTGTGAGAGGAAAATTAAGACATACTTTTATATCAACTTAGACTAAACACACATCAGGTTAGACTAAACAAAACAGATACTCAACTCTCATGCACAGATTTGACAAAGTTGTACAAGTCTGATAGTGGCTATTAATTATTTAATACAAAAATTGTTGATACTGAGTTGAATGGATATATTACGTGTGTGGGCTGAAAAGTTCATAGTCTGAAAAGGTTATACTAGTAATCCATCCCATCATCAGGATGACAGCTTCTATACTAAGCTTTGCAACAATGATGGAAAAAGTGTGTAGATCAGAGGGGAGACTGTGTTGAAAAATGAACTACATTGGATCAAATTCGACCATTGCATCATGATCAGCTTATGAACTTTTTAGCCCATCATCATATACAGATAACGATAACAGGGTGTTAACTAACTGTCCACCCACAGAAACATACAGTTCTTGGCAAAAGCACTGCCATCCAACACCAACCGAATCAAGGACATTATACCAAATCTTACACCATTACACCAACCAAGCCAAAGACATTATAACCGAACAAGTACATATACCAAATGACAAGAAATTCAGATGAAATCTAACCGAATTATTCTTACCGTGGTTTTACAATGGGGCACAATATCCACAATCTCCATGATTTGAGAGAATTGTGAGGAGCATGAGGGGGTCGAGGAATCGAATTGTGACGATCTTGAGAGAACTTGGTGGATTTGTGATGGTCTTGAGGGAACTTAGTGAATTTGGGATGATTGATGCAAAATGTTTGACTGTCAAAACTTTTGCCGTGATTGATGCCAATCCTAATGGAACGTGGGAATCGTAGAAGAGTTTAACAGACCTTAATAGACCTTAACAGAGTGTAACAGACCTTGATGTGCCATCGCAGGGGATCTTTATGAACTTGGAAACATGATCCCTTCAAACTTCATCTCTTGGATACACCCTGCCTCCTTTTTATACCCAGTCGTACTCATAAATCGTTGAGTTCCGCACTTTTTTCATTTTTTGAGACCACAGACATTGTGCCCCAGTGTAACCAAGGTGTTTATCAACTAATTCACAAAGGCAGGTGGCAGGAAGTCAGGTTTCTTGCCTTTTTGGCATCTGTCAAGAAGGTATCTTAAATGTCGGAATGAAGTGTTTCCAATGCATAAATGAGAAGACAAGGTAGGGGTTTTCAGATACACATGTGAAAATAGGTTACGTATGGCTGATTTAAGTAAATAAAAGTTGCAGAGGTTGGTACAAGGCTATATAAGATGTTTCATGCTGAACTATGGATGAGTCCACAAAGTTGGATGATATGATTTTGAACAGAAAACCTGGATTCAGAAACAATATAACACACATTCCTGTGATAAACTGGGAGAGCTGCTACCAAACCTTTAGATTAGACAATACACAGGGTCCAGCTTAATGAAGTGAACATCACTTGAATAATTTCCTCTTAAGGGCATACATAGAACATTTGTGGTGCTCTTGCATTCAAAAACATTTCCTGGGCTGAAACAGCACAGTCCTCAGTTGGCTTGTCTAAGGGCCCAGATCCACAGATGGGCTGGCTCTGGCTAATCTGTGCTTTTATTGAGACCAACAAGCTGTTCAAACTGACAGACTTGGGCTAGACTCAGCTCCGAGCCCGGATCCAAATCTGCCAGGATTCTGTAGCATGGTTATTAGTGGCTACCCACTCACTATAACATGGAACATGAGGGCACTCCAACCCGAGTCTAGAAAAATGGATGTTTATGCAGAGGTAATATCCTCTCCAAGACAAATGCTGAAATCTAAAAATAGCAAGCTTACCAGTGTTTGGTAAGAAAGTACCCATTTTATGATCTTTGCAGCACGTCAACCACAAGCCCCAGTGGCCAGCTAGTTGGTAGGAAATGTTTTCAAATGCGTAAACACAGGCGAAATGCCTGCACAGGAAAAATGAGTGGTATGTGCCCATCACTATTATGGTACATAGAATTTACTTCAAAACCACCAACACAAATAAGCAAAAAACTCTTTGGATTAGGTCTTAGTGCAAATAATGCTAAGCTACTTGCAAAATGTTGGACATTACAGGATCTCTTCCAAGGGCCAACAGCTTTCTATGAATAATGCTAAGAATATCAAACGAAAAGGATGCTCATCAAAAGTAAAAATGTTGAAGACGATATGGTCCTAATCTTTGAAACACACAATAGTTTTGTGTTGGACCATGGTCAAAAGCTGTGATCTCCAAATAACTCTAAATGTTATATTCATGCAGCCCAACTTGCACAGGCGAGGGTGAAATATGACAGCAGTATTTATAGCTAATTTTCCACCATATCAGTTTATGATCCCTTTGTATACACATAATCAAGCAAAAAAAGTATATTAATGGTTTAGGCATGGCAGTGTGGACAAAATCATTCAACAATTTTCTCCCCAAAACCTTTCCTCCCAGCCACAGATGGCTACAGCATTTTCAGGATTCAAAGTTTCATTCGTCTCTCACTCATGCTACGGCAAACGCTTTTATAGACAGGACGTGAGAGAAGAAAGGATATAGAGGAAGACAGTTTACCCCTGAAGTGATGATGACTGACTGGAACCGCTCAAACACAGGCTTTATAGCGATGGAGGGGTCCATGCAGCTGTTGAAAGCACAGATCATGTAAGTAAATATCTATTAACACAAAACCAAAATGTAATGAATTCATTTAGTTGGAGGATTGTGGGAATTGTGGGATGTCCCATGTAATGGTGCTCAGCTCAAAGGCAAGTTACTTCTAGTAACATTTTAAATTTAATTAATTTTTACTGAACACATTGAGGCAGACCTTCAATAAAAAATTACCTAAAAATCTTTCAGAGCTTGGATATGAGGGTAAGTTGAGGAAATATGACCTACCTGAAGTGCAGAACAGGATTAGCAATCGTGGGCGTTTTGTCTTCGAAGGGTTCAATAATAATCGTGAAGCCTGAAAAAAAGAATACATTTTTTTACATTTAGGGTAAATTAAGGGATATGTATAGTGTTAGACTGCAGTAGAGGTTACAGGTTCAGATACAGAATACAGCTTTTTTTTTTTTTACCTTTGCTATAAGTGCTAACAAGAGTAGCAAAGTGGGAGATTAGGGTAATGGCAGAGAAGTCAGCGATATCTGTAATCTCCAGCGTTCGCAATAATGAGCGAAGTCTCTCTGCACAGAATCTATAAGAGGGAAACATACACAGCTCAGGTCATCAAGTAATGTAGAAGGCTCAATTACACACACCTATAGTGTAAGATATAAACTTTATTACGTATTTTCCTGAATGTTTTCTGATAGTTTAAGGACATTTTTTTTTAATACCAAGCTTATAGGAACATCCACTCACCAGATACAGCACGCAGCATAGACATGCCTTACCTGAGGGGCTTGCGGTCAATGCACACCTTCTCATAGATGTCCTTAAGGAACTGAGGAGAACTCTCCTGCACAACGTGATGGATACGCAACCGAGCCTTCAGGTACTCCAGGAAACGCTTCATGAAGCCTATAAAGTGCTCTGCTGTTCGAATATTACCTGGAACAGCCTCTGCAGCAAAAGAACACGACACAAAACCTGTTTTTCTTATGGAAGTATATTACATGCTACATTCATTATAAAAACAAAGAGGCTTAATTGGGATAAATATTCATATGAAATAAAGTATTTTCACTTCTGAGTCACTATATGGATGGCCATGACCATCACACTCACACTTGCTATTTGAACATTGTATTCTTTCATCTCATCTGGGAAGGGTTTCCAATAAATTTGGGAGCATGGATGAAAGGATTTGTGCTCCTTCAGCTACAAGAACATTAGCGACATTTGGCACTGATGTGAGGCAAGGAGACTAAGGGTTCATTTTGTGTGCCAGTTCATCCCAAAGTTGTGTTTGGTGGGATTAAGATAAGCACTCAGAACATCCCTGTTAGACCCCCACCATGCTAAGACCCCTGGGCAAGGTCTGAACCACAAGTGTGCTTATGTTCACCCAGCAGTAAAAATGGGTACCAGTAAAAATACTGGACAGTGGGGCTCTGTGGCTAAGGCAAAAGGTTATTATAAATAACAATTGTAAGTCGCTCTGCCAAATGCAATAAATGTAAATGTAAGTGGACTGAGTGAAGGCATCCCAGTGGAGTTGAACTCAGTCACTTTAAGCTACAGAAACCGGGATAAGCTCCGGTTGTGATGAGCCAGTACTGTAGGCTCTGTTGTAAAAAGCCCTTACCTTACTCAGAACATGATCACTCAAGTTCATTCATGTCTTTATGCACCTCACTTTGTGCAAAGAGCCAGGAGCAGGGTCATGCTGGAACAAGTTTGGGCCTCTTAGTTTTAATGAGGGAAATGTGTAATGCTACAGCATATGAAGCAGTCCTATACATCCGATACCTAAGTGTGCTTCCATGCTCATGATTCAGAACAGATTGCGGAAGAGCTACATATGGGCATTATGACCAGTTGTCTTCAAACGTATGGCTATGTAATGTATTTGTTATTTTCTGTCTTATGAAACAGTGTGAATTAAATAAAAGCAGGCAGACCAGACGTTTGAACTCAGTAACCACAAACAATAACCACCAACGTGAGAGAGAAAAAATTATATCTGAAATCGGCCCATAGTGCAATGCCAGCCAACATTTTTCAGACAACAGCTTTGTGGAATCCAACCAAAGGCACTGCATAGGTGCACAGACTCCAGAATAGAGGATACCTGTTCAATCCACATCACACTGATAGGTGTTTGTTCTTTTCATAAAGATTAAGCATGCTAACTAGGGGAGGCGAGGGAGAGCTGCATTTACATACTAGGTTCACAGATGCACAGGTATCTTTATCACACAGTAAAGATCGAAACATTGCATATCTGCTCAGTGTCACACATATCTAAAAAAATTCAGAAATGCATATGGAGTTAACTAGCCTTTCATTTTTGAATGATGATTGAATCCAAATGTCAAAATGAATCATCTGGTGTATCGTGCTACAAGAAAGGCTGACAAACAACAAAAACACGTGGTGAGAGACTGAGTATACACACAAGTTACAAGACACCATCTGAGTTCTTCATACAGACTGCTACAGTATAGATGGTGTGGTATGAATTAATACTAATGATCATGAAAAAAAGTCCATAACCAAAAACAGTCCCAGTCTGAACCTGGCTTTGACTCCCATGCCTTAGAAACTCTGTATGCAAACGGACTGACCTTGAAGTATTTCACTCGGAAGAACTGGATTAGATAAGTAGATATCGGTTTCTCTGGCAACATTGGCTTCCTTCAGTCCCTCCACTAATCTCCTGTACTCCTCTTGCAGTTTAGCAGCATCAGTTTCCTTTATCCTTCAACAGAAACACCACTGGATAGCACAAAGGCTCTTAAGACTGTTACACACAAATCATGTGCTCCATTCTACAACCACATAGATACAGTACTGTACAAATATCTGAGACACATTTAAAGAAATGCTGTTTAAAAAATAATTATAATAAAATGTATTTTTCTACATTTAAATAAATAGCACAAAGAGCAGTAATAAATGAAACCAAGTCAATATTTGGTGTAAAAATCCATTGCTTTAAAAGAACTGCAGTCTCAGGTAATGTAATCTACTGCTTTCTTTAATTATATATATATACACACACACACACACACACACACACACACACACACACACACACACACACACACACACATATAATATATACATACATACACACACATCACCAGTGTCCGCAATGATTAAAAAATTAATAAAGCAAGCAAAACAGAAGAAACAATAAAAATCATGTTTTAGTGTGCCTTTTATTGTTTCTGTTCCCATGTTGTACAGTACATGGGGTTGGTGCTGTAGTGGTTAGGGTGCTGGGCATATGATTGAGAGGTCGTGGGTTCGAATCCCCGTTAGACCCCCAATGTGCTAAGACCCCTGGCCAAGGTCCTAACCACAAGTGTGCCTCTGTCCAGCAGTATAAATGGGTACCAGATAAAAATAATGGGAAGGTAACCTGTGATGAACTAGCATCCCATCCAGGAGGAGTTGAACTCCTAGTTGCTTCTCGCTATGGAAACGAGGGATAGTCTCCAGCCTGTTGAGCCAGTATGCTCATGTGTAAAAAGCTCAACAGACTTACCTTCCCATGTAGTATCTACTAAAACAAATATGCACCTCAGGCTCAGTGGATGTCACTGAATTGACACTTCCTGTCGGTTGCTATTCAGCGACATCCACCTCGTCTTTGCCACATAATTGTTAATTATATAGATTTATTATTCACCAACAGCTAAATGAACCCTACTCACCTTTGGATGGTATTCTGAAGTGTGTCCACGTTGGCCTGACTGCGGTCCAGCGTCCTCCTGGTGATGTTAACACTCATTGAGTCAATGCACACATTGTCTGGAAGGACAAAAATAAGATAAAAAAAAATATATACACAAAATTGTTTAGAGCAGCAGGTACAGTAAATAAATTTCATATGGGACTGTGACCACTGTTATTAATTTATAGACAACAGCTGCACTATTTATTCCAATCCACACTGTTCTGTCCAGTGATGTGTACTGTCCTCTGTATTTACTGTCCTGTTCATTTATTGGATTCTTTGCACTAAGCGCTCAGTGTTGTGTATCTACACTTTGTGCGTTATCTACTGTGCCCTTATATTGATGTGTGATGTATAATGAAGTAAAGAATAAGAATGACAGTTCACTCCAGTTTACCGTATAAAAGCTATAGACAGGAATGCCGGTAAAAACCACTTGATGTGACTTTACTCACCGATGTTGTGAGCTTCATCAAAGACAACAACAGATTTCTTTGCTAGCTCTTTTGAGACCAGGTCTGCGATTTTTGGGTCCAGAAGGTAATGGTAACTGTAAACTACGATATTGGCATGAAGAAGCTGACAGAAAAAAAGAACAATTATCATTCCTTGTGCATTTCCATAAATAATTTAGAAAGACACAATATGAATCAAAGTTATTAGGGAAAAATTATTAAATTATTGATAAATGATATTTTCTGGCCAATTAGCATCTGTAAAGCATTTTATTTTGCAATGTATGTATGCTTTTTATCGTGCCTTTCTGACTGACTCTTTCAACAATTAATAAGTTTGAATGTCTACTCTTGGTACCCAGGGTTTAATCTCTGAAGATAATCTATTTTTTCTTTATTAAACAGTTTAAACCAGCATTAAGGCCAGAGAACCGTCTAAGGGAGAAAAGCAAAACATTTTGAAGCTAAGAAAATAAGGGGAAAATCCATTACAGCCACTCCAATAGCACTGGATATGGCAAAAACAATAATGTGGTATGTCTCAAAAAAGAATTAAATCATTAATGTGCTATCAATAAGTCAGCCAAGGAAAACAGCAGCAGTTGATGACAGAAACATTGAGAGCTGTGAAGGAAAACCATAAAATTCAACACCAACAACCTTCACAGGGCAGGGGTGAAAGTTCCAATCTAAAGTTTAAAGAAGACTTTGAGAGCAGAAATATAAACGTCATACCACAAGATGCAAACCATTTATCAGCAGTGAAAAAAAAAGTCCAAATGAATTTCACAGAGAAATATAGAGAGGGGCCACAAACATTCTGTAACCAAGATTAACTGGGAGGAACTTCATCATGCAGCGATTCAGTGACCCAAAACACTCTGCCAACACAACAAACGACTTTATCAGGAGAAAACACCAAAGATTTTACACTCACCAAGTAAATCACCAGACCTTAACTCAAATCAACTTGTATTTCACCTCCAAAACCAAGGACTGAAAGAAGCTATGATACAAGCTTGGAAAAGCATCACAAATGAACAATGCAAAAGTTTACTGATGTCTTGATGTGGTTATTGCAAGCAATGGATATGCAAAATAACATTGTGTGTTATTTCTTTATTTAAACACACTGAGATGTAAGTCAGAAAACGAAACCTAAAATTCTGATCCATCGTCTATCACAGTCGTTTTTTGATCTCAAGCCCAAATATCTTTAGTGTATAGCAGAACCAAAGAATTTAACTCACAGCTCCAATGCTTCCAGAGAGGACTGCAGGCAAAGCAATCCAGTATGTGTTTGTTTTAAACACGAAGTATTAAATGTCAAAGCATGACAAGGCTTTTTTCCCCCCATTGTATAAGTCTTGTTTATGTATAAAAATTGTACTTTTTGCTAAATGTGCATCTGTCTATTATGACACATACAGAGTAGCGTGCTATGTAGTACGGGCACCAGCCTTTCCTCCGTCCAAAATCTTTAAGGTCATCAAGGTTGTAAATACCAGAAGGAATTGGTACTTGCCTACCCACAGCATCAAACTCCTGCATATACAGAAAAATAGACACGAACAAACATGAATTCTGAAGAAAATATTAATGTGGAAAGTGATCACAAAAACTTTAGAAGACAAATCCTGATGGTGTAATACAGCAACGATTCAAGCATTAGGAGGAATAACTTCAACTTAGAATTACAATGACCTATGTATTAATGTTAACTCTATACCTCATAGAAACGGCATACAGGTTGGCTGGGATTACTGTGACGTTGTGCACGAATGTATGATGCTGTCAGACTGTGACATTTTCCATCCACCTCTTTTCCAAAACGCAAAGAGCTCACCTGTAAGCATAAGCATTAGGGATCGGTCTTTTGTACACAGCCTTAGCTTTAAACCACAAAACATCACAAGTGACTGAAAAGCCTTTTTAAACTAGGATTATTCTCTAACTACATTAAATGTGCCGATTTAATGAGCATTTTTAAACTGACAGTAATCAGACACCTACTTCAGGATGGATGCACAGATTCTTCCTTGAAGAAAGTGCTAGAGCAAGGAAGTTATTTTCCCCTCCTACTTCCTTTGCGTAGTAATCTATTAGTTTTCTCAGCTCCTCTACCACCTAGAATATAGAAGATGAGTATTGTTAAAACTTCAAGTAGCTGAACATTGAGCATATGGTACATCAAGCTGTTACCTACCTTCTCGATCTCAGGAACAGTTCGAGAACAGTAAATAAGCTTGGTGACCTCGAGAGGATAGGCCTGCAGACAGTCACAAACACTTTACAGATCTGATCCTTGCTCAACAAAAACAACATTTTTTTATAAATACCACAGATGCCTCAGGTCCTCACCCTCTGATAAGCAACAATTAAAGAGAGAAGCGAAATTGTTTTTCCCGTCCCTGAGGGCATCTCCAGTACACCATGACCCTGAGATGAGACAAGACAGTAGGTAAGAGAGGTGTTGTGTTAACTATTAAGAGATTGGATGACATGTATTTGACACACCTTAGCATCCAGTGTCCTCTTGAGCTCCAGCATGTAAGAGTACTGTTCTGGGTAGATGTAGTCATATGGGAAATAAACCAGCAGCCCTTCGATATTCAACCTAATAGAAGATAAACATTTAGGGGAAACTTTGCGAATCATGGTTATGTTTGGTGAAATTCTTTGCAAGACAGTTAACTATAAGCACTGGTGAGGTATTAGTTCGCGTTACTCACTTCATGACTGTTGTTAGTAGGACTCTTATAGAGCTACTTCACCTCCTGTTTGCTACAACTTTACCGCAGATTAGATATAAAATTCCACAAACTTATCAGTGTTCTTCGTGCTTCAGATCTGAATAAACTGCTCTGACAAATCTGCACATTGCCGTCTCTTCATTCAGTTGTTCAAGCGATACAGCGTCGCTTACTAAAAGCGTCATCCTCGTCTGCAAATATGATTGGCTGAGCTGTTGTAAACTCTCCACCTGATTGGACCTTATTAAGTCCTGTCCACAAATATAGCAATTCAGACCAAACTAATCGACCTGGAAATAAGAATCTAGGAGTGTGTGAAGATAAAAAGAAAATCGTTCTTTCTTTTATTAGTTTTCATGCGTAATGTAATGTTTGAAGCTTTAAAT
>JAQMYF010000013.1:18483908-18518212 GCA_030014195.1 Neosilurus mollespiculum | reverse complement strand
CCACAAAGGTGAAAATCAGAGAAAGTTTTTCTTGGTGTCATTATACCTTCAACTTTAGTACTGGAAGTTTCCTCCTACCCATGTGATCTGGGTACAGTATTTCAATCCATTTTCATACAGTAAGTGGCCTATAATTGTGATTTCTAGTTTATAATGTATGTTATTATGTATGCATTTGGGGTAATACAACAATTATATGTAAATAATATCTAATCCTATATAAATTCATAAAAATGCCCCAGGATAAAACAGCATTAATGAGTCATGTGTAGTCATTTATGAAACATAGTGTGTTTATTCACTTCCTGCTCAAAGAGAATGTGTAGGTCAGACTTTACAGTGAAGACTCTAGCGTGGGTTCTGACATGACGCAACAAGCCAGTGCATTGTACAGACCCTTATTCACTCCTTAGCCAACACCCCTCCCTGTAGAATTTCATCATGCTGTAAATCCATCAACAAGATCATTGTAGATCTGTCTGTGTGAATGTGCACTGATCACAGAATACACAATTACAGAAACCATGCACGATAACTGACTGTGGACATTGAGAGTGACCTCACTAGGAGGAATCACAGGAATGTGAGTGATGTGACCGTGTGGTTTGTATTAAGCCTGGGGTCCTGTTTTTGCAAAGCTCCCCAGATGCATCATGCTCGGAGGATGTCATACTGACCAGATGTGGAAAATAAAAGTTGTATATCTATTTGCCCTGTGACGGATAAAATGTATCCACTACTATTCACATGCTGAAAAAGAGTTTTTTGTGAGGGGATTTAATAATTAATGTATTATAGCTGGGCTCATTGTGCTTCTCTTACCCATTACAGTCAGAAAAAGAGATAGACTGTTTAGACTGTACACTAACATCATTACATTGTATTTCATTCATTTGCTGAACCGATTTATCATATATTAGGGTTCCTTTATCAGGGGAAACATTCAAACGCCACTAGCTACTAACCACTACGCTACCATGCCGCCCACATAGCAATTAATTTATCCTGAATATTAATCTAAATCAAAAAATAAGGATATACACAAAGAATAGATGAGTGAGGTAAAAAACAGAATAGGCATGGTGTTATTGGAAAATAATCACCAATGGAGTGGTGTGATGTGTTAATATTATTCAACTGAATCAGCTCAACTAATCATTATTAAGCACAGCATGATGTTTTATTTCTGTTATAATACATCCCTTTACTGACCTTTTTTTTTCATTTGTTAATAAAATTCTGTAAATAGACCCGTTCTATGTTGTGGAATGTTTATGGAACCACTTTGCTCTTGTAATTATTTACAGTATAAAAGCAAACAGTCTCTTTTTTCATATTCGAAGTTTGAAGTTCATAGGCACAAAAAGTAAGTTTTCAAGTTACTGAGGAATCAGAAAGTGCAGTCCTTTGTATGCTTTAAAATTTACTGTAACAAAGTGCTTATGAAGACGAAAAAAAAGAAAGAAAGAAAGAAAAAAGAAAGAAAGAAAGAAAAGCAGTCTGAAAGTTTAACACATTTAATGGAACATCTGACACAGTCCCTATGTAAGTTGTTACTGTAGAAATACAATATACCAGGTTGCTAGGTTGAATATAAGCCTGTGATTTGCCTTGTAGTTGGAACTATTCTCAGTGAGTCTCTTAGGAAAAAAGTATGAAAATCTTGTGATTATGAGGGAGAACCCAACAGTGCTGGGATGAGGGCAGGAAAAAAGCCAGCGGATTTTTACCTTTCACGTGAGCTACACGGAAGGTACTGTGATGCGCCAATTTTTGTTTGCACACGTGTGTGTTTGTGTGTTCGCAGTCCAGTGCACGCTCGGTCTTAGTAAGTTATTACCTTTTGTGTGCTATATATTGTTCCTGTTGTTGTTACTAGACCTTTGATTGCTTACACAAATTGTACTAAAGTAAAGTAATATTATGGTAGTTATGACATTTACATAGACAGGAACTTTCCAGTAGGTCTAACACTGGGATCTAATTAGATAATTAGAAGTTAAACTTCGTCTTCAAGTTAGACAGAGCATGTATGTGTCCAAGTACCCATGACACGCAATAGGTCAGTGAAAGCGTGTGTTTGCCCCACCAGTCATTTCTAAAAAGTGAAGCCATTAGTTTTAATGACATTCACAGCCAGCTATCAAAATTTGCACAAAAGACATTTGAAGAGTACACAAAAAAAGCTGAAATATCTCCAGCTAGAACTCCTTTACCCTTCTGGAACGATATAATAAAGTGAATTAGAACTGAACCATATTCCTCAGATCCATTTCTGCCCAAGCAGGGGTGGGTCCACGACAGCAGAGAAAACACCTCTTAGCTCTACTACACAAACTCAAAGTTTTGCTTCATTTCTACAAAACTGGACTGAATGAATACACATTGTCCATGTTATTGCACAGTCAGTGGGTGAAAAGTTAAATGTGATGGCATTATATTGGAAAGGGTCAACTCTTGACGCACACACATTGGATCCTTAAATAGCCAGCTATTTCAAAAACAGTATTTCATACGAGCCCATCGTGAACATTTCCTCTCAGTGCCCTGCCCACACTCGCTCAGTACACTCCGGATATGGGTACAATAGAAAACACACAAAAATAGAGCACATGATGAAAGTTTACATTAGATCCCAAGTAGAGTTTCCTGATGGACAACGACTCTGTTACACTGGATAGAAAGGAACTTGGCGTTAAGGTGTGGGTCAAGTATCACAGCTGTGACATAATGAGAGAGGACCTGAGAAAAGCCACAGCTCACTGGACAGAGAAGCAAACAAAGTGCATGGACTATTTAACACAGATAACTCCCAGATGAGCAAGGATTGTACACAAATCCATTTAAAAGAAAAAGGAACATGGAGAAAGTAAAAGATACTGAAAACATTAAAATCTATCTTTAAACTTTTTTTTTTTTTTTGCACAGCACACATTTCACTTACCCACAACCATAACATTATATTGCATAACCACTATCTTGCTCTGTTTATTCATGTCAGTTTGTATCCACAAAGGGAAAAGAACAACTTCAGTGGAAAGGAAGGTTTGATTTTTTCCAATGAAGGAAGCCACAGTTTTATTTTTTAGTCTTCTGGACAGACACAGCGTCTGTCACTGCCTGCTCCAGAATGGAATTGTCCAGGAGAAGAAAATGTGCACTGGGTGGAATTCCTCAAAGAGAATTCCTCAGAAAATGGAATGGGGAGGTCTGAGGAAGGGTTGGAGTCAAGATAGCATGAGAATTACAGACAGGACTCACAGGTCAGCTTTGCAGGCGCATATGTTGCCTAGTGTTGGATTGAAGAAGTGGAAGATATGTCTAGAAATTATGGGAACTGGTGTAGACAGAGTACGAAAATTAGCCTTATATATGTTTATGGTAGGCACCATTTTGTTTTGTGTTTTTTAAATGCTGGAAAGGTCTCAGAGTAATGCTGAACATATAAAGAACTGTGTTTGCCTTTGATCAGTATCACCGAGGCTCTTCTTTCTAATTCACATTGCAGCTGATGAAAACCATGTGCACACAGCTCACACAGCGTACGCCGCTGTAAATATTTGGATTTTGTGAGCTCGCACTAGCCTTCGTGTATAATCTTTCAATATAAGCATGTAGTGTGTCTAAACAAGCTGCACGTTTTTAAAAAGCATTGCAAAATCAGAACTGGATCATTTTTGTTTCCCACCCCGAGTAGCATGCTGTATAAAGGAATCTCAGATTTACTACTAAGCAAAGAAATGAGAAACCATATAACACTTTCTTGTTAGATACAGTATAAGACACACATCACTTACATAGTGATGAGTGACTTCAGTTCTCAGATTGTAGTCAGGTTCACACTACTGATTGACCCATTTCAACTGTAAGAGGATCATGAATGCTATATTTACTCAAGCTTTTCCGCCTTTTATTGTTGCTTTAAGAGGATTACAAGTAAAAAATAAACATATGGGTCTTGTAAAGGTTCTGTTCAATGATACTGTCTTGCATGCTGGGCAATTACATAGCTGATATTTAAATAAAAGGACTCTAAAATATGAAAATAGCCCTTGAGCAAATTTATAGGACTACTAACCAAACTTAGCTGCTACTGAATTCCAAACAAGTTCCTTCTGCTAAAATTTGCTGTTCCCTTGTTAAATCTGGTATAGGTGGGGAAGTATTTTAAACAAATGACTCTGTTTAGAATAAGTCCTACGTAATACAAAGCGGCGAAACAATTTTGCTGTAAATATCGGAAAGGTGATTGATTTGTTGGGGAAATTCTTATACGAGTTAATTATTATAAAGGCTGTGTTTTTATAGATGACAATGGTTGTCTGTGATTTTAGTGATCAAGATAAGAAATACAGGAAATGACTCCTAGTCCTCAAAGAAAGGAGAGAAAGCTTTCGTAAGAATGACAGCCAAAGATACTCAGTTGTTCTTATGCACAGTAAGGAATAAATCATGACATCACATGCTATAATAGGAAATTACTCAACAATAGGGTAGCATGTTACCACACCACAGTTGATTTTCTAACAGCAGCACATTCTGAAGTCTATCATTTCTCCTAACCAACGGCAGTTTGCCTAGAGTTTTAATTTATTAATGAATAAAAGCTGAAAACTTTTTTTCCTTTGGGAAATAACATTATTTGAATAAAAGTGTACGATAAAGTGTCTGTTATATAAGTGCCTGTGAAAAAATATGAGCAAGTTTGCTCAATTACATTTTTTTTTACTTTTTGAAAAAAGTGCATTTTTACCATGAAAAAAGTGAACATTGTATAGCCTTTTTAAAAAAAAATATTATTATCTAGGATTTCAGTGAGTTTTTATCTGGAGTTTTGATTCAAGCATTATCCCCAAGTTTGTAAAGTAGATAATTAACAATTATTCACTGAAGGTGAGGTGGATGTCACGAAATAGACGTTAAGGCGACGTTGAGGTGACATCCACCGAGCACGAGGTGAATAATTGTTTTAGCATATACCACACAGAAAACTAAGCAAAAAAAAAAAAAGAAAAAAGAAAAAAAAAAACCTCCACACTAAAACACGATTCTTCTG
Source organism: Neosilurus mollespiculum (assembly GCA_030014195.1). Classification (NCBI taxonomy): domain Eukaryota; kingdom Metazoa; phylum Chordata; class Actinopteri; order Siluriformes; family Plotosidae; genus Neosilurus; species Neosilurus mollespiculum. The sequence continues at coordinate 18,513,156 of JAQMYF010000013.1, read as the reverse complement.
GTTTATTGTCCACATAAAATTACAAGCTCGTGAACTCTATGCACACGTGCATTTGAGCTACAATCATGTCTCTTAAACTCTCTTTAAGAGTTCAAGTATATGTTATGCAGAAACAAAGAAAAGCAAACTAAAATACGATTTTTAGGGGTTTTTTTCCAAATATTTTATCTATTACAGAGGCAGATCAGGTGAGTACTGTCCGCTCCGAGCAAAAGCAAACAGTAACTAATAGCGTCTGTTTAGCCTACTTTTTCAGAGTTTAGAGCATGCTAAACATAAATGTAAGTAATCTGTGCTTCATAAAATATGTTTATATTCTTATTCAAAGTTTTAATATACGGGCTCCCAAGTTGCACGACTATCAACTTGGAGATCACTGGTTGGAATCCAGGATGATATCTAATTGGCCCAGCTCTCACGAAAAGGAGGGAGGGATGGCATACGCTCACTTCCCTGTCACTCACAGCAATCACCAGCCAATCATGGGCATCTATGAGCTCATTCGTACATGGGGGCAGATAGCACATTCCCTGAGTGCGTTATTCATTCATTCATTCATTTCTGAACCGCTTAATCCTAATTAGGGTCGCGGGGAGGCTGGCGCCCATCTCAGCCGGCTCTGGGTGAGGGCGGGGTACACCCTGGGCAGCGTTATGTCACCACCAAATACGCATGCGCAGCAGTTCGTAAAGAGGTGGGTGGCAGCATCACACTATGGAGGGATGCTTATGCTCCTCCCTGGTTGGTGGTGGTTGAATGATAGGGAAGGCAACACTTGAGTGGGAATTGGATACGACTAAATTAGGGGAGAAAATGGGGGGGGAGAATGAAAAAAAAAAAGTTTTAACATTATATATATATATATATATATACACACACACACACACACACACACACACACACACACACATATATATACACTTCATGTTATTTAAAATTTCTATGAATTACTTTTTCATTCAATCATGGGGAAATGATTGCACCGCAAATCCTGTGATAGCGGAACAATCAGATTGCGCTGTTCCAGTGTAGTATATACTAGATACACACATTCAAATCCGGAGCCTTTATTATGGTAAATTTTGCATTTCCTTTATTAAATATTTCACAACCTTACCTACACTGAATGATTACAAAATGTTACCTGTTTTCAAATATGGACATTTATCAATATACAAAGTCCTTTACAAGGACAAACCCAAACAAGACACAGAAGGGTTGACTCTTTTAAGTAGTCCTTATGAAAAAAATTGTGTTTCAAGGTAAGCTGGAAAGAACAGTTATTTTTTGCTGAGACACAAAAGCATCACTTAATAGTTTGTGCCCATTAACTGTTGCACATCACATGTCCATTCACAATAACATGTGGGAAAAAATATATATATTTATGTATATAAATGTACTGTATGCAGTGTATACATTTGATTATAATCTACTGCCACATGAAAAACAAACAGATTTCTCATAAGTATAAAAAATAAATTAAAACAATTTCACAAACACTATTAACAGATGTCAGGTTCAGTATACAGTTACTCAGAAAGACAGGTTCATAGTCCCAAGTGGAAGGAACATGCCCATAAACAAATATAAAAAAACTGAGGAGGAAAAACAAAACCATTAATCTGAGTGTGAACAGGGAGAGCGCTAAAACAGTTTAAAAAGAATTTTAAGCCCCTGCAGGTGACTGGCTGCTATTAAAGCACGGGGTGTGGCAGTGCACTCACTCACATTGATCCTGTCATAGAGGGAATATTATCTAGTGCTCAATCTACTCACATATCACACCGTATACTCAAAAGTAAGAACCGGAAATCTACAATGCTGATGAGAATGGGTTGACAGAAGGGTCAGGCAGTTTACAATGGCGTTTGGACGAATGGGTCGTCCTTCGGCGAAATCAGAGCACTAGTTAAGGAAAATGTCTTTTCAAAAACCCAAAGTTATAATTACATTCTGAGAAGGTTTTAAAATGAATGTGTTTTAAATATTTATTCCATTTGGTTTTAAAATAGACATATTTATAGAGATATTTTTAAATCCTCCCTCACCATATGTATATCCTTGATGGATTTCCTCCCAACCATGTCCCCAGCCTATATAGATTCCTGCAAATACTGAGACGTGGTGTTAAGGTGCCCCATGCCGGCTTGACATCAGAGCTACAGGTTCATGTTCACTGACAGAATGGTGAGGCAGTAGGGTCAAAGCCTTTGAAAACGTCCTTTAAGGAACCATTGTCCTGTTCAGCAGTGTCTGGCTGTGCCGGGCTGTTGCCACCAAACGGGCTTCCTGTGCCGCTGGGCTTGCTTACTTGCTTGACCATGCTGAAAAGAGTAGAGACAGGAAGGTTGTGGACTCCTGCTGGTGCGTCTGTAGCTGCAGCAGTGCCCTGAGGATTCTGAGAGGAACTTCCTGTTGCGGGAGTTCCTCCTACACTTCCTGCATTGGGCGAAGGTGAAGGCTTGGGCCGAGGTCGATTGTAGCTGTTGTAACGGTCTGTGGTTTGCTCACTGTTGCTTTTTTCCGGTTCAGGCTGATCCAGGGCTGATTTTCGGACAAAGAGTGGCTCTTTGGACTTTGGTTTTGCTGTAGAGGCCACGCTGTCACTGGCTTTTGTCTCAGCTGTAGTGGTAGTGCTGACCTCTGAATTCTCAGATTTGTCTGAACTCTGGGCACGTGGATCATACAGACTGATGCTACTGAGCACACTGCTGCCGGACCCTGCAGTACCCCCTGTCCCCCCTCGTCCTGCTCCACCCACTGAGAACAGACGTGGGTCATAGGGCGCAATAGTGTGTGTGGGTGAGGATGAAGCGGGGGGTCCAGAAGATGCAGAGGTTTGTGAGGATGAAGGTTCTGTCGGCTGCTTGAGAGCGGATTTCTGCGGTTGAAGCCGAGGGTCAGTAACCTTGCGGGCCTTACGAGGATCCATCGGCTTTTCGGCTGGGACAGGTGCAGGGGAAACCCCAGATGAAGAGGTTTGCGAAGGACTAGAAGAAGAGGCGTTAACAGTCTTAAGTATACGTGAGAGCAGCTCAAAGTCCGGTAAAGAGGAGGAGGATTGGCTGGGTGGTTCAGCAGAGGGCGCTGAGGCAGGCAGAGGTGCCGAAATAGCAGTATGGAGCTGTTGCTGGGCACGAGAGATCCGGGGATCTATTGATGCAACAGGAGGAATACCTGGGGGCAGTGGAAGAAAGTCCTGCTTGGGAATTGGGATGGGAATTAGGTCTTCAGGACTCCAAAGCACAGCCTTAGCAAAAGAAGGCTTGTTCAACACCAGATCTTTCTTGATATGGCTAAACTGCTGGAGCTGTGAGCGTGGATCACGCAAAGCCATGCCCATTAAGGGATCCAGTGGTATAGGGACAGGCTTGTCCCTCAACATTCTCTCCCCCTCCTCTTCCTCAGTAGCAGCAGATACAAGGGGTGGTGGTTTATACACTAGTGGGGGTTCAGGTTTGGATGAAGCAGCCTGACGTGCGAGCCGTGGGTCCATGGGGGCAGAAGAGGATGGAGGAGAGGAGAGATTAGTCTCTGAAACATGGGAGGAGTCTGGGTTACGTGATAAACGAGGGTCTCGTGCCAGCCTGGGGTCGGCTGGTCTGCTGGGCATGGGAGAAGACTGAGCCTTCTGCAGTCGGGGGTCACTGGGAGCACTTTCAGGTTTCGAAGGGCCTTGGGCTTGGCTTTGCTGCCGTAAGGTTTTCAGAATTGATGTGACGCTGCCACCACCATCTTCATCTTCACTCGAATACCAATTTGCTGAATCTCCTAAACGACAAAGGCAATAAAATGAGTGAAAAAAAAAAACAATTTTCTTTGTAGACTTTTGGCAGAAATTGCTAAAGTGACACTAGCATTTTTACTACAGCCTAATGGTCATGTTAACATCTTATGAATGAACACTCCCATCTAGTGAGAGAACAGAGTTCTTCCATGTGACTGGGGAAAACCAGAGGATGTTTACAGTATTCAGAGGGCTTGGACTGGGTCATGCAGAACACTGTCCTTGAGATATTCCCTGCCCAGTGCTGGCTGATAAAATTAGTACTATTAACATACTGAGATACGTGGGATTCACACTAATAAAGCACTTAGTAATACTTATAAGTAATAATAATTAATATTTATAGACATGATCTAACTCGTAAAAACTGGCACACTGCCATGCTTGTCGAAATTACGCCCATATCTCTGTTGCTTTAACCTTTAAGTCGGAGTTCAAATGGCTACTATAATACTCCACATAATAAACATATGCCCAACTGTGGCAGAAGAATGTGAAGTAATACCTTCGTTGTCCCGCTCGGTTCCTCCTTCAGCTAGCCTTCTGGCCCTCTCCTCTTCTTCTTGCTGCTTCTGCTGGATTCTCATAAACAATGCACGCTGTGCTGGAGGCAGAAAGTCTGGGACCGTTATTCCAGACTGATTAGCTGAGCCTCCATTGGATGAGCCTTCCATATTGCCAGAATTCTGATTCCCTGAGTGCTCAGTAAAGTTTCCACCAGATCCTGCCATGTAGCAATCACCTACATCAGAAGAAAAAAAGTGACCATGATATACTGAAGTCCCTATTACCACAGTTCTGTCTTTTTTTTTTTTTTTTTTTAATTTTGCTTATATTTTTTTCCCTAGTTTTCATCAGAAATAGCTCACCCTCTCCTCCTCCTCCTTCATTTGCTGTGCCTTGCTGCTGGTAGAAACTGTCATAAAAATTGCGAGCAGAACCACCTCCAGGTGGCATCATGGCATGGTTTGGAGGGCATTCTGGGCCAAAGTTCGGCATCATTCCTGGAGGGCCTTGGTTCATGTTTGGGGGGCCCATGGGTGGCATATCATGAGGTCCATTTGGTGCCATGTGACCAGGTGGTGGTCCACCGGGAAACCGAGGCGGAGGTCCACCTGGAGGACATGCAGGTGGCCCTGGAGTCCCCCCAGCACCTGTAGCAGCAGTGGCAGGATTTGGACCTCTAAAAGAATATACACAGGCTGGTAAGTATTTTTTAAGGACTTATAAAATATATGCACTGATTTAAATGTCTAAGATGTAATAATATTTATAGTGCTTAAAGAAAAACAACAAGTGGACAGTAGTTATAAGGAGAAGGTACAACCTGACACCAAGTTTTTGCGCAAGTTGTCCTGTGGGTTTTACAACAATCTCGAACAATGACGGGATCTTCTTTCCTGCGTTACCCCCACAGGGAGGTGGTGGACCAATGGCTGGTGGAGATGGACCATGACTTGGTGAGCCAGGGAATGATCCTCCTTCAGGGCAGGGAGGAGGTGGTCCATCATGTACTGGTGAAGTACCCGGGCATGAGCTACCATCAGAAGGTATACTCCCATGTTGTGGCCCTGGTGCCCCAAAACCTAAAGGAGCCGAAGAATCTGTTGGGCCAGGCCTTGGGGGAGTGGGTAGAAGTCCCACACCAGGTGGGGGTTTGGGGAGGGGATTAATGCCTTGTTTCTTCAGCTCCTCCACTTCCTTCTCATCCTCAGCACCAGCTTCTGCATCCTCCGCCAATATCTGCAATAATATTAAACCTTACAGTCTGAGAAGGAATGTAATGAGAGAACACGAACACACGTTTTTTTCTATCAACACACATGCTCACCTTATCCAGCAGTTCTTTTGTGTCTTCAGACAGAGGTTCATGAGAAAACATACAGTCATCTCCATTTACACAGTTGCCTGTAGTGTGGAACAGCTTGCAAGGAAAGTCACGTGTTGCTGAGTTAAGGAATAAACTGCACCAGCCTAAGCATTACACACTCCTACTAAGCAGTATTAGTATATAAACTTAGCAGTATTAATGGCCAACTTCAGAGTTGAAAGAGCAATTCTCATTATAAATTATAAAAACTTAATAAATGTCATGCATGGCAAAATATTATAAAATAATATCGTATTCTGCCTCTATACTAAAAATATTTAGGGGTATGATGTTTAAAAGATAATGGTTAAAATCTGCTACATCTATACAAACTCCTGATCAGTCTTACTGTGACTTGGTGACACACAAAGTGTTTCATGAATCACATGTGAACCATACTGTAGGATGATTTCTGCACTAGTCATTTATGATGGTAAAAAAAAACTGTAAAGGATATCATGCATGTAGGGACAATTTTCTGCCCGAGCACAGAAGCCAGTGATGTAGAATTTGCAGAGTTCTTTCTTCTTGGGCAGCTCGATGTCATGACTGAAGTTGCAGTGTTCCCCCTGTTAATCATATAAAAAATATGCACAGCTGTAAACAAATACCATTAGCAAAATGCATTCTTATGTTTAAACACTTGTACAACACTTGAGATCCAAGCTCAATTGCAAAATGTTCCTCAATAACCCAAATCACACACATTACTAAGTGTTCTTACCCAGGTACAGCGACCTTCAATGTAGTACTTGCAAATGGCTTTGCCCTTCTTGTCCTGCCCATGCTTATCTTGCTCATGCTTCCTCTGGCCTCCAGATCCATCCTACACAATACACAGTTCATTTCACTCTCAGCTTTCACTGTGCAACTACTATGAGTCGTTGATGGCATCACGGATTAGTGCCAGTTAGTAACATGTCCAAATACACTCATTGGCTTGAGACTATATGCACAGCAAGTCACAGAAGATACAGATGCTTCATAATATTTAACTATGTTATCTTGAGTACAAATTCCTGACTAGTCAAACACACTGTCACAGAACTGACTGTGGAAATCTATTAGAGGATTGTCAGGGCAAAAGCTGACACAGATCAGAGTATTTTTTTCCTTGACACAATGCATTTTATTTTACTTTAATAAAAAATAAATAAACAAAAACCGATCACAAGCATTCTAACTACATTTAACTATATATCAAGTTAGCTAGCTATTTACAATAAAGATATATATATAGATAATGAAACAAAGTTGGGGAAACCAACAAATATCAGCTCACAATGTCACACAACAGTGTAGTTGGACATATTTTATAGACTTATTTTTGCAGTGCAGGTAGTGTAAGGTGAACTTTGTTGTAAACTGTACTTCATGTAAGCAGAACTGGGCACTGTGTGTTGATATACTTCTTACCCCCATGTCCAAATCTCCACTGTTGTCATCATCATGGCCTTGGTCACCTCCACGACCCCTCCCTCGATTCCTTCCCCGGCCACGGTTCATGCCTCTGCCTCCCTTCCCCCTGCCTCGGCCTCGGCCACCTTTGCCACCTAAAAATAAAACAGTCAACAGACATGTTTATCTTAATCCAATAACAACAGATAACCTATTCAAGAGGGTGATGTACTGTAAACTCACCACGCCCTCTGTCTTTTGATTTCCTGTACTGGTTCAACTCTTTTGAGTAATCATCATAATCATCATCGCCCATGTCATAGTCATCATCGCCGTACTGTAAAAGGTAAATGTAGTAAGGTAAAATGTTAATATCTGTCAGCTGGTGAACAATTACTGGATCATTACACCAACTGATCAAATCATTTAAAAGAACTAACCTCCATCTCATCTCCATACATGCCATCCGCATCATCATTCTCTCCTCCCATTTTACTTCGCCCTCTACCTCGCATTCCACCTCTAAATCCACGGCCCCTCATTCCTCCTCTTCCTCTTCCTCTCTGGTTTTTCATTCGGCCTTTAAGACCTGCACAAACATTACATTTACGTTAATATAAAACGTAATATAAAAATAAATAACACCCCCTCCAATGCCTTTTTTAGAACAAGTGAGAGGTATATTTTTATTGTGCTACTACAGCATTAGCTGTATACCTCTGCCACGCAGGCTGCCTGGTCCACCTCCACCACCTTCTTTGGCTTTGCGGTACTGGTTAAGCTCTTTGGTGAAGTCATCATAGTCATCATCACCCATATCCTCATCCTCCTCCCCCTCATAGTTCTCATCATCATACTCATCATAACCACCATACCCCTGTTTGTCCATTTTCATGTAGCTGCCTTTCTTTGACATAGGTCCACCATGTCCAGAGGAAGGTGCAGGACCGTAACCTCCATGAGACTGAAACATGGATAACACATTAAGATTACACTCAACTCAAATTCACTGAAATTTTTAAATCTAACTGAACACAAATTTACATATTATATATTGATATTCTGCAGTTGTGTTTACAAGCAGAGATCAACATCAAGTAAAATACATGCTTTTAAATAAATGAGTAAAACCACTGTGTGCTGAGCTAATGGTTGTAACCCGCAGCACTTTAGTATATACAAGCAAGTAGATTTGGCGCTAGCGAGTTCTGTATATGAGATGACAAACACATTTAGATCCCCCTCCATCTTCCTTAAATCCGACATGAATAATGCCTTGTCCAGACGGTCTACTATTGGCTAATGCAAAAACTGAACTCCGGTGAACTTTATTTATTTATTTTGAGCAGGTGGGCTGCAATTTTTTATGTGCATGCATCTGTGTGTGTGTGTGTGTGTGTGTGATATCCATCAACTCATCGCCCTCATTAAAACCAACAGAAATGGTACTTTTATTAATTTATTAAAATTCCAAAAGTTTTAAACACAACTTTAGTTTATATGTAAATGTGTAAACAGAAAAATGTAAAATGTTATACACACTGATATTCTTACTGGATGTTAAACTACTTAATGGAATATGATTCAAATAAAATATTATACTCACTGGGGGTGGGTACTGAGGGCTGTATTCTCGATACTTCCTTTTCTCACTAGGACTGTAGTCAGATTCATCACTGAAGTCTGAATGGTCATCACTAGACGAGGCATGACGCTAAATATCACAAAACAAACTCAGTGTAAGAATCTTAAATGCCTATGAGCACAAAATAATCTCTCTCTCTCTCTCACACACCTTATGTTTTGTTCTTCGTCTCTTTCTTGATCTTCGCTTTTCCTTCTCCCTCTCTCTGTCCCTATCCCTATCTTTCTCTTTCTTCCTTTTCTTCTTGCGTCGGTGGGCCTTCTCCTCATCTGACTCACTGCCATGCCGCTCCTTTCCACGGCTGGGCTTCTCCTCGGGCTCTTGTCCCTCGGTGCTGGGCATTTCCACATCACCTCCATCATCCTCCAGCTCACCCTCTTCCAGCTCTTCATCCTCTTGCCTGTAAAAATTCAAACATAGATACTAAATAATTAAATGTGCCTTAGATTAGACATGAAGCACCTCTCTATGTAATATGAAGTCTTTACAGATATACATATTATGTATAAAAAAAGTTATGGTTATGAACTGATAAGTTTTAGCACTTCAACAAGAAGTATATCCAACGACCAACCAGGTGTAAATGAGACGCTCAATTGTGTAACATTCCTTAATGTTACAAATATTCTGAAAAATAATTCTACAAACAGCACTTCTGACATATCTGAAATACACTTGTGGCGGTACGAGTGAATAGTAGAGGCGGAGGGCAAAAAGGGTTGACATTGTCTGGTTGCAAAAAAAATGGTCAACTGTATGTGATTTTGGATCGCAGTGGAATTCTCTCCTCTATTGCTGTACAGTAATCTCAGTGGTAACCACAGGTCTGGCTTACAAAAAGTAAAAGAAAATCAATTTGCTTTTGTACATGCAAATTTAATAACAAAACACCAATATGCCCTCACCATTTCTATTACGGACATGAAAATACAATGACCAAACACACATGAACTTGTTAATGTCCTTTTAATAATGAGTTGAATAGGCTAGAAAAAAGAGCACCATTACCAAATTGACTAGATGTAAGGTTAGGGTAATATAGGCAATAACATGCAATGTGAATACATTACATTTACATTTTACAACATTACCCTTATCCAGACTGATTTACATTCATAATTTTTTTTATTCTACAACTGAGCAATTGAGGGTTAAAGGCCTTGTAGATGCAACAGTGGCACCTTGGTCGTATTGGGACTTAAACCACCAACCTTTGGATCAGTGATCCAGAGCCTTAACCACTGAGCAACCACTGCCCTACTAATACTGAAAGCTCTCTGTTTGTGTGCTTGGCTATTTGGCCAATCATTCCAACAGAGCAGCTCCTCTGAGCGACACTGTTTTTATCTGTTGGTCACAGCACATTCTTGCTCTTCATAATTATTTGCCAAAATGGGTTTCCAAATATACTTTGGCAGCCGTACATGAGTGGCCCACACAAATAAAGTTTGCGTGTAAGGAAACACTCAATAATGTGACACAACATTTAAGTGTGCAAACAGTTTTTGTTTACTAGCTGGTACGTGTGTTCATACCAATGGAACGTGAGGCTTAACAACCTTATATAAAGTGTGCCTTCATACAAAATTAGACTCCTGGCACTTTTGCTTAACAAAAGTTACCACAGACTGGATATGGCGGTGTTCAAAATGTAGACAAATCTTTATAAGCTATTACAAACAGGAGAAACAGCCCTCTCGGTTAATTGCATATTACTATGAAGTGGACTCCTTACACTGTGTCCACTTACTATAATGGTCAGGGCCTGGTGCTCAGCTGTCAGGTCATGAACTGAACTTCAAATTACAGTCATACGACCCTTATCTTCCTTCATATTAGTGTACAAAGAAAATAATCTACACTCAGGTAAATTTGTTAAAATTCCAAAATCATACCAGAGATGGACATGTCATCAAACATAAAGGGATTGTGTTCTTGCTGGTCATTTTAATATAATGTAATGCAACATAAAACCGTGTCACCACAGTCTTAGCACAAGTAATACAAGGACATCTGAGCTTATTTGACCATGCAGTGAGTGACAAGACAGCTGAGAAATCAGATCACCCTCTGGCAAAACCTATAAACAACCCAACCAAAGCACTGTGATCCACTTTTAAATAATAATGCAACCTAATGAGGACATAAAAGGCATATCACCCTACCAACCAAACAAACAATGCTGAAATTACTCAGGACAACTAAAATTGCACCCTGTATAGATGCTGGGACCTGAAACAGTTCACCAAAAAATAAACAAATAAACAAACATATAAATAATAATACTGATTTTTTTTTTTTTTTTTTGGTGTTCTGACAGCTAGACAGGGGCTGATCGACTGCAGGTGAACCTCACTGGATTTGGGAAACAGTGAAATTAGTGAGACTTGTGTTTTAGTTCACGTTTAGGACCTTGAATGCTTTTGAGACATTGGGAATGAACTCAAAGTGTTTTCTGAAGGACAATACAAATACAAAGAAGAAATTCTAATAAAAGTAACAGCAATTTAGTAGGTTAGCAATTCTCCAGTTATTCTCTGGTTTAATCATTACACTCAGGGTCTAATCATTACCCTTTTTTAATCACTGTTTTTTTGTTTATTACTTATTACTCTTTTATTTATATCTGGTTTAATCCATAATCTCTGGTTTAATTATCCTTCTTTGGTTCAATCACTTCTCTGTATCAGTTATTCCTCTTATTTATATCTCGTTCAATGAATCTTATTTGTGTTAATCTCTGTTCTCTAGTCTGATTATAAATACCCCTCGTTACAGATAACTATAAACGTCCTTTTGTGTGTGTGAGAAAGAGAAATGCTCATAATAATGTTGTAAATATGTATAACTGACTAGCCAGTCACAGAATATTAGTTATTGTAAATTTTAGGATTTCTATGCGCACTGAGGTGAGGCTTTTGTAAACAAAGTCTTTTAAAAATGATACAAATGCGACTATAAAATATGTGCGCCACGCGCATGCTAATCCGGCTAAGCCAAGCTAATAAGCTAGCTAGACGGGATCCTCTGAAATTATAGGTTATATGTGCATTAAATTGCGTTTGTTTAATAACCCAGAAAAACCGCATGAGCCGAAACCCGAGCAAATTTCCCCAAACATTTTTGTTACCCATCAATAATAAACATACGATGGGGTATTTGTGGGAAAGGGGCTAAGTTACCTAGAGTAGCAAATGAGCCACTGAACCTAGCGTGTTAGCTCCTCTTAGTATTTGATAAGAATGCATTAGCATTAGCATCTTTCAAGGCCTGGCTACAAGATGATAGCATGCGTTAAGATACATATAGTTAGCATGGCTAACTATAGAGCGAATAGCGACAGGATTTGATTGTTTTTATGATCGGTGAGCAGTACACACTAAGTGCTCTTTAAAAAATGCGATATATATTAATCCCTACAGGCATCGAGTAGAGAGATTAATTCTTCAAGATCGTCGGTGTTGACTTTAATCCGTATTTCCTTTACTGAGCGGAAGCCTGAAATACATGATCGATGTTCATTGCTTAATGGCCACTTGGGTCCTTCGGTGATGAAAAAGCGTCGAAAAAATGTCTGGATTTGTAAATAAATATCTGTTTAGAAACAGAATAATGTCCGTGGTGCGGATATATAACCTTCCAGATTTGCGCCGTGTTAACGTTTCAAGATGGCGTTGGTTACCTCTGTACTCGTTTCCCAGAAAAAAATAGTCGACTTTAATCCCTTTGAAAGAAAAAAAAAAAAGCAAAATAATACCCATGCTTTTTGTACTTAAAAAGCAAAGGATAAATAAATAGTTGGAGAGAAATATGACATTACTCGACCTTTCGTCAGTGAGAAGGCTGTTGTGTTCGTGGTTGGCTGTTGGGGAGTTTGGATGGACAGTCATGCTTTCCACAGCCATTTCCTCTAACGGACTAGAGTTCAGTGCAAAAATCGACTCAGGATTCAACTGGCTTATGCGTTACTTGACTTTGATCTACTTGTTGATTGATTTTAGGAAGAGTTTCAGTTCATAGCAGTTAAATTCCCATTAACAGTTTGAAAGAGAACCATGCTGAAACGTTCCTGAAGGTCTCTCCGTCCTTACAGTTGCGAAGTGAAATGAAACTCAGTCACTCAAAATGGCGACAGTTCTTCTCGAGCGCAAAGAGGGCGGGGCTACCGATGGTGACGTCTTCACGGCAACGACCGACTTTCTACGAAGTGACTGTAGAGAGGCGGAGTCTCAGCGTGCTGGTGTCATCTATTTTATATCGGATTTTTTATGGACGTAGACACATTTAAAACGTTGAAATAAGTGACATCATTGTGACTGCTGAGGGTAATTTTTCTACATTTCAAAATAATATTATTTTTCTTCTGCCCTGCGATGGCCTGGCGAGCTGTCCGGGGTGTACTCTGCCCTCGCCGAGAGTCGGCTGAGATGGGCGCCAGCGGCTCCCCGCGACCCTAATTAGGATTAAGCGGTTCAGAAAATGACATATGACATTATTTTTCTTTAATGCAAAAAATATATACGTGTGTGTGATTAAAAAAATAGTAGACTTTTTGTTGATGGGACAGATCTAATTACTGTGGGGAGTAATATGAACTCTAGAAATAGAGTCAGAAAATGTAGTCCAATTGTCATGACAACAAAATTTCCAGTTTGAAACAAATAAAAGACATCAGCAATGGTGTGTTGTGTTGTCATTTCGACATTAAAGACACTATAAATTAAATGCAACAAAATGAACAATGTTATATATGTGTCTTTATACACACCAATCACGATTATCTAAAGCCTGGGCATGGGAGAAGTTTTGGGAGGCCATGGAGAAGGACTTATATTTGGCCCCAGGGAAATTCAGCTCAGGATGCAGGGCCGTGTGCTTGGTCGGGGTGGAGAACTGTTGACTTAGACAAGAGATATAGTTGAGCAAAGGAAAGAGCACTTTGAGGATCTCCTCAATCTGGCCACCATGTAGTTCACAGACAAAGTCTGAAGTCTCAGAGAAAGACAAGACCATCACCCTGGCAGAGGTTGCTAGGGTAGATAAAAAGCTCAGCAGCAGGGCACTGAGGATGGATGAGATTCACCCCAAGATGCTGAAGGTCCTGGTTGCTGACAGATAAACTGGTGCTGCATCAGCAGTAATGAAAGTGTTGCACTGGTCCGTTATGGTAAAAAAGGGATGCTGAGTCAAAAGTCAAAGCTTCTGATTTACCGGTCCATCTGCGTTCCAACCCTCACCTATGGTAATACCAGCAGCTGAAATTAGTTTTCTTTATAGCTTGTCTTAGGCTCAGACTTAGAAATGCGGTGAGGAGTACAGATTTAGAAATAGTCTGAGGAGCTCAGAATTCTCCAAGAGGAGCTGAAGAGTGTCACTGGGGACAATGATGCCTGGACTTACATTTAAAACCTATTACCTCTGCTACTCAATCTTGGATAAGTGGGGGAAAATGGATGGATGGATGATTAGCTTCAGGAATTGATTGGGTCAGCTAGCTTAGCTGTTGAAACTGGTTAGTGCTTACTGAATAATCACCAACTTTTACTGATGCACCATCAAGTATTTTGTCTGGCTGCATCACTACCTGGTACAGGAGTTGTAATGCTTTGGACAGTAAAGCTCTACAAGGGTGGTAGGATCAGCACAACACATCACCAGGACTGAACTGTCAACCATCTAGGACCTCTACACACAGCGCTGTAGGAGGAATGCCCAGCGGCTCCTTTCTGACCCCAGCCACCCCGGCCACACACTTCACGCTCCTGTCGTCGAGCAGACAGTACAGGAGCATCCGGACATGCACAAGCAGATTCAGGGACAGTTTCTACCCAAAAGCCATCAGGCTACTGAACTGCTGATATACTGGACAAATTACACACAATAATTTGCACACTCATTGTACACACTGTACATGCACATACCACTATTTCTGCACTACATCCACTTTAGTATTTCTTTTAGTATTTTTTATATTTATTATTCTGTATTTAAATATTTGGAACTTCTTTTAGTTTATATTTTATTTCTTTATTATGTGTATTTTTTTATGTTTTAATGGAGCTGATGTCTCCCGACATATCATTACATGATGTGAACAAAGATGGCTGTGCCCATGGACCCATAACACTGGTAACTATTAAAGCGCCAAAGCTCAGGAAGTTTTCAAGGCTTAGTTTGAACTCTTAGCTGCTGCTGCTGGTTGGTCTGGTGAACATAAATCACTGCAGTTAGCCCTATGCTTTTCAGGTGATGCAACTACATGCTTGCTTCTGTTGAGCCCTGAGGAGTGAAAGGACTATGCTACTTTGATGGGGCACTCCACAAGACATTTTGGACAGTATATCCAGCCTGTGCTGCTGTGATCTCAATTCCTCAACCTCCCCTCCACATCTCTGTGAATGACATTGAGTGCCTTAGCAGATGTGCCTATGCTGACATGCCACCAGCAGTGCAGAAGGAGCTTTCTAAAGACCAGTTCCTGCAGGCACTTAGCCCTAAGAAGCTGGGTATCCAAACACAGCTTGCTCACCCTGCCACACTGAGTGAAGCCTTGGAGCTGGCATTGAAGAGAAAGATGGTGAGCAGGGATGCTGGGCTGCTGGAAAACATTCCTGTGGTCAGAACAGTGACAATTCCTGATGTGGAACTTGAGAGA
Organism: Neosilurus mollespiculum; assembly: GCA_030014195.1. Classification (NCBI taxonomy): domain Eukaryota; kingdom Metazoa; phylum Chordata; class Actinopteri; order Siluriformes; family Plotosidae; genus Neosilurus; species Neosilurus mollespiculum. Next base: position 18,497,798 of record JAQMYF010000013.1, on the reverse strand, counting down.
TCAGTAGGGTCACAGGACGTGATGTGGGTAAAGGTATGAGAATGTAAACACATTTTGCTCTTAATGAGAGTGAGGTGGGCCTAACACACCAGGTAGAGAAAAGGTAATAGACCCTGGTGAAGCTTGACCTATCAAAGTGTGCCCATGCCGTCTTCCCCTGGCCCACAAGGAGGCTACTGACAGAGAACTGGATGAGTTGCTAAGGGAAATTTATCTGAATAAGTGTAATTGGATAAAAAGAGATAAGGGGAAGTGGTTCTATTGAATCGAGTAATATGTAAAGTAAAACGTAAAACTAATTTCTGAGTACAAACACTGTGGATGGATGTTACGTTTTATGACTTCAACAATCTGTGAAGCAAAAAAAAATCTACTGCTATCAATTCATATCAACTGTCGACTAAATGTAGTGTCTCATATATTTGCACCGCCTCTTGGAGTTTCTGGTTGCTGTAAAAAACAAACAAACAAACAAAAAAAAACAAGACTCTGCCAAGGAAATATTCATGAATGCCAGGTGATTTTTAGATAGATAGCTAGATAGCTAGATCAATAGATGGATAATGGATAGATATATATCTACTGGAAAATGCTGTTTTTCATTTATAGTTAAACTTCCCTTTATTGTGTCATGTCTCATGTATGATAGACCACTTAACAATGCTCTTACAGGGGCTGGCCTCTGTGTCTCTCTTTCTTTTTATCATTCTGTCTGTCTCTTTGTCTCTGTGTCATGATGATCTGCCAGTGTATCACATGACCTACACACTGTGACATCATCTCCCCTACATCACCCCATCATCACCTTCCTACAAATTGTCACACTCCATGCCCCTTTAACTCTTTGTCTCTCATTCAGAATTATCATGTCACAGGAGAGACACACAATCACCTACTGATTGAACTACACACTCTGAGATGATTTCACCCTGGGACATGCCACCCACAGAGTTTTACACACTGCTAAAAATAGTTTGAGTTACTTGTTTATTAACTTGTTACTTGCAGCCTTTTTAATATATAAGTAAAAAATTGCTTTTGTACAGGGGTGACAGTGAAAGTAAAAGTAATGATGCTTGCCAATCAGTCTGCATCAGTTAAAACAAATACAATTTAAGTAGCCTCTATACATTAAACACCCTTAAGGCATGACAAAAACTTTAGAAGCAATGCCTATAACCTCAGATTTAGGTGAACACCAAAGTTTTTTTTTGTTGGTCCGATCTGTCAGAGAAGTGAACATCAGTGGGGGATGATCTTTTTTTGTTAGTATTTCTTGGATGGTGGTGGGGTTGGCTTGGGGTAATGTTTACACAGTATAATGTTTGCTTTAACCCTGTGATGGCCTGGCGAACTGTCCAGGGTGTACTCTGCCCTTGCCCAGAGTCGGCTGAGATGGGTGCCAGCCTCCCCGTGACCCTAATTAGGATTAAGTGGTTCAGAAAATGAATGAATGAATGTTTGCTTTAAAAACCTGCTCATTGAGAAACTGTGCCTGTCAGTGTCAGTACTGAAAATGTGAAAATGTCAGTCTCAGCCAGTGTGTGCCAAATCTATGGGGCATATGATTATATACTGGGGACCTCGGGGTCAAATTAAAAACAGACAAAATGATAAAATATTTTCTGCAGCTTACATGTAAAAAGGTACATCAGTGTCCCTTGATTGGTGGTTTGCACAACTCACTGTGCAGCAGAAGTTGACCATTTTGTAACTCTAGCCTACAGTTATTCGACTCTCTCCCACTCTTCTGTACTGGTTGGAAGTCACAGCCTGTTTGCCACAATAGTCTAGGCTTATTTACGTCAGTGATGGGATTCACGTACCAAGCTTTTCTGTAATTAAGGGCTGTTTTATTTACATTTTCATGTAAGTCAGTCCGACAAGGATATTTCTTAAGTAGAAAACTTAATGATGCAATAGGCAAGATGGGAACTTACTATGAGCTCATAATAAGAAAGCACAAGAGGTAGTTACTATGAGATCACAGTAAAACTGCATAATCTTTTATTAAGGACACAGGGGGGGGGCACACCCTCAACAGCTCGCCAGATCATAGCAGGACCAACAGAGACGCACAGCCATTCATACTCACTTTCGCATATATTGGCTTTCAGGAATATCCAGTTAATCTGTTGCTTATGTCTTTGAACTGGGGAAGGAAACTGGATCACACAGAGGAAACTCAAGCAAGCATGGGAAGAACATACACACTCCACAAAGAAACACCATTGCCAGGCACGGGGCTCAAACTGAAGACTTTCTTGCTGTGAAGCGAAAGTGCTAACCACTACGCCACCGAGCCTGTTCTTGATAGGAATCATCTAAAATTAAGTAGTTAGTACTATAAATTATACAGTACTATAAATCATAGAGGCAGATGAAGCTGTGCGATGAACTGTCAAGCTGTTGTTCAGCTGGGATAGCTCCAGGCTCCCTGTGACCCTAATAAAGAATAAGTGATTCAGGAAATGAGAAGAGATTAAATACACAATTTATGAAAATATTAAAAATAGATCTACACATGCCAGTGAGCCTTTATCCAAAGTGAATTTCATTTAAGACAGGATACAAGAAGGCCATTATGAGTTGAAGATTTGAGATTTGAATTTTAGCCACAGTTGAAACCCCACTGTTCACTATGTTTCACATAAGATTCCTGTGAGTAGTCCTTAAGGGCTACAATAAAGACACTTGTTCATTTTATCAGCCATTACACAGTTGCTTTTCAAGAGATCTATGGCTTTCATATTCAAAATCTAGCAGAATTAACCATGCAACTACACAAAGATTTCAGCTATTAAACATTACCTGCACACCAGTTTTCCTAAATATAAAAATGATAAAAATTTTCACAGCATGAATAGTATAATACACAGAGCATTCATGTCTATGTCAGTACCTGAACATCTGGTGGTACCTGGTTGGAGCATCAAGTATGGGACTGCAGTGCTGGCTCAAAGTGTTACACAGCTCCATAAGAAAAGTTCTAAGTCAGTCTCCACAAATAAATCAGTGTGGGCTTCAAATATGCATTTTCTCATTAGTGTTTTAAAAAGTTGAATGTGGGGGGAAAAAAATCAGTCCCTGACATCATATTATGGATCAAAGAAAATTTAAAAGGTTTATATAAGAAACAGTAGCAATTTAATATATAATTATATATTCATTCACTCATTCATCTGAACTGCTTAATCATAATTAAGGTCGTGGAGAGGCTGGAGCCCATCTCGGCCAACTCTGGGTGAGGGCAGAGTTCACCCTGGACAGCTCACCATGTGTATATATATATACACATACATACACACAGACACACACACACACACACACACACATATATATAAATATATAAAATCTTGAGTCGATTTTCTGTAGAACAGTACTCGATACGCCGAAGTAGAGCTAAATATATTGTATGTGGGAAAAAATGAACCCCCTGAAAAAAAATAAATCCCCTGATGAGTGGGCAACCACGAAACAGGCTTGTCGGGATGAAATTGTAGTACTATTATTTTTTCCCACATACAATATATATATATATATATATAAGGTGTACTAGTGGCTCATCAGGCCGGTGCTTATATATGTAAGTATTCATATAATCATAAAATTCATATTATATATATATATATATATATATATATAAGTCTTCAACTTATAAATTAATTTCCTCATGACAACAGTTGGTGAATGAGGCCCAGTTATGAAGAAGAAAAAGAAGAAAAAGATGAGGAAGAAAAAGAAAAAGTTTATAGTCAACAGTTCTCATGATAAATGTTCAGGGATTTAAAAAGAAAATATTGCATAAAACCAGACTCAGTGTTTTGGATGAATGTTTTTTTTTTTTTGTATTTGTCAGTTCACATACAGAACACATGCTGAATCTAGAATTATTTAAGTACAGTCGGTTTTAATAGGAACAGAATCATTTCAGTGAAGAGTTGAAGCGATATATAGTCGCAGACTAACAATTATTGGCCAAACTTGGCAGATAAATCTAATTTTGGAGGGGAAAAAACAATGAATCGTTTGGGAGCTGAAAGAACGCATTCTTACTAAACTGATCCATATGATCAACTAAAAACGGGCTCGTTTGTTTAAACAGACAGCATGTCAGTGCATCACAGCGGATATGTAAAGCTTTGTTTTGTTTTTGGCCCTTGTGTAAGCAGGCAGAACTGTGTTCACGGCAACAAACACGTCATCATTATGCGACCTTTTGAACGCGACCAAGCGGGATTTTTTTTCTTGTCGCATTGAATGGGTAGCAGGAAAACAGTGCCGACAGCAGTTTTGTTTATACTGAGTATTGGCGACATTCCGAATCGCTTCTGAAGCAGATTGAAATGATTGATACAATCGAAAAAGACGATAATATCATAAGCGAGGAAGAAGCAGCTCAGTATGACCGGCAGATTCGACTCTGGGGTCTGGATGCACAAAAGAGGTTAGAGCTCTGCTAGCTAAAGAGCTAGCTTAGCGGCTAAACTGCTAATAAATATGTTAAAAAAATGTTACATGTGTAAAATGGTTATCTATAGTTAAAACGCTATCAGTGCAAATTAAATTTGTGATAGTTGTGTGTTGATGTCAGTTATTTTTTTAATAATGACGCGTTATTCATATTCATCTGATCCATAACATCATCATGACAAAATATATTTACCTCTTATCAATACATAAAATATGCTAATGTCTCTTATGTATTGTTAGGAGGTAAATATATTTTAAATACGAATTCTGAACTGTTGATGTTGTGCCAGTGTTCAAATTCCAAGCAATAAGACACCTGATTTTTGTTTATGCTTGATGAAAAAATATGAAAGAATAAGATACAAGCCATGCATAACATGACAACCAGACAATAGATAGTCAACATGTCAGCTCTTTGTGTCAGGCTAAGGGGGTCTCGAGTGCTACTCGTTGGACTTCGAGGACTTGGTGCTGAAGTGGCGAAGAACCTTATTCTCGCTGGAGTGAAAGCACTCACTCTTCTGGACCATGAACAGGTTTGACACTCTTCACCAATCGTCTCCCACTTGTGGGCAGAATCTAACACTGTAATCCATACTATGTTAAATAATGCTGTGTCTATCCATTTACTGATCATGGCGTTTATTTTCAGGTCACGGAGGAATCCAGACGAGCTCAGTTCCTTATTCCGGTGGATGCAGATGGTCAGAATCAGGCTCAGGCTTCCCTGGAACGAGCCCAGTTCCTCAATCCTATGGTAGAAGTAAAGGCGGATACAGATCAAGTAGAAAGCAAGCCAGATGACTTCTTTCTTCAGTTTGATGCAGTAAGTGTCTATAAGAGCCATCAGTATTGCTCAGTTTGCATCATTTAAAACATAGTGGTTCCTTTGTTAAATATTATTGAAAGACGTGCATATCTGAAATCTTGTTCAGTGTGTATTACTACTTCAGGGGTTCATCATTAAGATAAAACAACTTGTGCAATAAGTAAGAAATAAAGCCCGACAGAATACATTGTTATAGGAAAGTAATGGACGACAGAGTGGTATGATGCAGAGGTACTGCTAATGCACCAAGGATTCTATTCCTATGACTATTTTAGGCGTTTATTCCTCTAATACCACAATAATTTGTCTGTGGTCTCCATTTAAATTTAAAAATGGAATACCTCCAAAACATGTAAAGCCAGCAAACTGCGTTTTTTTTAACTGTTGCTCACGCTGCTCCACAGTGCAGTGTAGCACACATTCTTTCTGCCTTCATCTGCATTTATGAGCTGCATTTATGATGCCCACAATTGTTTAGTGACACTGTGGTTGACTGGAGAGAGTGTTCCCATTCCGAAAACATGGGCAATTTGGTTCTCTTGCCTCCTGGCAATGGATAATTTTGGCATTGTCAGGCAATCAGAACTTTGGACAGTGACAGTTCCATGTGTATGCATGGCCTAGAGGCAAATTCAAACTTACAATTTCCCAATGATGGGGCAAACTAATTTCTGTTGGGCAACTTAAGGGATTTGACTTGTTGTACTTTTTTATACTTGTATAGTTTAGACTAATATTTTGTGCCACTTTCATTATAATGATTGACATTCCTCCTTCTGCCTCTCATTTTTTTCCTGATATGAAGTTGGAAAGACAAAAATAGAAACCCAGGTTAAGTTTCCTGGAAGCAGGAAATCACAAAATTCACTGTCCTGAAGACCTTCCCGTTGAAGTAAACTCCCTGAGCATTACGTCACGCTGGCACTGGTGATAGGATCCTCCTAGTGCCGATCTGTCTCTGCTGTTATCTAGCCACAGTTGCAAAAGCACATTAGCAGTGAGGGCTGTGAATTGGTTTAACCTGATTTCAGTGGTCAACAATATGATTAAAAATAAATAAAATCTAGATGTTTAACTTTAAATTATGTTTTACATGTAACACATTTTCATACATTTACCAGTTTAATCAGTGACTCAACATCAGAAGTCACTATATGCCAGTATGATGGGTTTGTTTTTTTTTTGGAAACCATAATTCCAGTTCATAGCCTATATAGAAGGCAATAAGGGATGCAGATTTCATACTATGATATCAAATATAGTTTATAAGATAATAATTTCCTAATATGCGACCCGGTCTGGCAGAATGAGTCACAGTGACAAAAATTCAAAATTGAGTTAGCCATACCATTTTAAAGCTTAGAGTCTCCTCTTTTAAATGGTATGGCTAACTCAATTTTGAATTTTTGGTCACTGTGACTCATTCTGCCAGACCGGGTCACATATACTCTAATACTATAATTTCCTTTTTTAAGTACAAATAATTGGACAAGATGATTTAAAAAATAAATGTTAATTTTATAAGTTTAATTTATTGAGCAAAAATTATTAATTGTAAATTAGCTACAATTATTTTATTCATTTTTAATAATTAATTTGTGATTTTTTTTTTTATTTCAATAAAGTTTATTTGAATTTTACAAAAAAAGAAAAAGGTTATGTAAAAAAAGATTTGAAAATTTCTTCTTTTTTTTCTCCATAGATTTTTTTTTTTTGGTCATTTTATAATTGTGTGACTGTTGTTGGAAACAGCTTATGATCCCGAGACAATAATATTTTGTGGTTATTTAAGAATATTTTGTTTGATCTGGTATGTATTAGCTGCTCAAAATGCTGATATTCATCACATATTAATAAAAATAAAACTTTTTTCCACAATTCATTCATTCATTAATTTTCTAAGCTGCTTAATCCTAATTAGGGTCGTGGGGGGGCTGATGCCCATCTCAGCTGGCTCTGGGCAAGGGCAGGGTACACCCTAAACAGCTTCCCAGGCCATCGCAGGGTCAACACACATACAACCATTCAAACTCACACCTAGGGGAGATTTGCAACAGCCAGTTAGCCTACTGTGCATATTTTTGGACTGTAAGAGGAAACCAGAGTACCCAGAAGAAACCCACACAGACACGGAGAGAACACGCAAACTCCATACAGAAATGACCCGAGGCCTGGGAATCGAACCCAGGCCTGCTTGTTTTGAGGTGGACATGCTAACCTCTATGTCCCCATGTTGCCTGCATATGATTCTACACATATATTTCATATTAAAAATAAGGAGTTCTGACATACTGCCTGAATTTTTGTTGTTAAAGGACCTGCCCTTGTAAACACCTTACAGTTACCTATTTCTCATTAATTACAGGAAGCTTTTAACAGACGTGCCCCCATAATTAATTTAACACCTTATGGTGAAAATTGTTAGATGCGTTTCATTAGTAGCAATACATCAATTAATTTATTTGCTGAATCGCTTAATCCTACCAGGGATGTGGGGAGGCTGGAGCCTACCCCATAGCCAAGGCGGGTTACACCCTGAACAGCTTGCCAGTTCATCACCCACAACACGACCATTCACACCTAGGGAAAATTTGGAACATTGAGTCAGCTTAATTTGCGTGTCTTCGGACTAAAATTCTAATTCAGATTTATTTGTCACGTACAAAATCATACACAGTACAATATATAGTGAAATGCTTGTTACGATGGTCCTATATTTGAAGAGAATAAAAAAACTGTCAATATCAAGAAGAAAAATAACTATTTGAAGGACAAACCAATAGTTAAAGGTCGAATATAAAATATAAATATAAATGTAGTGACGATAAATAATGTGTAAAGTGTATGCACACAAGATGTCCAGTGAGTCCGCTATGGGACAAAATCGGAGTACCCAGAGAAAACCCACACAAGCCCTGGGACAACATGTAAACTCCACACAGAAATGCCCTCACCAAGCCTGGGACTTGAACCTTGAAAGTCCCACTGCTCACTCTAATATCGTACTGACACTGGAGACTCCTTACACAAATATGCTAAATACACACATGGTATCGCGTTATTAATATAGAAATGATAAATATAATCAAACCATTCTTATAAATTACCGTGGGTGCACCTGTCCCTGTCCTGCTGCTGGAAAAAATAATTAGTTAACCTTCTCTTCAGTAAGGTTTGAAAATTCAACAACATTCTGGATGAAATTTTATAAATAATATTTCGGTCTAGTGCCCTGCGATGGCCTGGCGAGCTGTCCAGGGTGTTGTCTGCCCTCGCCCAGAGTTGGCTGAGATGGGTGCCAGCTTCCCTGTGACCCTATTTAGGATTAAGCGGTTCAGAAAATGAACGAATGATTGAGTTTAGATCTAGTAGATAATATTCATCACAGTGTAAAACCAGTATTTGTGTCATGTAGCATGGCTTTGGTTTGGAAGATTCTTAAACTTTATTTAAATGTATGAAAGTTTGCATTCTACATGCAAAAATTGAGTGAGGAAAGAATGGAGGATGTGATAAGAATCAAACAGAAATCTTTTAGTTCCAGTTCCCGAGATGGCCTGTAGATGGTGTATTAAAGCCATGTTGTTGTTGCTTATAGTGAAATGTGCTTGGTATCACATTTTTTTATGACATACACAGTGTATATATTTATTCATTCATTTTCTTATCCGCTTAATCTTAATTAGGTCGCGGAGAAGCTGGCGCCCATCTCAGCCGACTACAGTACACCCTGGACAGCTCGCCAGGCAATCGCAGGGCTGAAACACGCTGATGGCTATGCAGCCTACTCTTGACAAAAATCAGCAATGGGTCTTTTACATGCCTCTCACCATAGACAGTGAGAGACATGGCCTGCATTTGATAACCCAGTTAGCTGCACTAGGGGGACAGCAGTGGCAACTTGGTGATAGCGGGGCTTGAACCCCTGACCTTGGTATCAGTATTCTAATCCAGCACCCTACCACCAGGCCACCACTGCCCTCAGTATGTATATGTGTGAGATATATATATATATATATATATATCTCTCTCTCTCTCTCTCTCTCTCTCTCTCTCTCTCTCATCATCAGATGCCTTTGATATAAATAAATGTGAAAGGCAAGCGTATTATAGAGTACTTTCTAACCTCAGTGTTAACTGGAGACCATACACAATTCCTTTAATAATGTCGCTGCATGGATACATGAAGCTGGCCATTCCTAGGAGATTTGTCATTATTTTGCTTGGAAACTGGACCATGGCCCATTGTTGTTTATCAGCGAATATGAATGTTCAAAGCTCAGATGATCTGCCTCCCAGCCTGTCTGTGTTTGCGAGGCTCGGAATTCTCCCAGTGGGAGTACTAGTAAGAGTTTATAAGGAGGGGAAGAGGAGGGTAATGTGGAGGGGGTTCGTTATAGAGAGTGCCACTCTTTTATCTGCCTCCACTGATATTTCAAAGAGATATGGGGGGGAAAGGCTGGCATGCTTGGGAGTATGTTTTGGCTGCATGTTTCTTGTTGAACGTCACTGAACCTGTGATTGACAGCTTTTACTCAAGGGGCACATCGCCTGCGATAAAAAGCTCAGTCTGTTGATGAGAAAGAATTTAAGTTCATATGCTCTTTCTGTATCCTTACAATGACTTGTAAGGCAAATGAGTTTCCCTGTCATTGATGACTATGACGTTTACTCAGAATCATGACCTCTTGTTGAACCCGTCATGTCAGACCATATTACTTTATTTTTTCACTTTTAACTTCATGAGATGTCATAGTCACATTACATGATGACAAAGAGGAGAAACTTATTTTCATTTGATGACAGAATTCCTGTGTGATTTGACAGTGGAGGAATGTGATGCAGCAGCCTCTCCTTAAAGTTCCTGGATCGTGTCCTTCTTTTTCGGAGAAGTGTTATCAATATATGCTTTACATAACTTTTTTTTATTACCTATTAGAACATTTAATCTTCAGTCATTCAAAGTGTCCATTGCTTATCAGTTACTGACTGCTGTGCTAGTTAGGGAGTGAAATGACAATTGCATAACTGTAAACAACCTTCAGTCACAACCAGTAAAATGGCGATTCAGCGTGTTCTTTTTGAGTACAGCCTGGCACGACATCTAAATGCTGGGTATTTCCTGTAAATAGGCTTATCATTAATACAGAATGGGATGGTGCAAGGGTTGGTGTGTTGGATAAGATGGTTCAAGCCTGCTGGTTATATATTCATAATATTGCGAATGTGTGGTTGCCTGGGAAAATCCTTCTCTTGGTCAAAAAAAAAAAAGAACGGAATTATGGGCTTTTCTAAGGCTGGTTTACTTTTGCATGTGTCTCACTTGAAATTAAAAGTATGGTTCCCTCAAAAGGAGAAAGCTGCGTTTTAAAGATTTCTCTCAAATTTCACAAAAACGCCCCTCCCCCACACCTCTATCTACATTTATAGCCTAGTGGATTTCTAGAAAAACATTACTGCAGTTATCTGTCCCTCATCCCAAATGTCTGGTTTGATGATGTAATCGCATGGGAATATCACAGACTGAGGGTTTTTAAGAACAAAAGACATAGTTAATGACTGTTGTTATTGTTGTACTGTTAAACTGGCTCCATATTCAATGTCACTGTTGCAGACAGAATGGCATTAGAGGTTAGCAAGTAGACTAGCCAAAAATTTTCACATCACTCTAGTGAAATCTAGTTTCCTAAAGTGGAGAGTTCAAAGTAGATTATTCTCTACTACACAGGAATGGCACAATCTGATTGGTTTTATAACATGGGATTAGAAAGACATCCAGAGTGGATAACTCTTGAATCAAAACGATGGACACTCAGCCTGTCATAGTCCCTTGGAGCCAGTGGTGTCATCATTATCACACTTTAAAAATGTGAAAATTAACCATAAAATCTTGTTTTTTTCAAAAAAAAAAAGGTTGTTTTTCTTTGTGTTTTTAAGTAGTATATATTAAAACTAAATGCGTTTATAAAAAGAATAAAAACGCTGTTAGCTATACAGTGTTTATGCTCCGCTTGGAGCACATGGAGCTCACATGACCTGGCTCTGTAATGGTTAAAATGTGTAAAAATCAACAAAAAAAATCTTGTTATAATTTGCTTTTTATGTTCATGTTTATTATATACTAAACCTATTATATGCAATATGCTCGGTGGATGTTGCTGAATTAAATAGTCCCCTTGACATATTGTTTTGAGGACTATTCAGCAACATCTACCTTGCCTTTCATAAATAATTGTTGTTCATTAACATAAAAATGCATCTTTTTGTCCAGCAACAATAGATTGGATTTCCCTGAACTGATCGGGATGGATGCATCTGAGTTTTGGCATTCTGTTCGAAAGTTACAGTCCTTTACATGCAACTTAGATATTCTGCTATCCCAGAGATGCAAATTTCACTATAGAAATGAAAACTGAAGTAATTCACACATTGCTGGAGAAATGTTTGTGTGTGTTATATCTTGTAATTCTCTTGTGCTCAGGTGTGTCTGACCAGGTGCTCCAGAGATCTGATGGTTCGTGTGGACCAGCTTTGCGCCACCAGTAACATTAAAGTCTTCTGTGGGGATGTCTTTGGTTACCATGGATACATGTTCTCTGACCTCGGTTTAGAGCATCAATATGTGGAGTACGAGACTCTGTGCTTTAAAAAAAAAGAAAAGAATTATAAGTGGTGTCAGAAACTTAAATGATTTTGTTTATAGAAGGTTTAAGGCCTCTTTGTTTTCTTCAGAGAGAAACCAAAGGTGGTGAAATCATCAGAAGAGGCTAATGATGGCCCTGAAGTGAAGAAACTTAAAATTGATCTGAATGAGACTATTATGGTGAAAAAGGTGTGTTATCAGAATTGTCTCCTGTTAATGAACAAAGTTGAAAGTTATGAAGCATGTCAATTTCTCTCTCTTTCTTTCTTTTTATTAAGACGGCCCGTTTCTGCTCTCTCAAAGAGTCCCTGGAGGTAGACTGGACGAGTGAGGAGGCCAAACGCAATCTCAAGCGCACACCACCAGATTACTTTTTGCTACAAGGTACAAAACAGCTGTAAATCTGCATTTAGTGACTTTATAATGATCAAAAGTTGACCTGTTGTAAATATAACGATTTATTTTTCAGTCATTTAGGGTTTGTGGTTTTTGTTTTTGTGTTTTTTTTTTTTTTTAAATAAAGGTCTAACCAAACTGAAAAATTCTGCCAGATTTACACAAGTATCAGTAAAACATTCCCTTTATGCTCACAGGCGTATGTTGATGAATGCCAGTCATATTAAAATGATGTTGCTTTTTTAATGCTACCCACAAAAATTCCATAACCAGCAAAGCTCACAGAGTAGAAAATCCTGTCCTACTTGTGCTCCTGAGTGTTGTGCATAACAAGACCAATTAATCTAAGCCTTAACCTAATTGATTTTTTATCATATAATTAACATTGATTTACCGTACTTTTATAATTGGAATATAGTGTCATAGTGTATAGCATTTAGCTGTAGAATTACTGAAGCATTTTGTGTCCGTTATCAAAAAGTCTTCCTTGAGTACACCAGTGAGTTTACGGTCAACAGGTATTGTGTTTGAAACATAATAAGTCTGTTTACTCAGTCAGACTGAATGAATACAGTACAGTGTATTCTGTATCATATAATTGGCTTGGAAATCACAAGTGTGTGTTCTATCCGAGGACTTGGCTGTATGCTGCAATTTTTGTTTGCGTAACACAATTAATGTAGCCAGTCCACAGCAAGGCCGAACATCAGAATTCCTTTTTTCTTGTTCTTCTCGGTACTGTGAGATCAGGCAAATGTGTTATTTGAATTACCAAGAATACTACTGTAATTTATGTTAACTTGTATGTTTATTTGTGGGAATTTACCCATTCTTATGTTACATGCTTGCTCTTCATTCATTATTTAAAGAAAAAATATTGGAAAAACATACTGGCATTATATTGAAATTCATCCTAAAGGGCACATTATGATTCAAGGCTCTGCAGGTACATTCCAGCCTTATGGTAGATTCTGATAGCAAATATTTTTGATCTTTCTGGAGTGGAACAAATCCCCGAAAGTATATATGATAAACACTGAAAATAACAGATTCTTGATTTATGAAACAAGTCACGGCTTTCAAATTTAGTTAGTATGTTTACAAAAAATCACATCAGGTAAAAGATAAAAAACAAATGTTTTTCAACATGTTCCACAGGGTGTATGATTCAGGATTTTAATAGTAAAAATAAATAAGTAGAAATACATGTGTATATAAATAAAATTGTTTTTATTTGTTCACAGTGAGTGACCACTTTTCCATTTGTCTTGTTTTTTCCATTGTGTGCTAGATTTTTTTAAGGCATAGGTTTCACACGCACACAAAATATCCAGTATAGACCACGCCCATTTCACCCGTTTAAATCCAAATACAAAATCAGATACAAATATTTTGAGTACTAATCAGATAAAGAGAATGGCATTGTGTTACACCCTTAGAGTATACAATACATTAAGTAAAATATTGACCTCCACCAAACAGCCAACAAGAAACCATCCATTTGTGAAAATACCTTCCAAAGTATTTTGAATTTAATTGTAAAATCTTT
>JAQMYF010000013.1:18467536-18483780 GCA_030014195.1 Neosilurus mollespiculum | reverse complement strand
TATAGCATGTTTCTTTGCACATCATGTTCATTCTCATCTAATTATAGAAACCGGGAAAGTAATGCTTAATGTGTGCTTATGCAGCGCTTGCTCCTTTGACAACACTGTCTGCTCAGAGTCTTTTTATATAAGCTCACCTGGTATTCTCATGAAGGATAGCTCATTTTTCACAACAGTTTGTCCATGATCAGTCATGTGCAGTGACTTTAAAACTGAAAACACTGTCCGCCTTTCTTAAAAAAAAAATGCAAAAAAAAAAAAAAAACGTCACTAAAAAAAGGCTTGGAACGCTCCAGTGCTTCACATATAGCCGTGAACTAATGGAAACAAAAACAAGCCCTATTTGTGTGTTGAAGCATTTAAAGGTTAGCAAGTACATTAGAGCACTTATAAATGGCATGTAAACGGCTGAGTTGCTTTTGAGGAAGAACTGTTTCCTTCATGTTATCTCACTGATTTATCTGAGGTTATGTCAGCTCACTGATGGGGTTCTGAGACAGATGGTGTGCCTCTGATTTGAATCCTTTCTAGTCCTCAAGCAGAGTCTGATGTAATTACATAGTGCAATGTGGAGCAGAAAGTAAAAAACTGAATTGGTTTAAACCTAAATATTAATTATGTATGTTGTTTATTATTAAATATGCATTAGTCTAATTTAGATTTATTACTTTTGAACAGGTACAAAAAAGCTGTTAGGAAATCAAATAGATATGGATGCATGAGAGGCTTATTATTTTATACTGAGTTTTCTTATTTTGGTTTTAATATTATACGAGTATAGTAAGGGTGGAAAAGAGTGGATAAAGTACATTTTAGGAACAGATTTGAACTTGGTGTAAGCATGAATTATTTAGCTGTTCAGCTTCTCTGGAAAAATCTTTGCTAGAAATGTACTGGTTTGGTTTGTTTGGCCTTAATTTTGTTAAAGGTTAAAATCTTTGTGTCGAGAACAGTATGGAATGCAACTGGATAGGAAATCACGTATATCAAAAAGGAGTTCAAACAGAGATGTAGGATGAATTCAAACAAACAGAGAATAAAGCTTTTGGCAAATTTATCTGGAAACATAGCAATACACATATTTGGAAATATTCCATGGAGATGTGTTTAAAAAAAAGAGAGAGAGAGAGAGAGAGAGAAAAGAAATAATGTTTCCTTGCTGCTTGATGGTATCTGTGGTTTACTCTGTGCCAGGTGGAAATTCAGCATGCCCCAGCTGATGGTGTAGTGAGTGGGTGGTCAAGAAAGATAGTTTCAGTGTTTGAAAATGTTCCATGAGGATGAGTGATTACATAACACCTGCCAAAGATCCTCAGGCATTCACATTTAATTATTTATATTTATTTTCATTTTCAGATTAACCTTTTATTATTATTGTTGTTGTTGTTGTTTTAAAGTCTACAAGTGAAGTAATGTTTCTAGCAAACTCACAACCTTCTGCATTACACTGTAGTTCAAAAGTTGCACATTAGTGCCCTCCTGTCAGCTCCTCTCTCTCTCTCTCTCTCTCTCTCTCTCTCTCTCTCTCTCTCTCTCTCTCTCTCCTCCAGTTTTGCTGAAATTCCGCACAGATAAAGGTCGAGACCCTCATCCAGATAGCTTTGATGAGGACTCTCAGTTGCTCCTGCAGATCAGAGATGATTTCTTAGAGGCTATGGGGGTGAATCCAGAGCTGCTCCCTGATAATTTCGTCAGGTCCTCACTAACACTTCACCTGTTTAACAAATATCATATCTCTTATCTGTCTGAGCCATGGGAATGACATTAGTGTATGGGCTCTGTCTTTTCAGCTACTGTTTCTCTGAGATGGCGCCAGTGTGTGCTGTGGTAGGAGGAGTACTTGCTCAGGAAATAGTCAAGGTAGGATCTCACACTCTGACATATTTTGGTTGTTCATATAAAGTTGTTTATGCTTAAGTCTAATTACAAAACAAGCATTCGGAAATTCCACCAACAGTTTACAGATTAATCAGTTTTATCTTTGGTGTATGAGTACATCCTTCCTTGCATCTGACATTTTAGCAATGGTACTTCACCACTAGTTTCTTCATGTGTCCATCCGATTTATCCTGATGTCTTAAGAATAAGTTGTTGATGGTTTGTAAGGTTTATATGGAATTAGAGTGTATATTGTATTGTATATATTGTACGTTATATTGGTATATAATGTAGTTGCTATCTGTGGATTGAAAAACATTATTCCGACTGGATAATACTTGAATCAAGCCGACGGAGATTCGCAGTTTGTCACAGTCATTTGGAGCAGGAAGTACCATCATCACGCTTTAAAATGCTAAGCTATGGTTTACTTACATTTCTGTGTAGTGTATGTACTAAATGTCTGAATGGGTTTAAAAGACTACACAGTGCTTAGCTCTGCTCGGAGTGTACAGAGCTCACCTGATCTTCCTCTGTAATGGTTAAAGTATGAAAAAAATAAACTGTCAATATCTTGTTTTAGTTTGCTTTTTATGTTCCTCTATAGCTTATATTAAAATAATTATTCACCTCAGACGTGGTGGATGTAGCTCAGTTAAATAGTTCTATTCAGAGATGGCCACCTCTCCTTTGCCATGTAATTGTTAATTATCAATCCAACCACTAGATGAACTAATTATATTTTGGATGTAATCCAAGCAGGTTCAAGGTCACAGCAAGGTCAGATGTAAAATGTAGAAATAGTTTTTCTTCTTTAGATTCCTTCCTATTTGAAGAGGACTTTCATGAAGAGTATTTTATGTATGCAAATTAACTTTAAGAAGGACTTGACTCATTGGCAGTGGAAGCCTTCCCACCATTTGGTGCCAGTATATGCTCGGTTTAATTTCATTTCAAGTATTTTTTTTTTACACCAGCAACTCAGTAAGCAGTATTTTTTTTCCCTGTTTAACCTCCATGTCTTCCTTTGGTTTTTTTTGTCTGTCTGTTTGTTTTTTTCCTTGGGTAGTTTATTAGCTCCCACAGTCACCAAAGGTGACCGCAGTGGGTGCTATAGAAGTGGGTTCCGTTTGTCCATCTGTCTGTTCGCATGACTTATTAGTGCGGTAGCTTCGGAAGGAAATTACATAGGGTTACCAAATTTCAGGGCCGAATAAGATGGAATTGTACCTCAACCTTGTTTCAAGGTCACAAGATCACTTTTTCTATATTTCTCTTGTCATGGCTTGTCAGTGTGATTTCTTTGGCCTTTTTAAGGCCACTTTTTTTATATTCGGCTTATCAAGACTTTGAAAATAAATGATGTAGGATCACCAAATTTGGTGGATTGGTTCCTCTCAGTGGTGAATAGGGTGGGATGATATATGGGTCATGTTGACCTTGTTTCAAGGTCACTTTTTCTATATTTGGCTTGTTAGTATGGTAACTAAAAGGAAATGACATAGGATCACCAAATTTGGTGGATGGTTTTCCCTCAGGAAGGTCCAAGTTGGGATTGTATATTTTGGCTTTCCATTTTTAACAAATGATGAAATGGTCCAAATGCAATCTTCAGTCATAGTCAGTCAAGATTGTTTTCTGAGCATTTTTCTTCAGCAAAGTACTATCCCGCCAGGTTTTAATAATGTGTTGCATAGTTCTTTCAGTAAATCTCAGTAAGTTCATTAATCTCCTTAGTTGCTTTTTCATTGCTTTATAACAACAGTAATGTAACCCTTCTGAAATGCAGTGACATCTTTTGTACGACCACAGGATATGTGAGAAGGTACTCACTGCATCAGTTAGGGTTTGTTGCCAGCTGAATCTCAATCACTCCTGTAATCATCCAATCAAATGTTGCTTATTTAAATAACTTTCCAGTTTGTGTGTGGATGTTTGTGTAAGAGTGATTCAAATGTTGACCTGTAAACAAATGACCTGTAAATAAGTGTCAGTGGGTCACATGCTTACAGGTGAAGCTTATGTACATCACTGGAAAGTTTAAAAAAATTTTATTTGTTAGTAGTTATCAGTGGTAGTCCATTGGCTTGCCATTATAATCGGAAACCTTCAAATATGGTATTAGTGTTATGGTATACGTGTTTAAAAGGCTTTAAAAGTACTGGCATCAGTCTCAGTACTTGTCTTTTATAGTCCATATTTACTGACTCTTTAACATCACACCTAACCTGGTAGTCATCATAAAGTCATCACTGTGCCTGCAGTGGAACTTTCATGAGCCATAAAGGTGGTTTTCCTGATAAGGGTCTGTTTCAGGCATATGGCAGCTGCCTTCCCCATTGGAATCTGGCAGTATATGAAAAACCTTTTAGCTGCCGACACTTTTTAAATGCCAGAATTGAAAAGGTAACATTCCGGTCACTGAAATTACTGTCAGAAATGTTGGCATAAAATCCACAGGCTCACTTCAATTTCAATTGTCCTTGAAAACCTGGCTACTATTGCTGATATGGCTGTGTTAAATGTGGATCCAGTTCATGTTTGCACAAAAGGCTGATGAAGTACTGAGTCAGATTAGTGATGTAATATAATGATGTAGGTACCTGATTAATGTTGACCTCATAATACATTCTGCAATTTGCTCAAGGTGGTTAGAGAAGCTTAGTGGAGCATGTTAGTATGGTGAATACAGTGCTGGCTGGGCAAGCCTTCATACCCACATGGTGGTAGTGGAGAGAAGCCAGGCTGTCTCGCCATCTCCTAGCATGATGAAACAGACTGTAACTCACACATGGTCCTTTGCTGTCCCTCACATGTCAACCACAAGGACCATAGAAAAGAACAACCCTCAAAGCCCAAACTCTGAAATCCTATTAACAGCCATACCACACTGGTGCTGATGTACATTTATCACATTAATTGTGTGTGTATATAAACAGGCGCTGTCCCAGAGAGATGCCCCACACAGGAACTTCTTCTTTTTTGATGGCCTGAAGGGTAATGGTGTGGTGGACTACTTTGGAGCCAAATGATTATGAAGACAACCATGGACAAAATGTAGGCACTCAAAACATAATCGAAGGACTTCTTCAGCGCTGCAGAAAGCGAATGTTTTGAACAATAAACATCCATTTGAGGAGCTCAGGCAGTGTCATTATTTTTTGTGATTTTATACAGTCTTATGTGCTTATGACATGGTAGTGAAGTTCCAATGGCAAATTTTGTGATTTATTTCCATTTTGTAATGAAAAAAAAGTCAAATAAATACATTTCATTTGGATTAGATGCTAGTGTACGTTTGTTTTGTATTAGAAAAAACTTTGAAGTATTCTTTGCCTGTTTCAATGTCAGTCTTTCTTGTGTGTAATGTTTCAGTTGAAAGAAATGTACTGTAGTTCTCCACATTAATATACAGGACTGTGCAGAAGTCTTGAGCCACACAATATTTTTAAGCACATATTTTGTTGTAGATTTTTTTATTTAAGGACTTCTACATTATCAAGTCCGTACAAAAACGTTTTAGATTTCCAAACATTAGTTTTTCAGCACATGATTAAATTTTAAACACAACAAAGACTTTTCAGTTAAAAAAGTCTGAAAGCAGCAGATCGCATAGAGAGGCCGTTTTCAAGAGAAAAGAACTGTGGCTGCTCAATAAAACCTACAACTCATTTCCTTATAGCGCCACAAAATTTTACCTGAGGCTTTTTTTTTTAATTATTATATAAACACAATGCGTCATCACTCTAAATATTAACTTTGTTTACTTTTCTACTGTTTACTGCTCTTTGTAGCCTATAAAATGTATAATATTTTTAGGTACTTTACCTCTGCAGCATTTCTTTGCAAGTGGCTGAAGACTTTTGCACAGTACTATAAATTAGAGTCTATCTTGTCAATTACACAGAAATTGTGCTGGATGGTATGACCTGCCAGATGGTATTGTAAAGTGAAACATTGAGAATGTAGAGTTAAGGTAATGGTCTGGCGAGCTGTCCAGGGTGAACTCTGCCCTCGGCCAGAGTTGGCTGAGATGGGCGCCAGCCTCCCCTTGACCCTAATTAGGATTAAGTGGTTCAGAAAATGAATAAATGAATGAATGAAGTTAAGGTAAGTTCATGTTTATGCAACAAGAAAATCATCTGTAGTTGGGTAACTCATGTATGACCTTGGCTGAGGTATATGCTATGACGTTGTTTGGCACAAATGTTCTCAGTGACTCAGCAACATAAGGGAAACAATAAATGTTTTGATCTGGAAGTTTCCCTTTGCTGGAGGCTCTGGTCTGTCCAGTCTGGTCTCCTGGAATTCCAAACAAGGTGGTTAAAACCAACACAATTGTCAACTGTTAGCAACTAGAAACCGTACTGTAAACTTGCAAAGTAAACGATTTAGGAGCTATATTGACCAGAAACTTGTTTTGAACATGAGACACAAGCTGTGGTTCACTCTGACTACCACTGGAACAGGATACACCGGTTAGACAGGTGCCGAGGAGGAGTGGCACCAAGGTACAAGTCTTGTCTTTATATAAAATAAGACACTTTAAGAAATTATATATATCGCAGGTGAGCTAAACTCTCTCATGTGTAAACTTATTTTCTCTACTGTGGACTTTGATCTGTTTAGTCTGGAGCAGTGACATGGGGAATAGATATGACTATGAACTGCTCTTTGTCCTAATAGATGCTGATCAGCTAAAAAAAACCTTGTGCTTTGGCTGTGTGGCAACTACCAGTGATGGATAAGTAAACAAAATGTTATTTCTCTGTGGTGAAAGGAGACTGTTGAGGCTTAATGAGATGGTGACTAGGTGATGAAAAGATGCACTTTTCCCCAGTTAAAAGACGGCATTGTGGTACTTTTTACTCCTTGCAGTCTATTTCCCCTGGCTTTTAGCAATGCAGTTAATCAATATCCTGTCACCAGACCATCATAAGGAATTTTAAACTCTGATTGGTCCTACTTTTACTGGGCCTAGGTAAGAGCCGCGGCAATACTGTTTTTACCTTATCTACTGCGTGCGTAGGCCCAGTTATAATTTAACTAATTTGCACAGAACAAAAAGTTATTTTTAGATTGTCTTTCTTGTATGTACAGAACATAAACAAAATACTAATGAGTAAAAAATGAGTTTGCGTATGAGGAAACTAATGCACAAAAAACAACAGATTTCTTGATCACTTAGTCATTTATGGAGTATTGGACCTGTCTTTCTTGTTTAAAATAGCTGGTCATACTTTCCACATAAGCCTTACATTGTTGCACAAGACACAAATAGTAAATTACTACATTATATAAGATACTCTTGCTTGACTTTTTGAGCCAACACACCCAGAGGGTGTAATATCTCAATAATTCTGACAGATTTGTGATACTGATCATGAGTGAATGATTAAAATTTAGCAAATAATTTTGTCTAACACCAGTTGGGTCCTTTCTATTGTACATGAAAACACACACACACCACCCTTTAAATACAGTCATAACTCTTTATTTTAAAAAGGCAAAGGGGGATAAACATACGAAAATTCATATAGAAAATTGATAGAAAAAAGTCCAAACAGCAAAATGTACAAGGCTAGAAAAATTGAGATTGACATGAGCTTGAGCATAGTGTGATGTTCACAGTTCACACTTAAGGCCTTTCCCTCAGGAAGAGAGTGCATTAGAGAATACACCTATCCACAAGAAGCCACAAACTGTCCACAGGAAGTGGTATACACCACTGCTTTACACAGGAAATCATAAGACAGGCAGTCACGAGACAGACCGCTGGTACTCAGTATGCTCAGAAATACAGTACAGTACCCACGTGAAAAAAGAGGACCAAAAAAGCAGAGTGCTAACAAGGTTTTCACATGGTTTACCCACAGACATCGCATATGTGGTTTGTTAGACACACACCTATGAACTCCATGTGAGAGAAATGGCAACATGCAAGCAATTGAACTGAAGGTCCGGAGGTTCACCTTCCAAAGACAATGAACCTACATATTGAAACGTTTGTCTTCAAGTAAAAAAGGTCTGGCTCAGTTTCTTCCATAATCTTATTGCAGCAAAATCATGACCAGTAATTAAATTACAGCAGAAATAAATTTGATTTCTTTGTCTCATTTCTTTGTAGTTTTGTTGAGGTGTTTGTATCACTAGTTTTGTTTAAATCAAATCTACAGTTTGATTCCCAGATTACTACACTGAATCTTCATGCTCATTCAATCTGTTTGATCTTTACAAGCCTTGCATATAGGACAAAAAAACCCCATCCTAATAATTAACGAAAATAACTGGAGTTTATAACATTAGCTTCTAATTTATAAACCAAATACATTAGTTACATCCCTACTCCTTACCCTTAAGGACCAGGCATTGAAACGGACAGAAAAATAAATAGCTTAACATGTTACTCAGGATAGCTTCTTTATAATATCTGTTGAGGGAATGTTCACAAACATAACCTGTTTTAAAGTCTTGAGAAAATCGCATACCCAAATCTAGATACTTTTGTGAACATATAAATAGTTCCTGAATTTCAGTTTGTTAACATCCTGGCATTGGTCCATAAAAAAAAGTTCATGAAAACGAATCTGACTTACAGTTTTTAAACAAAAAACAAGGAACTGTTAAGTACTTTTAAGTTTCACCAAAATATACACGATACACCGGGATGAGAATGGCCAGTTCCTTCTATCTCTTGCCTGTTGCCATTTTCTCCCAAAATATTTACATACAAGTTCATTACAAATATTAACACTGCTACCTAGCCGTTTGGACAGCCCGCGCCTCCATTGGAGGTGATCAATCTTTGAAATGAGTGGTGAATGTTGTGTTAAAAAGTGTACATACAGGTGGGAGCACCAAGGCACTGACCAGTTAACCCACCACCCACCCCTACCCCAAACACCGTTGACTAACTGCCTCCGCTAAATCAAGCACGTTGGTTTTTAAAGGGTGATGTAAGGCACATTCACCACACTGGGTTCGCTGTAGAGGAAGTGTGTGGTATTGAAAGGCCTGTCTGTCACGGTTGCCTGACCGTCTCTTATTTTGATAGTCTTGTTTAGTAGTGCCCTTTTCCCTGTGCTGTCACGCAGTATTGCTCTGTAAGGCAACTAAGAGCAGATACAGCATTTCAGTGCCTGAGGTACAACCCATCCTATCAAATAGTGCTTTCTGAAGACCTGGATAGACTGATTTTTGGCATTTGGCTTTGAATGCTTGTCATACTTGGATGTGCCTTGACCCTGTGTTCACACTAGAGAAATTCAATGTTGCTGACGTTGTTTACAATTTGTTGTACGTGGGTATACACTACCAGCTTCTCTGGGTTCTAATAAAGGTAGGAACAATAATGTGTAAATGTATACATGTTGCCATGCTAACTCTGTTTAATGATGAAAGAATAATAATGAATAACTAATGTACTTAAAACGCCAAAAAATTTGAGACTGTACTTTTTTGTGATATTTTGAGTGGCAAATATGGTTACATGGGGAACAAAAAAAAAAAAAAAGAATGAATAACAGATGAGGTCTGGGAGACGATAGCACATTACAGGACTCCTCCAATGGATTTTTGGTTTTGTTATTTTACTGTGTTTAGCGCCTACTGCTCTGTTTCTTGCTAGTGTAAACACAGGGTTGAGAGAATGAGAAGAGAATGTGAACGCAATTTACATTATAATCTACACTAGTGAACCGAACGCTGCCTAAACACACTATTGGACATATGCTGACCCATCACAGATTCTCGGAGTACCCAGGCCTTCAGGTTGGTCAAAAAAATAAAATAAAACAACCGATTGTGCTTCACAGCTTCACAGATCCAAAGAGGCACAAACATTTCTCCCCCTTAAAATGCCCCCACTGATACACACTTCAGTCACTTGCTACATGAAACTCCTCCCAAAATAGAAAGAAAATAACAATATACAACATATACAACTGAAAAACAACACAAACAAGAGAAAAAAAAAAAAAAAAAAAAAAAAGTCCACAGTGCATTCTGGGCCTGCAGAAATGTCCCCGAGCCAGTGCAGATTATAGGCGGTGTTAGGGAGCGCCGGCACCCCCTGCAGTGCCAAATACCCGTCTGTTTATCTGAGCTGGTAAAGGGTGCTGATGGTGTCAGCCAGGAAGGCGACCAGGCCACGGTACAGCCCTCTCCAGTTCTGCCATGGGACCCCTTCATTCTGAAACACAAAGAACATGACAGTGAGTGGAGTTTAGCATTTCAGTATGGTGTGCTTGCTTACGTGTATAATCCTCAGCATAAATTCAAAAGTGAAATCATGCACAAAGCAATTTCTAATAAAGCTGCAGCAGCCAAAACTTTTCTCTACTTGAGTGACAGCTAGACATGACAAACAGATACTTAACAATTGCATAAACTTGGCTAGCTGAACAAAACATTGACGTAGAAAAAAAAAAAAATCTGTTAAGTCCCCATCCCTGTTTATGTATGCAGACATGCAAGAGAACGAGACAGCAACAAAGAGAAAGTGATCGTTTGTCTGAGTATCAGACGCGTGTGTTTGCAAAGCAGTCCCCATCAGACAATGTCTGCAATAACAGTCTAGTGAGATATGCTATTCAACAACTGCTGTGAGTCATCATCTATAAATATCTCCCAGAGAAGAGATCAGGAGTCAAGACAGTTTGTTAATAACGGCAAATGACTTCTATAGTCACTGAAAAGTGCCACTGAAACCACAAGAGCAAACGCTGAAAGAGAAGAGAAGTGTGTAGAGTGTAAGTGTAAGTAATTATACAGATACTGGCAAGCACGGGGGTTATGTGACAGCACAGGAGCAGCAGAAGTTAACATGACACAACAGGTCATGAACTGCAACTAACCCAGTTGCCACAACAGAGTCCACCCTATCATTATAATGTTAATCACTTTGCAGATAGTAAACAAGCGCATACTATACAACAGTCAACCTCTAATCTCTTGGCATTATGAACAAGCTAAAAACCTAAGCCACCTTGATGTGGACTTTCAGTAATAATGACTTGTGCAACTTGAGCCTGAAAACTCTGCATAAAAATATGACATTTCATAATAACAGAATAAAATTATTATTATTATTATTATTTGTATTTGTATTATTATGTTCCAGGCAGTATTACTACAACTGCAATTACTCTTCCAAAATCACATAAACACACATTCCTAATATTTCTTCTAGTGAGATATAATTACCTTCACAACCTGTGAGCAGTGCCTCTTTGCTTCAGTGCGCTTTCTCTGTGCGCATAGCTTTGTGTATGAGTGTACGAGTTTACAGAAAGCAATAATAAGACATGGAAGAAATGACCATATGGACGCACCAATTCTACCGCCACCACACAGAGATTCATTTGTACAGAACTGTTTAACACCTGGAAACTTTTGAGCATCCTACCAAAGAGTGCTTTAACAAAATCACAATGCATTTTCGGTAATCACTTCAAATCCCCCACCTAGCCCGGGGAAAATATTTATATTGAAGGAAATCGGTCGCCTTAACCTGGTACAAGCACTGAACACATCAAAGCACGCCTTAGTAGACCACAGTACACACTTAACAAGAGTGAAGTACCTATGTGGATTTCCCCAGGTCTTGCACAATTTGCACATTGCACATGTGTAGTGCCCCGTATAACACCACCCATCCACCTAAAGTCGGGCCTGTTTCCATATATGGAACATGATGTGCAATTTTGAGGGCTCTAGGGATGTCTGTGGAGCTACTTTGCTCTGGCAAGTACGTGCTGCCGTGGACTAAGGTGTGGTTTGATGTGCTTGGCACTCATGCAAGGTTAAGGTGACCGATTTTCATTAACTATTTAAATAAGGTCAAGGGTCCACTACAGGATCTATAACACTGCACTGTGGTGCATTTTATAGACCATGTCAGAATACGAACTACGCCAAGATTTTTTTTGAGAGAGTATGTATATTGTATTTCCTTCATGTAACATACAGTAAAAAGTGTTTCTAAACTGTTTAAGTGTGTTCCCCGTATGCTCCCAGTATGTGTCTGTTCAGTTGTTGTGATTAGACAGGGTAAGACTGTCTGTGCGTCAGTGTGTGCGTGAGTAAACAAAAGTAAAATCTGAACATGACAGAGGTTGCTGAGTAGTCAAGAGTGAAAGGAGACAAGAACTGTATTCAACATATAGATTGTACCCCTATATATACACACCCACATCTAGCCAAGTTATTGTTCGACTACTTGAGGAAGTACCTGTAATTTCCTGACTAATCCTGAGTAAACAACATTTGTGTCGTGTGCCGCAAAAGCATCCTGGTATCAGAGTTCAGCGAGGCAACAAAGTTAGCCATGCATATGATTTCCAAAACAGCAGGTTCAGCCACGTCACATACCGGTTTTATTGCATATTACATTTGTACAAAGGATTGATTCCTTCTTTGATTTGCGTGACAGTGGAAGTGAAAGTGTAAAAAAAGATACAGTGCACTGTCGACGTACATGATTGTGAAAATGACCAATGTATCACTGTGCATGTGTCGATGTACGTCTATCGTGTATGTTTGTGTATTTCTGTGTGTACATACAAGGGTGTGTAGGCTGGAGTGCTCAGTAAGTGCTGGAATAGTGCGGTGACATCATCTGTGTTTGTCTGAGAGGCGAGGAGAAGGGAGGAGGGGGAGTTGGTTTGCATGGGGGAGGGAAGGATTAGACTGTGTTTACTGCCTGCCTGCTCCACGAGCTGACTCCTCACGCGATACGGCCAGGAGATCGAGAGCAGCAGAAAGACAGAGGCAGGAAGGAAGGAGACAGGGTGGGAGGGAGAGAGGGAAGGAGAGAGGGCGAAAGAGGAGAAAGCGAGAACAGGAGAGAGCGGGTGCATGAAAGAGGGAGGGCATCAGGTTCAACCACTACAGGAAATTTGACTCCAGTCACAGTCATGCTTAGCCATGGTGAAAACCCACATTGATCCAGTTAGTAGAAAAGCCACTTGAGGCTATGCACACACACACACACACACTTTCACAAACACTATCACGGACGCGTGCCATACCAATCTCTTTTATACAAAACATGGCCACGGTTCGACTATACAGCAGCACCGCTATATGACCCAAACTGGTTCCTCACCCTTCTCTGAAGGTAAACAGAGTTCATCTCATCTCCTATTGTTCTCAGCTGGATGGCCACTCTGCCCACTACTTGTTCCCCCTCCACGGACTCCTCATCAGCTACAGATCCTCGACGGCTTGATTGTGCCGAGGAGCTACTGCTCCCGGGAAGGAGATCGGGTAAGGGCTGCTGCCTCCTGCTGGGACAGGACCTCTCCTGCTCAGTTCCTGAAGGAAAGAAAGAAAAAAATGTCACTGTTAGAAAGGTCCATCTCATTCCATAACAAGCAGTGAGATGTTGAAGCCTCATCAGTAAACAATAGTGATATATTATCAAGTTCTGACACAAGACTAATGAAATCTATCTAATGAAAATACCTTAACTCACAGAATAAACATGGAACGCTCTGAGAATCATGAAGAAGTGCAGCCTGAATGAGCATGCCAGATCCATAAACAACCCAAAATGTAACCATCCAAATCCCCATCAATCTTCTCCTTAGTCAAAGAATTTCAACAGGTGCTTCCTGACATATCCTTTTCTCCTTAAAGGTTTCTGTATTATTATTACTATTATTAGCTCATAATCTGCTTAAGTCAAGTCTAAAGTCAAGCAAGTGAGTCTATCATTGGTAATAATAATGTTATAAAACAGTAACTACTAATCACAGATGATGGCTTAATTAAACATTTAAAGTTTTTTTTTTTCTTTACTCGCATGCACAAATAGCTCCACATTATGAGGAAATGCATGTGTGTGGGGCTGAGCTGTGCTAATCCTTCAAGCAGGTGACTGAACAGAGCGAGTAACACTGGGAGAGCCGTGGTGTTCTGGCTTGTTGCCAGGGTAACTGAAAGCCCATGCAGTTTGAGTTGAAATGCAGCCATTGGTGGACAGGAACAAGGGCCGGACGGTGATTGGATGGACAGTGTGTGTGTGTGTGTGTGTGTGTGTGACGGTGAGTGAGTGCGTGTGTGTTGGGGGCAGGCCAAAAGCCTGTAGCTTTTATAAAGGAGGTGCCAAAAGAGCAGCGCAACAAGGGTTCAACTGAGGCTACGATAGCAATGACGATGTGAGGAAATTCGGGAAAGGTATTGTGAACAATGACTGCCGGACCAAAACATGGCTAGGATGCTGTTCAGTGCAGCGCAGGCATTCTGATAATGTGTGCTGGGTTGTGTTCAGCAGGAAGCCACTTGCTCACGGCACGTTGCAACATGTCCTTGTATATACCTCAGGGCCACAGAGGGGCAAAAAAGCACTTCCTGGAATCTTAACCATCATGAGACATGGATATTGTCACTAGTAATGCTTGTAAAGCATGCTGTAAAGCATACTGTAGTCATATGTGCAGATCACTGGCATGAAGAAATTACAGTGAAAAAGTGTGAAGATACCTGAACTATCTCTGTGTGAACCTTCTTGTTGGGGGGAACTGGACACGGTGACGGCATCCTGTGTGGGGATAACCGGTGTTGGTACTGTGTTGGTCTGAGTAGACACAGTTCGGCGACGTTGTCTGGATTGCATGATCATCTGCGTGCCTCCACTGGACCAAGCATCCCGGCGTAGCACCTCCATCCTGCAGGTCTGCGGCTGCGCAGGGCTCTGATTGTCCACCTTATTGTCCGGCTGTGGCCGGGCCATGGCAAAAAAAGCGGCTGTAGCAAGTGAAAAAAAAAATTAGTGGTGAATCAATATGGAGTTTTGAAACACTCAAAAACCTCCAATATGAAAAGACAAATTCAGTGTTAATTTGCGGGGTCACTTGAAATATTGTATTAACCTCGCTTTACGTGTATAAAGTGCAATATGTATGACTTGACAGTAAATGTGTTGATTTGTGTTGGAAAGTGTATTAATAAATAATAAAAACAGGTTTAAAATGTCCAAGTACATAAAATATACGATATTGCAAGAAGTGATATATCATCACTATCTCTGTCATTATATCCTTTTAAATATTTTATTTGTTTTCTGTGGAGTTCCTTTCTCTTTTAAGACATTTCTGTCAATACAAATGAAATTAAGAATTAAGTAAACCTATTTAAACCCATTACATTACAGTCATATTCAATATTTTTACGTTTTTACAATAAACAGTAAAACGTACTGAATTGAATTATCAAAAAAATGGTTTTACTCACCATTTTTCTAAATAAATGATTTTATTAAAAACACAAGCAATGAACACGTCGTCAATTTAAAATTTAAAACATGGTGTGTGCCCCCCCCCCCCATTTGGCTGCAGGCTATTTCAGAGTCGACCGCTAGGGGGCGAGTGCGAGCGGCGCGCCGGCTTGTTTATAAACAAATCCGTGCAGGTAGCGGAGTTAATCAGAACCGCGCGCGCGCTTTCTCGACTCCACTACGACACGTTCACACTCTCCTAAGTGAAATCAGAAACAAGACATTTCCAAGTTGCAACACTGCCTGAGATTTGTATCAGCTGTTTGTTGGGTTAGATTGCCTCGATATGGAAAATATGAAGCGGTGGAAAAGTGCAGCATGGTTATTATACAGAACCGAGTCTGAAGGAGTGATGAAACACACTGGAAAATAATTTCACCAATAAAAAATCATTTATAAATCACACCAGGCAATTCTGAAACACGTTAGTCGCCTGATGACGTTCAACAGAGTGACTGAATGATTGCGAAATGATCTGATGCGTGAGTCTCGAGACAGAGAGAGAGAGAGAGAGAAACAGACAGACAGAGAGAGAAACAGAGAGACACACAGAGTGAAACAGAGAGAGACAGAGACAGAGAGAAACACACAGAGAAACAGAGAGAAAGAGAGGGGGGGAGAGAGAGGGAGACAGGAGAGACAGAGAAACAGACACAGAGAGAGAAACAGATAAACAGATAGAGAAACTGAGGAAGACAGAGAGAAACAGGGGGGAGAGAGAGAGAGAGAGAAACAAACAGGAGAGACAGAGAGAAACAGAGAGAGAGAGAGAGAGAGAGAGAAACAGATAAACAGAGAGAGAGAGAAAGAGAGAGAGAGAGAAACATCATACAGACAGAAACAGAGACAGAGAGAGAGAGAGAGAAACAGATAAACAGAGAGAGAGAGAGAGAAACAGGAGACAGAGAGAAACAGATAAACAGAGAGAGAAAGAGACAGAGAGAAACTGAGGAAGATAAACAGACAGAGAGAAACGGGGGGGAGACAGATAAACAGACAGACAGACAGAGAGAGAGAGAGAGAGAGAGAGAGAGAGAGAGAGAAACAGATAAACAGAGAAAGAGACAGAGAGAAACGGGGGGGGGAG
>JAQMYF010000013.1:18439632-18461869 GCA_030014195.1 Neosilurus mollespiculum | reverse complement strand
ACAGTACAAACCTACTTGACTTGATTGGATTTGACATTTTATAACAAATTAATATCTAAAATAAATTCTATAGGCTCATGCAGTCTTGCATACTGTTATGTGTTGCATCATTGTCACCAAGAAACATTTCATTCCAGTGTACATAAGCTATATAAAGGAATGACAGTACAAACCTACTTGACTTGATTGGATTTGACATTTTATAACAAATTAATATCTAAAATAAATTCTATAGGCTCTGCAACCCTGAGTGCAGGAATCCCCTGTTCCTAGTCAGTGCACCGGGGATACATGCCCACAGGGTAGTAGACAGAGCCTTAGTTTTATAACAAACCCTTTAGACAGGTCATAATAGTGCACCAAAACCAATGCAAATTAATATATATATATATATATTTTTTTTTTCTAGAAAAAAGTGAACAGGAGTTGCTTGTAATCCTTATACACTCCGGACAAACAGTAGACTCTGGAACCTTCATGCAAACACTAAACATTTGTGCAAACATACACAGGAATATGACTGTAAGATTGACATGGGTGCAAGAGGATGTGAGTAGTTCAGGCTGAAATTCATGGTTTGAAGTGTTGTTACTTTTTGTATTGCTTGTCTTGTCTTTTGTACATCAGTAATAAAACAATAACAAGAACAATAATAATAATTCATTCATTCATTTTCTAAACCACTTAATGCTAATTAGGGTTGCGGGGAGGCTGGTGCCCATCTCAGCCGACTCTGAACGAGGGCGGGGTACACCCTGGGTATCTCACCAGGCCATCGCAGGGCCAACACTCACACTCACACTAAGGGGTGATTTGGAACAAGGAACAAGGAGGAAATCCACACAAGCATGGGGAGAACATGCAATTTCCACGCAGAAACGAGCATCGAACCCAGGCCTTCTTACTGTGAGGCGGACGTGCTAACCACTGCCACCTAATAACTAGAATAATAATAATAATAACAACAACAACAACAACAACAACAACAACAACAACAACAATAATAATAATTATTATTATTATTATTATTATAATGAGGAGAAGGAAGAAAAGATGAAGAACCATCATCATTATTATTAGCGTATTATTATTGTTGTTGATGATGATGATGATGATTATATTACATTAGAGCCACTATTGTAATCAAGAACATAATAAAAATACAGAGTTCTGGAAATGTACCTTGACATGTTTACATTGTGTTCAATACCTTTGCTCGGATATAATATGTCCCTCATGATAAGAGGATAATGATGCCAGCACTGAGTAACAGTCCCCAGTAAGGTAAACATAGTCAAAATCATCTGACACTCATGTACATGAAATGCTCACTCTGGTGTTGTTATGATTCATGGGCTGCGTTCAAATAACATCTTACATCACTGCCAAGATCAAATATGTAACCCTGATATACCTTTACCTTTTTACTAGCTGAACAGACAACAGAATACACACAATAGAAATCACATGGTGTGTTTGTGTATTTGTGAGGGTTTGTGTATAATTGTAACCAAAGCTGAATGAGTGCATGTGTTTCCCTGTGCACTGAATTTCGTCTGTCACAATGACATCATCTATTATCTGACCTGGTATCTGGTAAAGTAAACTTCATCTCCAGGACTAAAGCCATCTCCCCTCTACTTTAACAAATTAGCTGTCAATGCTGTCACCATAAGTGGCTGCTAAACAGTAGCTGTCAGAGGTGAGTGAGGTGGCACAGGGCAGCAGCTGCCTCTACCCATAAACTAATGAGATGGTGGCGAAAGACAAACATATTGAAAATAATTTCGAGTAGAACATGCATCTCAATCATGTCGCAGTGGACTGGGATTTAGCTCATGTTTCCAACAGCACGCAGCAGTCAGTGCAAATGGATTTTACTCCTCAGAATGCTTTATATTTATTAAAATATGCAAATGCTAATTATTTTATAGCAAGTGATGCTGAAATTTTTAGATTAATAACCATGTACCAGTTCACAGATCTGATTTCTTCTTTGTTGTCATATAGCTATGTTTATTTATTTTTTAATTGATATTCTTGTTTAGTGATTATGTAGTATACAGTTGTATGATCCTGATTTCAATAGCATCCACGGTCTGTCTCAGTTTCATTCCAAAATATTTACATTGACCACAGACGGAAAACACATAATAAACATACATTACTATTTTTCCTGTTATAAATAAAGTGTCTTTACAAATTTACCAATTTTTCTGTATGGGAAATAGAAGCAAGTTTCAGCAAGACTGCAATAAATCATTGCTAGTTCATACTTCTACAGTATACTGTTTTTTGTTTTTTTTATGATGATGTTTCCTGTAGTTGCTCTACACATTTTGTGGGTTTTATTTATTTATTTATTTTTTTGTCCAAACCTTATTTTGTCTGAAAAGAAATGAGTACACTTAATGTGATGAGATGAGATGAACTGTAAGTCTGTCAAATTTCATGCAAATTCAGCCAACGGACATGAGGAATAGGAACCGATGGATGAAAAGAACAATACAAAAGAGCAGACAAAATAAACAACCCAATTTATGTACATTTGATGCTAAAAATGCATTTTTTAATTAGATATCAGACACAATCAGATTGTGATACTTCACTATGTCAGAAATACAGATGGACAGATGAGCCTAATTAACGAGCCCAATAATGCTCAAGTATGCAAAGATGCATTATGTTTAGTACATGTGTTTACATTTTGGAAAGCTAAAGGGTAAAGACTCACAGTGCGAACAAAAAATACACATTTATAATAAATATTAACAGAATTTCTGACTATTTTAACTGGAAAATGATCTGATTGTACCTCTTCACATGCTAATATATAGTCACAGAATATGGAAAATAATAGAAATACTTCTTTGGCACTATATGCAACAAACATATCAAATAGAACAAATGCACATCAAATTAATAATAATTTAAAAAAAAGATGCTACCATGTGACAGGATTTGTGCACCCTCCACTTACTGTGATACCACTCAATCATGCATATGGAAAGAGGTGTTAGGTTACAGATGCACAGGCATGATCTCATCGTTACCATGTGGGATCATCTCACACTTGGCTGCAGTCTGGGGAGAACTATGGAAATGGGGAGGAGCAGCACTGATGGAGTCAGGGGTCGATTGGCCTGACAGTGTGTTGTTAAGTCCAGCTGTTGTCTCCCTGACCTCATGTGACTTCTACAAACCAGTTAACAATGGCTTTTTTTTCTATGAGACCATTTTTCACACAATGCACAGGAATGCCATGTTTATGCATGTGGGGCTTTCCCAGAATAACACGTAGTGGTGGCTCAGTGGTTAAGGCTCTGAGGGTTAAGGCTCTAATCAGCCGGTTGAAGACCCTGTACCACCAATCTGCCACTACTGGGCCCTTGAGTAAGGCTCTTAACCCTCAACTGCACAGTTTTATAAATAAGATAATATGTTGGTTGTGCTGGGTAAGGGTGTCTGCTAAATTCCATAAATGTTAATGTAATAAGAATCCTTCAAGCTGATTAGGGAAGGGTAAGTTTGAGCTGCTTATTATGGTCGCATGATAATCTGCAGGATTTTTAAATTTGATATCATTCTTCAATATGAATTCTGTATAAATGCAGTTTGACCTGTCGGCTGGTTTCACGTGAATAAATGATAAAACTGATATAACTGGTTTCACCTCCTCCTGCCTTTAGAAGCATATTGCTTGCATGGCTGATGAAGAACTTGTCTGAAACAGTTTCACTGGAAAATTTTCTGTGCTACACTGGCCGCCACAGCTCAAATTTGCATAGCTAAAATATCAAAGTCGGGTATTTATCTTTGGGAGTTAAATTTAAAATCAATATGTATCTGTTTCTCTGTCAGAGTTCTGGTTTTGAATCTTCTACATAAAGAAATTCAATCTACATAAAGACTAGCCATAACAAATTAAACAGATGCTGATTAAACGTGTATCCGAAATACTTAGCCCCCTATTCACATTATACAACATTATTTCCATTTCTCTTGCATAATCTCTTCCACCTTCTGATATAACGCTGATGACTCATTGTCTCTTGTGACTGTGGCGTGCACCTTCGCTTTATCTCTCCTGAGCTCTCCTGTTGCTAATTGTTAGACTGTCACAACAATTAGGTCACCCTTGAGTGTGTGTTTACACAACGTAGCTCTGCTAAGGCTTGAACCTGATACTCACTGACTCACTGGTGGGGTAAAATGGGGGCCAACACTGTGGCCTACCTCACTTATATTTGAAGTTGACATCTATATGAGGTGATATCCCCCTGTATTACATTTCGTGACTTGGTCACATGCTCAACTGTTTGTGTGGATTTTTGTGCATGCTGACAGCCATCTATTCGAGTGCTTCAGAGCATTTAAATGAATTTTCCGAGCACTGAAAGACATCACTAGATGTGACCATGAACTCACTGGATTCAGCATTACTTTATTAAACCCAGAACTTTTTTTTTTTTTAATGCAACATGTTTTTCAGTTACTGCCACTATTCACCCAAATTAATCACGGAAACAGCATCTCATTTAACCCTGATTTGGCCCAACCGCATGAAACCTGTCAGCAGAACTTTGTTTTGTTTCACCTTAGTTGGACACCAGTGACAGCAGAGTCGGTGTGAACTGCGCATGCGTGGTTCTTTTCAGCAGTTCACGCTCCTCTGCCCGGAAACAGCGTTACCTCGGCAGCTGCACGAGGACAAAACGATTGGTCCCTGAGCATTTAGCATCAAACACGACATCCTGTACTGTATCATACCAAACACCTTGGAAAAAAAACATTCTGCAGAATAAATTGCATGCTATCCTGATGTGCTATTTGGCACACACACCATTAGAGAACTTTCTAAAAGAAGTTATATCCACCCAATTCCACACAAATATCTCATTATAGACATAAAAAAAATTTGTGCTTCAAATGTAAAAGCATTATCATGTTGAGAATAATACAGACCTAAATAAGTGAATTATTAATTTAAACAGAAATTAACCACATGGTGGCAGTAGCGTGCCATGGTGCCACTTACCGTTATATCATGCTGTAGCGCCCTCTGCTGGTCACACAACATTTTATTACAGAACAAGTACCTTTTTTTTTTTCTTTTCTTTTTTCCTATGAACCAGCAGTCAGGAAAGGCTTTAATCGTGTGTGTGCTTATTTAGGTAAATGCACTGCATTTCTAATTTAGGGTATAAAAAAAATGTTCACACTAATAGTCATCACACTTGCACACCCCATTTTACATGAACACAATGCCGGCATCGCAGTGATTAGCAGGCGTTTCTGCGTGTGCATTTCTCCCTGTGCTTGTGTGGGTTTCCTCCGGGTACTCTGGTTTTCTCCCACAATTCAAAAATATGCACAGTAGGCTGATTGGTGGTTCCAAACTGCCCCGATGTGTGAGAGTGAATGTGAAAGGTTGTATCTGTGTTGCCCTGCAGTGGCCTGGTGAGCTGTTCATGGTGTATCCCTTCTTCGCCCAGAGTCGGCTGAGATAGGCGCCAGCCTCCCTGCGACCCTAATTAGGATTAAATGTCTTAGAAAACAAATGAATACAATGCAACTGTATAAATGTTATGTATCTATGTGTAAAGTATTTAGTAACATTAACAATTATTCTTTTAGTATCTTAAAAATAGACATTTTTATGGCTATATTGGTGCTATATTACATTTTCTTTTGTAATACCTGAACCATTCAGAACATTTGTGACCAGTTTGGACTGAAACTTCATCATTAAACAGGCAAACACTAATTCTTTTTCCAAGAATCATTATCAAAACATTGGGTTATGAATTTCATCAGTATAACAAACATTAGACAAATAACAGACATCCTGATTGTGCTCCGCAAACCCCACTTCTACACCAGCAGTGTTTCCAATCTGATAGTATTTATCCTGGACTCCGCTCTGCACATCATCAGTCACTCAGCCAGTCCAGTAAGTACAACGTGAACGTATTTGGCTGAGGTTTAGTTTTTATAGGTAAAAACTATTTGACTAAAGCCTGAAACAAATATTATCAAGTATGACCACACATTAAAAAAAATAAATAAAAGTGCTGTAAATATGTTGTGAATCTACTACTTAAGAGTCTATTGCCTGAAAAGTTAACAGCTCTAATAAAGTAAATATCATGATAAATATTTAGCTAATAGATGTATCACATCTCTAAAATCTGTTTGTCTAACATATTGGGTTATATTTATCAAATATATCTTTAAAATAAAAGAAAAAAGAAAGAGTGAGTGTGAACCATACCTTACCCAAGGCTCCATTACGATCCATATTTGAATGAATAATTGTCAATATTTATTTACATCATACTAAATTACACACGCTATATAAAATAAGTTATTACTATAAAAAATGTACAAAATTCATTCCTCAACGCACCCAACTTTTAAAGATTACAGCCCTAAAAATCAATACAATGAACAACTCAATCCACAGCATCCCAGTTCCACATGTTGAAACTAAAAAAAAAATCAACAAGGACCACATATGACCATTCATGTTCCTCTATTCTTCATCAACCTCTTCATCTGGACAGCAATAATATTCAACAAAACAAATCTGTCCGTCATCATTCCGTACAAGATACTGTAATGAGAGGAAACCTCGAGTATCTGTTCTCACTGACACCTTGCAGGACAGAGCCAGTGCCTTAGTGGAAGGTTTTAATAAGGACATCTTGTACCTGGAAGAGCAGTAAGAGAACAGACAAAACTCATAATCCAGCGAATAGATTTATGAGAGTCTAGTAGAGCCTTCAGTTATTCAGACACTTGGCCATGCATTTGTTCAAACACAGCTTATGTGCATAGTGACGACGTTAGTCTTTTTCAGCGCTTTGCAAAGAACACATACTTTGTTTGCTGCTACATATCAACAGAACCATTGTATAGCTGATTATTATGAGCTTAACCACCACTTTATTTAAAATTTCACAACAATTCATAAATTTTCAAGCCGCATTCTGAAATCTATCAAATCTATTTGTCACAATATTGCGAGTCAGACTTCTCTGATCATATGCATCAAATTTTAACAAATTAACACATAATTTTATATACTTAAAAAAATATCCAAGTGCCTGCTTCAGTAGGGTACTGACTCACATTGTATCCTTAAAAAAAACCTACAACAACAAAACCCCAGTAGTACCAAAGACCTACTGCATGTGAACAATGTGACATTAAATGTGGCATAAAATTACTTTTCCATACTTTTAAAACTACCAAATTTACAGGCTGAGTGTCTGTGAACACCATGCACAACTCAGATCTTAATCTTAAAGTGAGTAAGAAAACGTGAGCTTACAACAACAGGGTGTGTGGAATCACTCCTTCACTCGAGTTTGTATATTGAGCCGCAGTAACAAAAATACAAGAGCTAATTCAGAAAACACTGAATAATAAACTATTTGTCCTGGAAACACATAATCGTGACACAGAGTGCTTTAAGCGTCAACAGTCTGATGCCTCAAAATTCAGAAGAATTTAAAATTAATTTCTGTACAACTTCATTTATACACTGCCTGGCCAAAAAAAGGTGGCACACTAATATTTTCATGGAGTGCGTTTATCCTTGATCACAGCATGTAATCTCCATGGCATTGTTGCTCCAGGTGGTCAGGTCGAGGCTCAGCGACATTAATGTGGCAATAAAATGAAGTCAGCTGATGACCTGAAGGTACTGAATGAGCAGGTTATCACAATAATGGACTTTTTCTTCCCGGATATAAAATGGGGACTCAAATAATGAAAGAGTGGTTCAGGGAGCATGAAGAATCATTTTCACATAAGTATTGGCACCCCAGAGTCCTTAACCCTATTGAAAGTTTTTAGGATGTACTGGAGAAGACTTTATGGAGTAGTTCAGGTTTTCCCCTCGTCAATTAAAAAAAAATGGTGAAAAATGAACCCAACATTGGAGGGAAATAAATGTTCTGTTGCTTAAGTTTGTTGAAACAATGGCATGACGATTATGTGCTGTAAGCAAGGCTAAATACACTCCATGCCGGTCAGTGTACATGTAGTTCAGTGCTCTGGTAACCAGATTGATAAAGACAGTTTGATCTGAAAAAACCTTGTTCAGGACTGTCGTACTGCAGTGAAGATGTACTACGTGTCGGGTGGATTTAAAGTGCTCTGTGTACATTAATGTTGTGAACATTAAAGGGATATATATTGAGAATTCGGACAACACTACATAATGGAGGGGGGAGTGGTGGCTTAGTGGTTAAGGCTCTGGGTTAGTGATCTGAAGGTCAAGGGATCTTGCCCCAGTACCTCCAAGCTGCCACTGTTGAGCCCTTAAACAAGGTACTTAAACCTCAATAAGCTAAATCAGCATTAGCAGTACGCATGCGTGAGGTGCATATGTCAAAGGTCACGGTTACCGAGTGATGTAAACTCGATCATAGAATCAATGCTAATGTATTGTGATGGCAGTCTATTTATAGATATTTACACTGCTTAAAGTCGCATTAAGGCAACATGCCAGGGCCCCAATTGTTCCATGCAGGGGGGCAATAACGATAGCCGCCAACTGATTGCTTTTATAGAGGAAATTTGTGCCATTCATGGATGTAACAAGAGGACATGTAATCCCCTATTCATTTACTTCTCATTTCCAACTGAACTGTAAGATTCAGAAGGTTGCCATGATTGGACAAAATTAGTAAGCTGATCCAGTTTTATATCTTTTTATATTGTTTTCGTATGTTAATTAGCATAAAACTAATATAAGACAGTCACACGAAACGAGTGGGCTTAATACATGCATGCCTGTAGGGACCCACTCAGAGTGACTGATTTTATGCCCTTGTAGATTTAATTCAGCGAAGGTCCCTACATATAGTTTAATTAATCTGTAAATAATCTCTCAACTATTTCCCAAAGAAGCTAAGCAGGGCTTAAATACGACTTAATTGGTTTTAGCAGCAGCATATAATGGGCGTTACTTCTGATTCAAAACTTATACTGTATGCCTATAGAAGCTACCAAGAACCTACATAGACATATGCCTAATGTGAGTTCTATTAAAAACAGAAATATACAAGTTTAGGCCTCCTACCAGTGTATATATAAAGCTTCAATTTAAAGCTAATAATTTACCTTTAAATAGAATGTTACATGTAAACAACACACATGCACTGTGCAGAAGTACTGTCAGTAATCATTTCCAAGCCCTGTCAACAGCTGTTGTTCATCATGACGAACCAAATACTTGTTAATGTCCATCCACATGCAGGGAGGCCATTTACTGACTACTTCTTTTTCTGTTTCCCTGCCGTCAGACAGTTTAAATGGGTCGGGAATTGTCATGTGACAACCATCGACTTTAATTTTAAGCAATGACCTGTAGTCATGTTGTGCAGCCTGCTTTTCCTTATCATTTCTATGGGTGCTTTTTGTAGTGTAACTGCATAAGCAAGGGGCACTAACTCATTCTTTCATTTTCCTGTAACTATATACCCCCTATCTCTTCAAAAAAAAAAAATGCTCAAAATTTTCAATATCTACATCGCATTCCGACATTATCGCTGTTCTGGGTAGCCGTGGCCTTTGACTCGGACCGGCCTGCACCACACATGGCCAGATGCCGAATTGTCTTATTGCTCAGCTGTATATAACTGATAAATGTAAGTCTGTCTGGATAAGGGTGTTGCTCATGGCCAAATGCCATGAATGTAATGGCTGCACCCTTAACAACCCACTATATAGTGACTAAAGACAAGAGATCTTTTACCTGTTGGTCTGTGTCTTAGTGCATTGAAACAGTTCCATCATGTCTGAGTCTTTGGGATAGTCATAATGGGCATTTCCTGAATTTCCATATGTGGACAGCCTGGGGGGAAGCAGAAGTTAACTTTGAGGGATATCAACATCAAAATAAGTCACCTAAATGTGACATAATTAATTTCTAACAATCTGCATGCTGTAGTAAAGACAAATGGCAGCCATACAATTTCTATCACATCCTCTGGGCAGAATTGGGATCCTTTCAGTTGTAATTATCCCCAGTCTCTCCAGGAATAGGATTTCATGATAAATCTTTTGTTATTATCCATGTAGGGTCATTTGACCTTTTATATATTCTAGATATAACCATTCTCTCCCTCTCTGTCAAAAAATCGTATCCCTATGTACCTGAAATATGGGTGACTTGGTGACATCGTTAGCTGAAGGATCTTGCTGGTCATGTCCAGCTCTGAAAACGCCTCTTTCAGGCTGTCTGATTGAAGGATCACCTTGTTGGTAACATTGGTGCTGCAGAAATCAAAATCTAAAGGTTCCTCTGGCTCCTGGGTGTTAATCTTGCAAATGGTTACCACTCCTCCCTCTTCCAGGAACAGGGTTAATGGATAGCCATAGCCATTGTAGCACATTCTTAGAGCCGTGCTCACTCCTTAATAGGGAAAGAAGCAATAAGGTGAACTAACCATAGATAACATAACACATTTATACATCAGCATCAGATACTATACATATTGTAATGACAATTAGTTATCTATAATCTCTCAAGTCACAGCTACCATCTTCACTGGACCTACTGTAGTTTGTGTATCGGCCTAACCACTCTACAGACAATGCCATCATCACAACCCTCCCTCTGGCCCTCACACACCTGGCCTGTAAGGACACATATGTATGAATGCTGATCATAGACATTAGTTCAGCATTCAACACAATCATCCCCCGGAAGCTCATTGAGAAGCTAAGCCTGCTGGGCCTGATCACCACTCTCTGCAACTGGATTCTGGATTTCCTGACCGGGAGACCCCAGTCAGTCCAGAACGGGAACAGCAACTCCAGCACCACCACACTGAACACGAGCTCCTCAGGGCTGTGTGATCAGTCCACTGCTGTTCACTTTTTGACTCACGACTATGCAACAACAACACAGCCCCAACCACATTAACAAGTTTGCCATGACACGACCACGGTGGGTTGCATCAGCAAGAACGACGAGTCAGCTATACAGAGAGGATGTGCAGCGGCTAACAGCCTAGTGTAGAGCCAACATCCTGTCTATGAACGTCAACAAGATTAAAGAAATGGTTGTTGACTTCAGGAGAGCACAGAGTGACTATTCCCAACTGTTCAGCAACAGATCCTCCGACAGATCAAGAGCACCAAATTCCTCGGTGTTCACCTGGCAGAGAAACTCACCTGGTCACTCAACACCAGCACCATCACCAAGAAAGCCCAGCAGCGCCTCTACTTCTTAAGGAAGCTGAGGAAAGACCATCTCCCTTTCCCATCCTGACTGTATTCTACAGAGGGACCATCAAGCGCATCCTGAGAAGCTGTATCACTGCCTGGTTTGGGAACTGCACCGTCTCGGATTGCAAGACCCTTCAACGGATAGTGAGGACAGCTGAAAAGATCATCGGAGTCTCTCTTCCCTCTATCTAGGACATTTACACCGCGTGCTGCATCTGCAAAGTTAACAGCATCGTGGATGACCCCACACACATACTCTTCATGCTCCTACCATCTGGAAGGAGGTACTGGAGCATTCGGGCCCTCACAACCAGACTGTGTAACAGTTTCTTTCCACAAGCCATCAGGCTCAACACCCAGGACTGAATTGCACAAAAATCTCTCTCACACACTCACACACACATATACCCAGGACTGTACACGACTAAAAGAACTGAACCGTACAAAACTCTCTGTCCCTCTCTCACACATACACACACTCTCTTTCTCCTGTGTGGACACACACAGAACTTACATTGTATATTGCACTACTTCAACCCTATTATTATCTCATTACACTTCCATGTTTATATTAATGTCTATGCCTATATTCTATTTGCACTACCTCAACCGCTGCTATTCTGTACATCATTTAATTTTTGTAAAATTCCATCTTATCTTTTTTCTTCCTTTTGGCACCAAGTGTCTTATTCTTGTGTTGTCTTTTTCTTTTTGTACTATTTTTTGCATCGCATTGTCTTTGCAATGTATGCACCTAGTCACATACTTTGCACTTTATGTGGCTAAGACAAAAACCTTGGTCCTAGCTCTGTGTTGTTTTTTTTTTTATTTTTTTTATTTGATCTTTATGTTGTATGTTTATGTAGCACCAGGTCCAGGAGAAACGTTGTTTCATTTCACTACATACTGCGTCAGCCATATGTGGTTGAAATGATAATAAAGCTTCTTGAACTTAAACTCATTTCATTCACTCATTTGCTGAACCGCTTACACCTATTAAGATCACAGGGAGGCTGGATCCTATCACAGCCAACACTGGGCGAAGGTGGGGTACACCCTGAACAGCTCACCAGACTACCACAGGGTCAACAGTGCACACACAACCATTATTCACATCCACACCTAGGGGCAACTTGGAACAACCAGTTAGCCTAATGTGCATGTGCACTGCATGGGGAGAACACGCAAACTCCACAATCAAACCCAGGACCTTCTTGCTGTGAGGTGGACGTGCTAACCACTTCGCCAGCATGCAGTGTATTGCCATAGTTAATAGATGCAGTGTATTGCCATAGTTACAGTCCTCATGACATACCTGGCACAGTGCTTCCTCCAAAGATGGTGAGACAATCCAGTAGCACTGTGAGGTTCACCTGAAACCCAACTACGTCCTCCTTCAGGCTGAATTCTTGAAATATCTCTGCCTACAGAAACACACAATTTCTATTGTAGCACACAGAACAAATACATTAGAGTTGACAATACTATCAAATGATTTATTTAGTCACCAACCTGAATGAACGCATTTGCTTGAAGGCACTTGGACTCTTCTACAGTAACCTTTAGTCCATTCTGGGTAACATTAAATATTGCATGGTCTTTGAAGGATATGGCTTTCAGGATGTTGGAGAGGTTCCTTACATTATCCAGACTAGCAACCAGAACATAGTCATCATGCCCTGATTGGGACTGAGTGGACAGAGGCATACTGCTCACTAATCAAACACCTGCAAGGAGAAGAGGTAAGAGACTCAACACTCAAAAGGATTTCTGTGGTTTAAGTGCCCTTACCTCCATAAGAACCCCAAACCAACATGTTATATTAAAATAAAAATATTTTGAATGCTATTTTAACTTAAGAACTACAGCTTACGTTTATCTAGTAAACAAAGACACACTCACTAATACAACAAGGTATTATAGACACCTACCGAACAAATTAACATACAAATCTTATACATT
Source organism: Neosilurus mollespiculum (assembly GCA_030014195.1). Classification (NCBI taxonomy): domain Eukaryota; kingdom Metazoa; phylum Chordata; class Actinopteri; order Siluriformes; family Plotosidae; genus Neosilurus; species Neosilurus mollespiculum. Next base: position 18,448,660 of record JAQMYF010000013.1, on the reverse strand, counting down.
AATACTGTAAAATAAAACACTGTAGAAAACTAATACGTTTACTTTTCTTCTTCGCCGCTCTTTTTCTTCTTCTTTGACGTTTTATTCAGTGGAAGATCGCGTTACTCCCACCGAGTGGGCAAACTGTGGTATTGCACTATTAAAGGATTTCAGATTAAAGAGAGAGTGTCATGTTTTGGTGGCATTGTGGTGTAGCGCTTAACACGTCAGCCTCACACCAAGAAGGTCCTGGGTTCGAGTCCCTGGCTCGGGTGTTCCTGTGTGGAGTTGTTTTCCCTGTGTTTGTGTGGGTTTTCTCCAGGTACTCCCACATTAGGCTAATTGGCTGTTTCAGGTGTGGAGGTGTGTACGTTCTGGCAAGCGGTTCATGGTGTACCCTGCCTTTGAACAGTGTCGCCTGGGACAGGCTCCAGTCTCCCTGTCACTCTAGTAGGATTAAGCAGTTTGGCAAGTGAGTGAGTGAGACTGTCATGTTTGTTTGAAGAAAATCGCTGTAATGTCATCAGTGGTGTTATCAAACAAGACATGAACATTCATATAGATGGAAATTTGGTTTTGTGAAGGAAACTAGACATGAATTGGGTTCATACATTAAGTTTGGTAGGTATGTGCAATCATGTGGAGTTTGCATGTTCTTCCCATGCTTGTGTGGGTTTCCTCCGGGTACTCCAGTTTCCTCCCACATTTGGGTAAATGGCTGTTTTATATTAGCCTGTTTTTTCCTGTTTCTAACACATGAAATCTGAGAACTAACTCTTTACTTGGTGCTTGCTGCTTAATATATCCCACCCCTCGGTCATGCACCACTGTAACAAATGAATGTTATTCACTTCACCTACTCTTGGTATTAAAGTTATGTCTGATTGATGTATTTTATGCACCAGCTCTTATCTGCGTTTAAGTCTGTCCTGGTTTAATGCTCTTAAGGGCAGTCAAAAGAGTAAACATATTACTGATATTATTGTACCAGGACAGACCTCTTCTATACCCTACAAAGATGAAGAACCATGAGGTCAATTCCACTCACTCGTTTGACAAACTGATTACTCCGACTCAGGTCACGGGGAGTCAAGCTCAGCCGACACTGGGCATAGGAGGGGTACAATCTGAACAGTTCGTTAACTGGCCCATCGCAGGGCCAACAAACACACACACACACACACACAACCATTTACACTCACACCTAGGGGCAATTTTGAGCAAGCAGGAGGACATGCAAACTCCAACGCCCTCGTCAAGCCCGGGACTCGAACCCAGGACCTTCTTGCTGGGACTGCTAACCACTACACCACTGTGGCACCCACGAGGACAGCTGTGTTGTGAAGACTGTTTTATTGTATTGCAAGTTTTATCAGAAACATCTCAGAACATTCCATATGTAACTACAGAGTTCTTCATTTCAACATTGTGCGAATACAATTTATTTGGATGTTTACAGTGTCATATGACGTATAAATGATAGGATAAGAATTTCAATAAAAGCAATGAACCAATAAGATAAGAAGAAAAGCGTGTTTTGTGTACATGATTTGGGTTAGCCGTTTGGGTCACCTCCCCCCATCCCGTTGTCGAAGTGGTACAACCCACTGGTCTCCACGGCAGCGAGACACAATGGAATGGAGGCGGAGTCACATCAGCTGGACCCGCTCCCTGTGACACATAAGCGAGTTAGCAAAGGACAACAAGTTGCTGTGTACTTTCACGGTGAGTTTAAACTCTGTAGTGTTATTTAACATAGCAAGGATTTTGAACTGTTATTGTAATTTTCTTTCCCTCATATATGTTTTATTACTGTTAGCATATTAGCATATTAGCTCCTCCACCAGCACTGTTAGCATTGTTGTTGTTAGTTAGCCGCTTAGCTAAGTGTTGGTCAACCGGCATATGGAATGGAGAGAGCGACTAACTGTAGTGTATAAAACGTGAATAAATGAATTATATGATGGTGTAAAGAGTCTTAGACATAAGGACGAGTAGATGTACTGTAGTTCTTTCTGTGTTATCCAGTCAGAGTAGTTTATTTACATCAGTGCTGTTATTTCGGATTCATTCTGACAGTTGTACTAACTGTTGTGTGGTGCTGTGATCAAACCCACGCAGGCTCTGCCTCCTGGTCATGGCTAAAGATCCACTAGCAGATGCTGGACTTCATTTCGATGAACTCAACAAATTACGAGTGCTCGATCCTGAGGTCTCTCAGAAGACCACCGAGCTCAAAGAGGAATGTAAAGACTTTGTTGACAGTAAGTTTATTCAGAATCAGAATACAAAAGGAAAAACCGTGTTAAAGTTTACTCCGATACCTGCGGTGAGTTTTCAAAATACATTAAAAAAATATCTATAGCATTCCACCGATCACACCTCTCCATTTTCGATACCGATATCGGAGTTGTGCGTATCAGCCGATACTCAGAATCGATCCAGTCAGAATAGCCCCTCGCACATAATGTATGTCGTACAACAGGTATTCAACAGGAAATTCCTGTAAATATGTAATAATGGGTGTGTTGTATGAAACTCACCTGTTATGTCATGTAAAATGCCGGTGTTGTCCCTTGTCATGGAGTTTTGTACATGTCAAAATAAATGTCCATCTTGTAGGTAATTCCAGAGGTTGAGTCCATTTCCTGGATGCCTAACAGTGTCATCTAGTTGAGTTACAATGCTCACATATACCACCATTTACACTCGCACTCACACTCACACTCACACCTAGGGGAGAACGTGCAAACTCCACACAGAAATGCTCGAACCCGAGACCCTCTTGCTGTGAGACCGATGTGCTAATCACTACGCCGCCTGAGTTACAACAGACATATGAAATTCATATGCCTTTTGGTCATCTGATACATTCAGAATTGTAGGGTTTTCTTACGGTAACCATATGATTACCCTGCATTTAACCCACAACAGTTTTTTTATAACAGTGTTCAGTTGAATCTTACGTTCATCATTTAAAATATATACAGCAATCATACATATCACAGGATGTATATACTGTAAATATATCCATCACATGAATACAGTACAAGGATTTTGGAAAATGCTGCTTTCAATTCTACTTCACCCAAACTTACTTTGGGTCAGTCTCTGCTATCATAGCCACGCTAAATTCATATGGCCAAAAAGTACCACTTATTAGACGTGTAGTGAAATTAAGTTCAAATACATAGTGTTTGGTATGTAAATCATCATCAGTGGATCAGGACGTTTGTCAAATATAATCTGATGCTGTGCAGCACATCACATATCCACTCAACCATCACTGTACTGTATTGCCCTCTTGGTGCAGGTACAGGTCCCTGAGCTAAAGCAGGATTCACTTTGGGAAAAGTGGATGCTGCCCCACAGGGTCCCAGGTTCGATCCTGAGCTTGAGTTATTATCCGTACGAAGTTTCATGTTTCCCTTTCTTAACATTTGCGTTCATCTCCAAAATCAAACCAGTGCATGAACTGGAAATTGCCCCAACATGTATGTATATAATCATAGTACTATATACAGGATTATCATCCCATCAGGGTGTACTTTCCCGACATTTCACGCTCATTGTTCCTATCACAAATATAATGCAGCTAATGCAGATAACTGAAAGTGAAACTGAAAGAATTTTTTCCGAGGCTGGAAGGGTTGACACAGGGACAAAATGGTTCAGTTACTCATTAACTGTTTGCTCCAAGCTTTAACATCTTCACTGTTTTTTTGTTTTTTTTTTTATTCCAGAAATTGGCCAGTTTCAGAAGATAGTGGGTGGACTTATAGAAATGGTGGATGAATTGGCCAAAGAGGCGGAAAAAGAAAAAATGAAGGTACATGTGGTTATTTTTAGATGCTGACATCTATATGAAGTTAATTATACAGTAAACTCTATGAACTTGACATGCTGTGTATCATTTACAGGCGATAGGTGCTAGGAATCTGCTGAAATCAGTTGCGAAACAACGAGAGGCTCAGCAACAACAACTACAGGCTCTAATTGCAGAGAAGAGGATGCAGCTGGAAAGGTTTATTCAAATGTCTATTCTGTTATTTTTGTTTCTTTTATCATTGTGTACAGTGGGCAGATGTACATACCTGTGCACACAAATCACTAGTTTTCCGTTCTACATTTTGACAGGTACAGAATTGAATATGAAGCTCTATCGAAAGTCGAAGCAGAGCAGAATGAGTTCATCGACCAGTTTATGCTGCAGAAATGATCGTCTTTTCTTTAGCACTTTGTCAACAGGACAGAAAGTATGATGCTGTTCGTCTCTCTGACTCGTGGGCTGATAAGAAGAGGGATTCTCATTTTGGTCATTTGTTTCAATACTTGGGTTTGACAACCTCAAAATATGACCCCAATCATCATGACTAGTTCCTGAGGTTACCGAGGTAATGTATCAGTTCCACTATAAGGCATTAGATAAGTATTTATATAAAACAGAAAATATTTATACTATTTATATAGAATGATTCTGTAAATCTTATTTTAATACCTCTTTTGCTACCAGGTAATAAACACGGTATCTGCATGTTACTGTCTAAGACTTGAGTATTTTATCTGTATATTTTGTATCCTTTTTGTGTTTTTTTTTTTTTTTTTTTTTTTAAACTCTTGAGACCCTCGATTGTACACGGGACCACAAGAGGAAGTGGACTTTAAAGTTCAGGAAATTTTGTAACCAAACAGTGCATTTATTTACTTTGTTTACAATACACTAATAAAATCCATACACAATAATGTTTGTCTTGACAGACTCTATAAATATGATGTATATGTGAATAAAAGTATTTTGCATATACATGTCTCCATCTGTTTTTAACCATTTGTGGTGCTGATTGTGGTGATCACAGTGATGCATTCCTTGCTCGTATATAATTCTGTTCAAATATTTTACCTTCGGCATCAGTGATATTCAGAACATGATAATGTTCAATACAAAGCAAACAATCCTTATTTTATTGAATTATTATTATTATTTTTTTTTACAAAATCAAGAAAAGAGGAATGCAAAAAAATCCAAAGATTTTATTTCAGCTTTTTGTTCCTGGAAGAAGATTTGGTACTCGGAGAAGCAGAATTATACGTGGAGCTGAAGAGCATGGTGAGAAGCAATATGACAGGAATTATGAGATATGGAGCATAAACAGACACCAGTGCCCATCTTTCCTTGGATGTTTGGGGACCCATCAGAGGTGCCAGGGGGAAGTTATGGAGTAAGATGTGGCCTAGAATGGGAATTAAAGTGGTGGCCACGTGCACAGAGTATATGATTGCTGGAGTCCGGATCCATTTGCAGTTGCCTGTAAATAAAGTAGTCTTTAACCTCCTTGGCATATTTATACAGGTAAAGAGTGCATGCTGTTGAAATGTTGCAGGTTTATAATGATATGGAGCTGCAGATCAGCTTGATTTGTGATTGACTGACCTTTGAAAAAGGCGTAAGCTGCAATGGGAAAGAAAGGCAACTGAACAAGTGCTTCACAAAATATAAAAGATTTAAACCACACAGGTGGATCCAGTACCATGGGGTCTCTGAACTCAGATGCATACCAGTGCAGTACATCCTTAAGCTGCAGTGAAAAGGAGTATTTACAGATTATAAAACCTCAACATGGACACCAAGATCATTTTAAAAATAACTCTAAACTTAAACTTACTGGCTGAGGATAAACCTGTTCTGGTAGCAGTGCTTGAAGATCAATAAACAGAGTGATAGGAATGTGCGACGCAAAATAAAAGAAAAACACTATTTCCAAAATACGAAGAAGCATTTTTATAAAGTTTTATAGAAACAGAAGACACTGTTGACAGTCAGGGAGTAAAAAAATCATCCCTGCGTTATTAGTACCGAGGAGTAAAAACGAGGGACGGCATCATAGCAACGTAGTCTCACGCGCCGGTATTCTCTCTTCCTATTGGCTGTTGACCTCGTAGAGGCGGGGTTATGACTGAATATTGGGTGACGTCAGAGAGCAAAGTTTTAAAGGGACAAGTTCACTCAGGCGATAAGTTATCGCAGTTTGCTCCCAGGTACGGAAGCCGTAAGCGGACATGCGTTCATACATTTTATTTCCTTCGTTTTCCAGTGATCAGCTGGGGGTGGGGGGTGTGATTGATCAGGTGTGACCATGATATCACCAAAACTAATCAGATTTCCACAAAGTTTTCAGCAAATGTGGGTCCTGAGTCCACAAAGAATTAATTAAATTTTGGCTGAAATCTGGAACCGGATCCAGAAGGATTGTTTTTAACGTTGCCCAAACGTTAAAGGGCTGGGCAATATGGCCAAAATTTCATATCATGATAATGATATATATTTCACGGTTAAGCAATTTTTATTTTTTTGTAAATTCAAAGAATGAATGAATGAATAAATAAATAAGCAAGCAAGCCCTTTTCATTAAAAAAAAAATAAATCAGGAATCTAGCAGGCAAATAGGTAGGAAATGTTTATTTATTTTACATAAGCACCTATGGCTATTTCATGGTAAAAGGTGTAAAACCTTTAAAATATATACAAATAAATATATAAAGTAGATAAAATTACACAAATAAAATTACCAAAAAAAAAAAAATGTAACAAGATGCTTCAAAATTCATGTATTAAAAATTCTAAAACAGGAATTGGAATGTACCATTTTAAAACTGTTAAACAAGTTAAATAATAAGCCTATAAACATGTAGCCTTTGGGACACATGCTCATTTTCTTACGGTTAGCATTAGCTGTTTAGCATTAATAAAAAATAGCTGTCAAAGACATGTTTTGAGGCCCTGCGATGGCCTGGCATGCAGTTCAGGCTGTACCCCGCCCTCGCCCAGAGTCGGCTGAGATGGGCGCCAGCTTCCCCGTGATCCTAATTAGGATTAAACGACTTAGAAAATGAATAAATGAATGAACTAATAATAAGAATAATACTAATAATAGGCATTATTTCACACAGTCCTCCCTAATAATATTCATTTCTTACACAAACTTTACCTCAGCTAAGGGTAAAATGGCGAAAAAACTTCTCAGCTTCGGGGGTGTGTGTGCACATGGTTGCATGTGAATTTGAAAAATAATGTTTTGCTAACTGGAATTCAGTATTTTCTATGTAGAAAGTAGGAGTGTTGAGGATCCATGTCCAAAAAAAAAGTGTCATCCTATGACCAATAGTTTTTCACAAAAGATAACATTCCTAATACTACACATGGAAAGTTTGAAAAATTAAGTAATGATTGGTCTTAATTCTCAAAAACATGTCTAAACATGTTTAAAATTCCTATGGACATAAAAAAAACATAAAAGTGTGTGTGTGTGTGTGTGTGTGTGTGTGTGTAAAAACCTCCAGACTTTAGAACTGTGCAGCAAAGCTTCAAACTGCATGATTCTCCAGTGAGAAGTGGAGCTTGACAACCAGCCATAGTGTTATCAGTCATGTCCTATTCATGTTAACTTGTAAACTCATCAGTTCAGTTAGGTGAATCCTTTTCTAGGCCAGAGTTGAACTCCAAATTAACTATGAGGTTGAATAATCAGACTTCTGCTATACTCGTAGGGCTTTGGTCTACAACATCCACATAATCCTGAAACACAAAATATTCATGTTTGTTATTTACCTGGATAATGGTGCAAGTGTTTTAAGTTGTATCGTTAAAAAACCCCTACCGAATCATTCTCAATGATATTCTCCAAGACTCTGACGAGCTCAGAAAAGGACGGTCTGGCTGTATAAGGCTCCAGCCAACAATCCTTCATTATCTGCAGGCTGTAGATAAAAATATCAGCTTACGGTCTAAATTCAAATGAAGTGTAACACCTACAGCTCCTGCCAGAGGTACTGTTAATGTACATTAATTACACAGGTACACAGAGCCTTCTTGTAGTTCAAAAGACAAATAAAGAGCGAATAATTGTTGGTGATTACATTTCCGGTCGGCAGCTGTCAGGTCCTACATTTCTGGTTCCAGCACAAATGTGATACACCACCTGATCAGAAGTCTCCAAATTGGGATAGGGCAGACTGCCTGTAAAAAGCACAATAAAAAACATTTTTATTTCTATTCTACTTTTCTGCAATTTTTTAAATTGTCTTTTAACAAATGAATGCTCTAATCTGTAGTCCTATTCTGGGATATTGTGCTGAGCTCACCGAACGTCTGCAGTTCCCATAACACAATTCCAAAAGCCCACACGTCTCCCTTGAAGCTGTAATAGCTGTTCCGAAAATATTCAGGAGGGTACCAGCGCAAGGGAACTCGTTCCTAAAGACAGCACTTTAATTTAAACCACTGGAGGATTTATGGAATATAAGGATTTAAGTAATAGTATAGAATCACTAACCCTCTGATGCTTTTTCTTAGTGCTGTGTCTACTCCTCATGCGGGTCAAGTCTCTGGCTAGACCAAACTCAGCCACTTTGATTTCCCAGGGGAAACGGCTCACCAGAATATTTCTTAAAGCAAGGTCACAGTGTACCACCTGTAGATTACAAGCATGAAGCTCAGTCATAACAAGTGTCTGTTAGGTTTGTTTCCACTGCGCTGAAAGAAAACTATAATTTTCCCAACCAGATTACTGAGTCACATCCCTGTCACACTGCAGAGACTGTTTAATATGATATTAAACAAAGTGACACAAACCCCTGCCATGGATGATGTTTCAGAACAAGGCTGAAATACAGAAATGGGGCAAACTAACAGTAAACTTGATTTCTTCATTGCTTTGTTGCACAAATGTGACAATAAATATGATTTAGCCTTTTCAACATGCTGGCCAAATGAAGCACAGTACTTCTGCAGCTACTTTACCCCATCGAAATAAGGTCATGCCTTTGTTGAGAGCAGGTAGCTGTTAGTAGCAGATGAGATTACTGTACACATATGTAACCCCTGTATTAAAGGAATTGCACTGGGTGGATGAATTAATCAGGACAGATTGTTAAAGGTTCTTCTATTATCATCCCTTATGCTCTGAAGGCAAGGTGGATATTACTGAATAGTTCGTGAAATGAAACGGGGACCTCCACTGGGCCTGAGGTAAACTATTGTTTAAGCGTGTAC
>JAQMYF010000013.1:18412844-18423985 GCA_030014195.1 Neosilurus mollespiculum | reverse complement strand
AAATATATTGTATGTGGGAAAAATAACAGTACTACAATTTCATCCCGACAAGCCTGTTTGCAAGCCAAACAGGCTTGTCGGGATGAAATTGTAGTACTGTTATTTTCCCCACATACAATATATATATATATATAATATATATATTGTGTGTGTGTGTGTGTATTTATACATCATTCATTCATTTTCTGAACTGCCTAATCCTAATTAGGGTCACAGGGAATTTTGGATATGCCACTTTTTGTTCAAATGTAAATAAAATTCTTTTTTCCACAATGAATGAATGATGCCTCTTGTACATCGTCTTATTATCTTTTGAGAGAAGCCAGTCAAAAAAAAAAAAAACTTGCTGGTTGAATTACTTTAAGTCAAAATATGCCAGGGGTATGAATAATAAATTGTCCATAAGTTTGTGAGTTCAGATTAGATCAAATCCATTTGGAGTGACATCAGAAGTGGAATGAAAGAGATTAGACATGATAAAAAGATATGACCTTTTGTATATATATCAGTTAAAAGAAACCTAAAAAAGGGCAAAAGTTTCTCAAAATGCTTGGACTCCCCTGTATGCAGATTTTATATTAGAATATCACTACAATGGTGATGCTCAAAATTTGATTTTGGTGGTGGCACCAAAGCTCACATAATGAGCTAAAAAAAAGAAAAAAAAATCATGAAAATCCACCCATAACTTTTTGTATAATTCGGCTCACAGACACACAGAGCTCACCTAAAACATAACCCCCTTAGCAGAGGTAAAAGTTTGTTATAATCCAAAGACTAGATTTCTTGTTAAAAGTAATTCCATTCACCCATAGTGTAAACTTGTGCCTGGAATCAGTAGAGTTAATAAATTCAGAGAGAGGGCACAGAGAGGTTTGGCAGCTTTATACCTTCTTTTGCAATTTTGCAGGTGACAAGTGAATGACCTTTACATGTTCCCCGCAACATTCTTGCTTTGTAGAATGCACCTTCCCTCCCTGCTTTGATCAGCTGCATCAGATTCAGGTCTGTCCTTGTAATCTGTGGGTTCTGAAGACATGACATTGTGAAGACATTACACACTGTTCTGTTTTCTCTCATCAGTAAAAAAATGAAAACTGATACAGAGCTTATCATGTTCTTTGTGACGCTGTGAACCTGTCGTGATGCTCTCCATAGTAATCGAACACTCGGTCTGCTTTTCTCTCGGTGTAGTCCCATTTCTGCTGAATTGCCCGACGGTGGTATAACCATCACTGATTGAGGAGAGGTGGAAGACAGATGAGGGGAGTCCTGGGGAGGAACAGGGATGGACTTTCCCTTTCTGAGCTGCCTTATGGTCTTAGTCAGTGATCGATATCTGCAATATGAGGAATAAAGTTTACTTATCTGCTCAAAAATAAAATGAGGGTGTATTATCAAAAAAAGTATATCTGACTATCAGTCTAATCATTTAATTGGAAAAACTGTTCACTATCAAAGTAAAGATACTTAATAATTTTACTTTTTGTATCCCAGAATGCAAAACAAAAAAATGATGAGAATGAAGAAAGCAGAGACGCCAATAAGAATGTGGTGGATAATGTCCGGAGTGGCTGTAACAACAAACACAATGTGAAAGGTTACATGATGAAGCATGACAGGAAATCAAACTAGGCCACATACTAACATAGTTTCATGAATACACTTTGGTTAACTGCTACCTCACTGTCATATATACACCGAGCACACACACAGATACAAATACAGAGAAGAACAAATACCAGATTCAAATATGTTAGAAAATAAATGCGTTGTTTCTCTGATTCTTCCTCTTTTCCTTTATAATTTGGATTATAGACAAATAGACAACAATATAGATTTAATGATGTAAATATAAAGTAAAGGGTGACTGTTCAATCCTGAGCTCCATTTACTGTTTGTGTGAGTTTCCCCATCAACTCAAAAAAACAACATGCAAACTTGGCCTTAGATGTGAATAAGTGGTGGGCAGTGGTGACTCAGTGTTAAGACTCTGGATTACTGATCTGGAGGTCAGGGGTTCAATTTTTAGTACCACCACGTTGCCACTGCTGGGCCCTTGAGCACAGTCCCTTACCCTCAGCTACTGACACTCTGGTTAAGGCTGTCTGCCAATGCCATAAATACATAAAAATAAGTGTGTAAAGGTGTAGTGAAGGACTTGTGTCCTATCCAGGGTAAAATCCTGCCTAGTGATCTGTATTCTCAGGATAAACTCCAGATGAAAGGCAATCAGGATAACATGTTCTCTGAGGTTTAACAAGTGCTATCAGTTGATGTTAAACTCTAGACCCACTGATAACCAGTGACATTTTTATGTTCTCTCTTACAAGTTTGAATGGTATGGCTCCTACCTAAATGAACGTATGAATGAACAAACAAACAAACAAACAAATATTCAGTTAGCCACAAATCTGGCCAAGTATTAAATTTTATTATAAGATTCCAACCACTGGCTATCACTGGCGTAATAATACTGTTCAAGAGTCTTTCTGGTTGAATATGACCTGTCAAGAGTTGTTGATTTTTATTTATTTATTTATTTTGAACAGACCGGCTGTGTTACTTGTGCCAGGTTATTGGAGAATGACTGCTATAAGTGTTGACCATAGTATAAGACAAATAAAACTTTTGAATAGTTAAAACACCATACCATCCTTGATTTTTTTCCAATAACAGCATGCAATAGGGTTTTGTGCCTTACGTAGCTCATATTTCTAATTAAATATGATATTTAATGCGATTCCATAGTTTCGCCTTAATATAAACATTTATCACATGTGCAATTAATTCATCTGAAAGATTATAACAAATACAGTACTATACAAATGCCCCAGGAACTCTTTTTTTAATAGGCTACAGTTTTTGTCAGTAAAAAAAAAAAAAAAAAAAAAAAGTGCTTTGCAAACACTTTACTTTCCCAACTAAACATTAGATAACATTACTTACTCGTTGTTATTATGCAACAAACCATGTTTCTGACAAAAATGAAGTGTGTGTTTTGCATGAAATTGTGAAAAAAAAAAAAAAAAAAAAACCCCAAAACAAAACAACAACAACCAAAACAAAGCAAAACCCAGTCAAGAACTACGGCAGATTCTCCAAGATGTGCAGTAATATTAACCTAATACTAGTAATTCAGTAATACTAACCAGCTAATTTACCTTAATTATTTAAGAAAGTGTTATGTTTAGTTTTTGACACACATTTGACTTTTTCATGTCTCACTATTTGCTTTAATTTTTATGCAGGAATTTCCTAAAAAGGTAATAATTATGTATAATTTCATTATATTTGTAGCATTTCTTTGTGTGTGAGGACAGGACTGTATGTCACTGTATAAACTGCCACTGATGGAGCTGACAGAGGACAAAAAGTATTAGTGTAGAAACAGTTAATTTCAGTCAAATGGCAGAGATAAAACTTTACCCTCTTTGTGCTCTCTGCCTGTAGCTGTTTATTTTAAATTTGCTCTGACTGAACAGGTGTTAGGAAAGCTTCCAGTCAGAATAGCAGCATGCAGGTGTAACAAGCGGAGTGTGACCTGTTATACACTTACTTGTGAGGCAAGTGTTTGGTTCTGTTGTATTGGACATGTTGTTTCCCCTAAGTGGACATGTATAGCAGTTCCATGCATTCCTTGTGTAAGGCTGAATAACAGTCAGCAGAACTAAAACAGAAAGAGAACTTGGCATCTGAGTCACAGCACAGTATGTTTCTCATTTACACACATACAAGTAATGAAGAAACTCAAAAACAAAAACAAGGTGGGGAATAAAAACTCCCAAACGTCAAGTTAAAAGTTAAAGGAAATAAAGACACCCACTTGAGGAGAGCTGAGGATTTCATTTTTTAAAAATAAACTACAAAGATTTTGGACAAGCTGCTGACTGTAGCTTTGAAAATCAAGACACAGAAAAATGCTTTTCGGCAGAATTAAAATGCAGTCGATATACAAATGTCAATATACAAAAGTTTGGTCTTATGTTAAAGTAACTAAAGTTTTACTGTACAAAATTAAATGTTTTTCATTTATTATAAAAATAGCTTAAAGTTTCTATAGAAATGGAACGTTTGTGTGCCTGCAGGTGTACAAGAGTTATTTTTGGTGACACGTAAATCCTTTTTATTTGGTTCAGTCGCTTTCACACTGAAACTATTTACCGAGCACATAAGGCACATGAGGATGCTCCTTGAATGGGATTTGACTCCATGTGTTTTAATAAAATGTGTAAATATATCAAATATAGACAGATATTATGTAGAGAGGTCGGCGTTAATCGTAAAAAAATCCTCAGAGTTTTTTTCTTACTTAACAGCAATGAGAATTTTACTAGCAATGCAAGAAACAAACAATTTGTGCCGGATCAGACTTCACTCCCAAGGTTTCATGTTACAGGATTTTTAAAAAAAAATTGCATGTCAAAGTAGGTGTAGTGTTCACATTTGTAAAAACAAACTTCACTAAAAAAAAAAAATTTGCTTCACAACAAACGTAACGACAAACAACAAATGTAAGCATGCCCGTAATCTGAACCAACACAGTTGCTTAAGACAAATAAGGGCTACATCCAAAGCCGTGACATCTGAATTGAAATAGATAGAAGCAGTTTCCAAAGTTTATAATTATGGAGTAAATTAATGAGTGCCAACGTTGGGCTGGAAGAAAAAAAGGATCATGCAAATTTATTGAAAAAACGTCTAGTCAGTATATCGGTAGGTCTTTTCAGTGTAGAATTACAGTTGTAGTTGCATGTTACCTGTTTGCATGCTTTCCACATGCTTGAGCACTATCACATTATCTTTCACTACAATCTTCATTATAACCTTATCCACAGTGCAACACTAAATAGTCAAAGAATGTACTGTAAGAATGTAAAAATAATAATGGAAATAACTTAATCTTACTTTATTTTGAAAGAAATAATTTTTGATTTTTATTTTTATAGTGCTAAAACCACAAGTAACATCAGTTTACTAAAAAAAACCCTGACAAAACCATAAACTATTTTAGTTTACTTTGAAAACCAGTGAATGCAGAGGCAAACAAGAGAAAGAAGAAAAGACCTTTTTACAAGAGGTGTGAAAACTGAACCACTTACCTTCATTTCAGTCCTAAGGTGTCAAGGAGCCCACTCGACCTTGTGGTGTGCTGCTAAAACAAGAGCGCACAAAAAACACCTTCAGCCAGGTGCTACACAGAGCTTCAGATATGGGTGAGAAGGCTTGCACAGAAGATGCACTTCATCACCGCCTTCCTTCCTTCCCCCTCCTCCTGCTTTGTACAGACATCAAGACTGTGGCTATAATGTAGCATTAAAATGTATAAGTGAAAGACCTATTAATATACACAGAATACTGTGGTGGTATTTAGATAGATTTGCTTTCGCTTGATTTCTGGGAAGATTAGCTGCACTCAGAACATGACCGCTCTTGTGGTTTCCTCTCCTTTCTTACAACCTCTGCTGCTGTCTGCAAACAATTAAGAAAAAAATGCACCCAACACTTTGCACAAAAAGGAAACCATTCTTCAACTGCATTGGCTGAATTTAATCAGTTGCTCAAATAATTGTTACAGATCAACATTATCACTCCATGTACAACCACATTTTTACAGGTAATTTTCAAATACATCTTTTTTTATAGGCATATTTACAAAACGTCTGTACATTTGATGTCAGTGCAATGTCATTGTACTTATTAAACACTGTACAAAATAAAGCTCATCAAATTAATACATCTCTGATTAACAAATTCAAAATATCAGTAGTTGATTGCACTACTTGCCAATCAATCCATCAATCAATCCATCAATCAATTGCGTTTCTTGAGTATTAATAAATTATCCCTGTATCAAAAAACAAAAATCTTTAAAAGTGAGGTGTGTAACTGTAGATGCCTAATAATCAATGAGAAGATTCCAGTTTAACTAAAACAAATAAGCCACTCGACTAAAGGTACATTTGAAATGGAGAGAAATTACTCGCAATATTAACCAAATCAGATAACACCCCCCCCTTGATGGCTGTTATTGAAAAAACATGCCTTAAAGTTTGAAGTCAGTTCTAACACTGCTTAAACTATCTGACTGTTTAGTGACATCATACGACCCGTAACAGATTACGGACATTTCTGACAACCTTTCATTGGTGGCAAAAGTACATAAATATTCATAGTAGTAAAAAAAAAAAAAAAAAAAAAAAAAAAAGGTAGAAAGAGCAGCAAAAGGATACAGAACATGACGTAGCTCTTTCCCAATCAAGGAAGGAAAAGGAAATTCTCACTGTATCATATCCATTCACAGTGTTAAAATGGCTCTCGAATGAAAAGTTGCTACTATCCTGGAGATAAGACACACAACTTTAAGCAGGTCACATAGACGCCACTTGTTTTTCAGCACAGGGCAGTCATGAGGTTGAGGCGTTCTTTCAGAGAAGCCACAAAGGTGTGCTTTTTAAGCAACATCAACGTCCTATTAAAGACTTTGGCTTGATATTGTGAACCTCTCCTACGAGAGTACACTGATCAGATATGCATGCATTCGGCTACCGTTTACTCAACCACTAACAAAGATTTATTTGAATTAGAAATAAGAAATAAAACATCAACAGAAAAAAGATTCAAAACCTGTAGGGGAGTCATGAAATGCTCTCAGTGGTAGGGAAGTGTCAGTGTGTGAACAGAGCCACTGTATTAAAATAAATATCTCAGAAAAATAAAACAATCTCAACTTAAAATTCGCCTAAGCCTTTTTTTTTTTTTTTAAAGACACTGGTACAATAACTGAAAACAAACTTAAGCTTAAAATATAGCCATGGCATAACTTTTGGGTGTTGTATATTGGGATGCATTTTGGCAGGCTCTTACTTATTTATTTTAAACCCGATTTCATTACCTAATATGAAACTACTTTGCTGGCACTGTTTAATGAGCCGTGTAAAGTGTAATACTGTCTTACAGTCTTTCCATCAACAATCAGCCACGAAACTCAAGAAACGGAGGTAGTGTATAACAGAGAGACAAAAAATCTTTTAAGACTTGCCTTACAGAACTGAACATTGCACTTACCCAATAGAAAGCTCTCCAGCAGAACCAGTGGATGATGAATGTGGGTCTTATTAAATGTGTTTGGTCAAAAAAAGCTTTGCTTAGGATTCAATAATATATTAAATATAAAAATACGAAACACAAGTTTGTGGAAGATGAGAGTGCTCCTTCTCCTTAAGAAAACCTCATGGAACAGTAAACAGATAAACATCATTCCCCATAGGTGAGACACTGCAGATTTGGATAAAGTCCTGTTAATCAAAAATTTTTTTTTTGGTCTAGGACCCATTTTGTTCAGTTGGCAATATTCACAAGCTACACGATTCGTTCTTATTCATTTATTTTCACGCAATCTCTTTCAGCCATTTGATGGCTAAAACACCAGTAAGTGTTACTGAAACAGGGGCAGCAGCAGAGGTTGAGATTCCTCAGTCTCGAGCGGATCTTTGTGCTTCGGTAAGTGCAGGCTCCTCAATTTCAGCTGTGCGGCTTCACTCGGCCACTCTGTGAGGCATGATACTGACAAACTCGTTAAGTGCCTTTTGCAAACTGGAAGGGCATAGGATCACTGAAGCACACAGTACTTCTTGTAGTCTGACTCAAAGTCTTCGTCCATGCTTGTAGTGTCTGCCATTTTTTTGCCATCAGTCATAGGCAGAAACTGAGAATAGTCCACTCCTTGCTGTTCGTAAAACAGGATGTAAGCCGAATCCGTGTCAATCTCTTCTGAGTGAAGCTCCTGGAAAAGGGACAGAGGCAGCAAAGGGAAGCTATTTATCCAGGACTTCAACATTTAAACAACATACTTCAAATTCTAACAGTGTTTTGTAGAGTTTATGTTCAAAAATATTTATTATAGACTCAGGCACTGGCTAAAAGCGGAGCACCCATTAAATTCCATTTACTTGACAAGTTTTTGGTGGGAACTGTCAAACCCCACACACATACCCTACGTATATAAAGATTAATTCATAACTTGTTTATAGAAGGGCATAAAAATGAGGTAACCATACACGCAATCTTAGTCTCGACAAGTAAAGAACACCATTTAGAAACCCTAGGTGTAGAGAACGTTTCAATAACACAAGAATATCATTAGTTGTTTTTTTATTTCACATCATTAACAATGAGGTCAGATCACGTGACATGAGTATCATCCGCCTCTTGTTCTCTAAATTGCTCTCTGGCAGAAAAATTTTCTTACTTTTTTTTTTTTTTTCCCCGAGATATTAAATTTTAAAAGAATAACAGGGTTCCCATGTGTACAAGGACACCGGAAAGACAGAGGGACGGACGTAGGCTATAGGATTTTCTTGACGTTCCAAAAGCTACTCTATGTTTACACACTTTTTCCTTATCATTGGTGCTCGGCTTCCTTGTCCAATGTGCCAGGTCTGATACAAATTTCATGAAAAACCAAACCTAACTGGTGGAGGTAATTATAGCACAGGCATGGGAACCGCCATTTAAACAATTAAATCTCACTCACTCCCTCTTTTGCCGAACCACTTATTTGTACTTTTGTTACTGCTGCCTATCTCAGCCGACACTGGGCGAGGGCAGGGTACACCGTGAACAGCTCATCAGTCTGTTGCAGGGCAACACAAACACACACACACACACACACACACACACACACACACACACACACACGCAGGGTGAATTTGGAACAGCCAATTAGCCTAATGTACATGTTTCTGCACTGTGGGAGGAAACCAGGGTACCCAGAAGAAACCAACACAAGCAGGGGGAGAATATGCAAACTCTACACAGAAATACTTGAGCCCTGGACCCTCTTGCTGTGGGGCAGTCAAAGTATACCTGCTGATCTGAATTTTTTCCATTATAATTAGCATACATTAAAACAGCCAAGGTGTGTTAGAAATCTGGCAGAGCATTTCCCCCCCAAATCATATTCAAAACAAAGGCTTTTCCAAATTATTTTTAATCTAATTTTCTTACATCTATAAGACAATGGTGTTTCTGTTGTTCAGAGGGGTGACAAAACCACAGAGCTGATATTTGTTTTGATTCAGTGTTGCCTCCAGAGAGAATAGTAACAAAAAAAATGCTTGTGGCTCCCATTCATACTCCTCATGCTTCAATATCCAAGCATCACAGCAAATTATTCCAAGATCTAAGTCATACACTAATATACAGACAGCTGACAGATTAAAGCTAGGGTAGGCAATTTATTTTAGAAGCATTCTGTGTTATATTTCTTGATATCCAGACAGCAATGAATAAATCCTAATCAAATGCACTGTCTGAATGGTAAACACCATTCTTTGAAAATATTCCTCTTCAGTTTGTGTTTAAATAGGTTAGTCCATAATCCCACACAGGTGTTAAACTAGGTTCAGATGTTGTGAATGCAAAAGACCATTTCAGATGAACATTTCTGCTGATAGGAGTGTTCGTTCTGTAAGGTTATAACTAGCACAACAAAGGAGCAAAACGTGCATTAATCAAATGAGATTTATATGATCAAAGTGATCAAGACAACTTCTTAAAAAGTCTGTTGGGCTTTTTACACCTGAGTCTACTGGCTCATCAGAGCCGGAGCTTATACTGGATTCTGTAGCATGAAGCAACTAGGAGTTCAACTACTCCTGGATTGGATGCTATTACTTCACAGGTTACCTTCCCAGTTTTTTTAAACTGGTACCCATTTATACCAGCCGGGTGGACAGAGGCACACTTGTGATTAAGCCATTGCCTAAGGGTACTAGCATTGTGGGGGGTCTAATGGGGATACAACTATTGACCACTCAATTAGCAGCCCAGCACCCTAACCACTACACCACCAGTCCCAACACAGCTACTTAAAGGGTGCTCCTTAAAACAATCACGTAGGACACCAACAGATCCTTCTGGCAACATCAGTCCTTGCCCCTTGTTAAAGTATGTGCGAGTTCTGCGACACTGGGCATGCTCAGAGACATGTTACCTTCCTCATTGGCAGTTCCAGTCCGGTAGTGAAATGTTGTATGCTATAATTACTAAACCAGTGAATTACATCACAGAAATGAGGGCTGCACATGAGAGCACAGCCTGATGGAAGATAAGCATTGGCTGTGAACTGCAGTGCAAACACTTCTCGTACAAAATGTTTTTAATCTGTAAACCTCTGATATGTGATCTGTGGATAATGTAGTGTAACACTTTTAAAGAAGTTGGATTAAACCTGGGCAGCACGGAAGTGCAGTTGTTAGCACGTTCGCCTCACAGCATGAAGGTCCTGGCTTCGAGTCCCGGGCTCGGGCGCTTCTGTATGCTTCTTTGCGTGCTTGTGTGGGTTTTCTCTGGGTACTTCGGTTTCCAGTTCAAAGACATACACATTAGACTAATTGGTAGTTCCAAATTGCCCCTAGGCATAGATGTGAGTGAATCATTGTGTGTGTGGGCCCTGCAATGGTATGGTGAGCTGTTCAGTGTTTGTCCAGTGTCAGCTGAGATAACCTGTAGTCTCCCTGTGACGCTACTAGGATTAAGTGGTTTGGGAAATTGGTAAGTGAATGGATTAAACCATATTGCAAACATCTCTTTTTTAACCTGCGAGTTTCATATTTGTCTGCTCGGAGAGTAAAATCCAAACACTCCCAATACTCTATTAGTCCTCATGCACATAACCAATTTGTACAATGTCAGTGCTTCTCTATGCATCAAGCTACTGTCAGAAGTGGCCTTTCTGTTTTTATATTTTCACAAGTGGGTGAAGCATGAGTATGAGAATAATGATTTCAGAAATCTGATAGATTCCTCAAATGATTCACCAGATAAAAGGCATCAGTCAGAATAACTCAGTCAGAACAGGTCAGAATATTGATTTGCAGAGGCACTTCCCTCCACGCAACATTTCCTTTTCATCATAACAGAGCCACTGTTTTTCCCTTTCATTTGCTATCCACCTGCATATTTTTAATATTAACTAACAATCACCACAGTCCACCCTCTAAACCAGGGGTGCCATCCATTTCCGCTTCTTCCAGGGTCGAGTTGCGGGGGCCACAGCCCAAGCAGTGAGGTCCAGACGTCCCTCTCCCCAGCCACTTCCCCCAGCTCTTCCGGGGGGACGCCAAGGCGTTCCCAGA
>JAQMYF010000013.1:18392625-18404718 GCA_030014195.1 Neosilurus mollespiculum | reverse complement strand
CTTCTTCCGCTTATCCAGGGCCGGATTATTATATATATAAAATAGGGTGTTTTTATATATTATATATATAAAATAGGGTGTTTTTTGGGTCACCCTGTACAAAAAGGTAAAAGCTTAGCATTATAATTACTCGATTCTTTTTTCTAAAAGCACTAGCTAGTGTCTCTTACACAACGCCTTATTCCTACAGACAAAAAAAAACAAAACAAAAAAACTTTACACACAGAAATGTTTACTCAGGCATTGGACTATTTAAGTGTCCAAAACTCAGATGACCATCCTTAATGATATCAGCATGCTTTCACTTTCTTTTATTACATATCTATTAATAGCACTCACCCTTTCTTGGGATGTTTGATAACGGAGGTGCAGGGCTGTGGGGTCCCAGTCCACAGCAATGTAAGCATTGCCAAGGGATGCCCTGTCCTCATTACACTCCACTGTACAACCCCTGCAGAACCTGGAAAAGACATGAACACTCACCACTCAGGAGAGCCCACTAACACACCTATGCATGCACATACACACACCTACTGGGCAAGATAAATGGCTTACCTGTACCACGGGCACCAGGCGCAAGAATTGCCATCCTTTTGCACTGCCCGCAAGGTGAATGGGTATTGGTACCCAAGGCTGTCATCACTGCAGTAGAGCAGGATCCACACCATGAGAACAAAATGTCAAAAGAAAACAATGGTGTGTAAGTGTTTTAACACTTCATAAGTGTCCACAAAATACAATTATATTTGACAATAAATAATATGATCCATTAGGGTGCAGAGTAGTGGCCTGGAGCATCCGATCCATCACATCACAATACCTGGTGTACCACCCATAATCCTTAATACACATTTGAAGCATGTACCTCCTTATACTTGTGAACTAAGCTACTGTAAGAGCATTTACATTTTACTTTAGCTGGAATAAATACTGTGTGCAATGTAGTAATTATGTAATACTGAATAAGAGAAGAAAGCACTGACCAGTCTTGGGCATGGTTACTGGCCTCCTGAGGGGGCAGGGGACTAGCAAGACGAGACACCTGAATCCACACAGCATCATAGAGATCCTTCCTACTGGTGTGCACTGTGCAGGGCACAATGAGAGGCATACCAAACAAACTGGGTCGGTTCTTCTGAGACGACAAGAAGTATAGTTCTGTCCGCATCTAAAGGATACAGTACGACAGCATCAGTACCACAGTAAAAAAGATTCTGCACAGTATTAGTGGTGGACTGACAGATGAGTCTGCACCAGTTACCATCTTTCTGTGCATGGCAATGATATAGCCAATAAAAGGGCTGTCCTGAACTGGGGTGGCATGACCATTAGGGATGCCGTTGGCAAGACACTTTTCGGAGCCAGAGGGCACCACTGTGCTTGGCATGCCATTAGCCAGGCTTCTGTCAGATCCACTTCGAACAGGGGTGCCAGCTGTGCCATTTGGAACAGGGCCCGGTTTCTCAGCATGGCTGTTTCGAGCAATGCCATTACCCATCAGTGTATTACCTGGATAGAAAACATGTTAGGAAAGAGAAATGAGAAAAAAATAGCTTGAAAAGAGGATTGAACATAAATAAATGCTTTCAATAAAGAGAATTTTCTTCCTCACCTACTGGCGCCAGAGAAGTGATCGAGGTGGGAGAACCAGGCACTGGAATCTCAAAAGCACACAGGAAGCCATTTACAGACAGGCGTACTTTCTGGTTGTCTTGAGGAAAGTTCTAGTGACACAGAAATATTCACTGAAATGCCTGTCAGTAGGACTTATATTAAATAATAAATAAAATGAAATTGCTGACCAGTATGAGTTAGTAATCACCATGTAATTAATATATAATGAATAGAGCATGAAGGAGTGTGCTGGTATAGCAAGATAATTACTAGGGTAAGGTCATGTGAATGCTGAATTTTACTTGAGGATTGCTTTCATGTGTGTTTTATATCTTTAATAATAAAAGCAGTTGTAGTTCATGGTTATTAATGATTAGCGCACCATGAGTAGCATTCAGTAAATATTGTGAAACATCTCTTTGAGCTTAACAGATAATAAATGCAGCTTGTCTTGTAACCTAGCATGTTGGCAAGCTCTGCCCATAAATGAAAATCATGTCCAAATAGAAAACTTGAGCAAGTAAACAATAATAGCATTTTTCCCTGCCTGAAATATTTAAAAAAAGCTATTAAAATTAGCATACCCCCAAAATAAATCTCTATTTATTTAAAGAGCTGTTAATACCGCAATGTACCGCTGACTAATCATGTTTAAAACCATCCACAGTTCCTATTGAGAGTTTGTTGTGCTCACCTTGACATTGGAGGAATGGACCTCAGCCAGGAGGATCTGCTCTGGCTTTAAACTGCACAGTTCACTCAGCTGCTTCTTCAGGCCTGTATACTTTTCATCCATGTTCAAACGGAGTCCATAGCGTACCGGGGTGGACCCATCCAATTTAATAACTGTAAGACACACAGGTTCCATAAAGCTTACAAGCTTTCAGCTCAGAGGATTTTCGATAACTATTTTACATCTGCTGAACATCACCTGTGATCTCCAAGTGCATGGAGCTGTCCATTGGTAGGGGCAGGGACAGGAAGTTGAAGGGGTCAAAACGAGCACTGATGTGGCCACATGTTTTGCACTTAACTTGAGACTTGAGCTGGCCATGGAACAAGTCCACCACTATTGAACGGTTTCTTCTCAAGTGGTTGTCCCAGGCCTACACACACACACACACACACACACACACACACACACACAATGCCATTTCAAGTACTACATGTTACAGCACTTCCTACAGGCTTCATGCAATCTTATCAGTAGGATTACATCAATAGGTGCATTGACATTAAAGCTGCTCTTCCCCTCAAGGCATCTGTAGCTGAAGGAGTAATATTTTCACAGATCTTAACCAATTATTCTGACAGAGATCTGCAGCAAGGAGACAAGAGACCATGGAAATGGCTAAAAGTCTAACACTGACCTCGGTGGCTACTTCTGCATCTGGCCGTCCATCGCTGTCCTTAAGCTCCACATAGGGCTTCTCATGGACCCGATTCAGGTCCTCATGGAGCCCATCCAACAAGAACGCCAACAGCTCTTGAGAGTCTTGCTGCTGGAAGCCATTGAATCTCGGTGCATACTTTGCTATTGTCCACTACATGAAATATGGCACTAATTTTAGTATGGCTACTTTGAAATTATGTAGGAAGAATTTTCTTAAGCAATTATAAATGACCGGGTATTAAAATAAATAAATAAATAAAAGTGCCCACCCTGAGCTTTAGCGGTGCAATGTTTTTTTGTGTTCCACTCCAGAGTTCCTGCATTAAATCTCCATAGCATTTGGCCATATGGCCTCTCATTCCTATGGGATTGGTTCTGTCAAGAAAAGAGAAGCAAATAAATGTTATCCAATTTACTGTTTTTTTAAAGGAAAAGCTCCCAAAGCGGAAAATTTGAAACACAGCTCTATTTACAATAGATTTCATTCCCTCACCTGTTCAGCTCATAGAGGTGTCTCCCTGAGATGAAGTAGTCAGTCAGAGGTTTAGTGTTGCTCACACACTGAATACTAGAATTCATAAAGCATGTGTTTCCCAGGTTACTAAGACCTGTAGCACCTTTTTCTGTAGGAACTGAAAGAATCACAAGCCATTTTTACTGTCAAAATTCGATCTGTAATATATTAACTCCATAATAAAACTATTACAATCAAAACACACAGTGGTAAAGCAGAAATGATGGGTCATTCCAGTTATGCTTCTTTCTACCTGAATTATTTATGAAGTTACATCTGGTCTTATGTGCAAGAGATCAATATGAAATATCCCAGCAGATACAGAAGTCCTTATAAGTTTCACACGGATCTGGCATGATACAGTGTTCCACAGACTCTAGTTAATAATCTATGTAGATAGGGGAATTGTTATGGACACACTCAAACATACACTCACTTATCGTTGGTAAAGCCTTCCAAGACCTGTTAAAGGGTACCTGAGGTGAATTTGTATTAATAGCTCTTTAAAACGATCACGTAATACCATTAGCGATTCCGTTAGGAAACGTCAGTCCTTGTTTCTTGTCAAGTACGTGTAAGTTCTGCCACACTACGACTATTAGTAGGCATGCGCAGTGACATGCTGCCTTCTTCATTGGCTGTTCCAGCCCTGGTAGTGACGTGAATTTTTTGTTTTGTCCTATTGGCTCATGCAGCAGACACCAGTCTTAGATAACACATTATCTTCTATTGCTGAGCTGTGTCGGCAAGAAAATGGCGGGGTGCAAAGCATACGGTGTAGACCACTTCAAGCCGACCTGCTATCGGTGTGACCCCAAGGCAGAACTATAATTTGCATGAAGGCCAAGCGTTTACATCTAAAACCTTACATCTAGACCCTGTTCCTAAGGAATTCCTTCATAAAAAGTCAAAGGATAACAACGGACAGGATTAGCACCTCGCCAAAAGGAACCAGTAAAAGATAAGAGCCTTTAGAATGCGGGAAGTTTTATCACCTAAAATTTCACTCACTGAATTGATCTGATTTGTTTACTTGCACTGGACAACCCTGCCCAACGAGTTCAAGTAACTAACAGAAAAAACTGGCTGTTCTGCATTGGTTCAGACCTCACTAGAAATCCACAGGATAAAATTGACCAATTTTGTGCTTTTTATGGTAATTTATGTTAAAATATGCTCTGTATCGATTAAACACACAAATTATGCTGTAAGGATACCCAATACCGCTACTGTTTAATATTACCTTTGTGTCTGTCTATTTTGCTGCTGTTGGCGATGAAGGACATTTCCTCTGGCCAGCTCATGTCTTTGTTTCGAACTAGAGAGAGTTTAAAAAAGAAGGAAAAATATTGCAAATCTTAATTTGTCAGTGCAGAAAAAACCTGAACTAGGACGAAGATAAAGTCACAGACGTACCCTCAATCACCAAGTGCTGTTCATCTTCTATTTTCAAACTCTCTAAAGTGTGCTCTTCATCATCCAGGAGAGTGAGGTCATTCTATAAAGAGGATTTTTAAGAAGTACAAAGCGTTTACACTTATGCCCTAAACATATAACCTCTTTGTATATAATGCTTTCACATGTGCGTGTAAATTTACATTTACTCAGATAACACTTGCCCTTATTCGCAGCAATCCATAAATACATACAGTATTGTACTAAAGCACAGGGAAGCTACTGAGAATTTCACCTCGCTGTTGTAGAGCCAGAGGCGCATGTCTTCATCTTTGATGCGTAACCTCTGTGACAGGTACTCGTGGATGTCCTTAATGGTGCTCATCCGGCTAAAGCAACCCGTGTACGCCAGCACACGCTTCAGTGGGGCATTCGGAGATGGCATGTTACCTGTATGAGAGTGGAAAAAAGCCTGCCTTTAACAATCACTTTATGCAACAACCCTGGGTATACACGATCTACACGATTAAAAAAGTGTGGAGCTCCACGATTTATGAGCACACTTGTATGAGCACACAATCGGGGTATAAAAAAAAGGAGGCCACTCACATCCAGGAGATTAAACTTGAAGGAATCGTGCTGCTAAGTTCATCAACATCCCCTACGACGGTGCATCAAGGACTGTTACGCTCTGTTGAACTCTACTGAGCTCTTCCGCACTTCCCAGGTTCTATCACGAGTTGCGTCTTATCGTAATACATCGTAATCACACGATCAGGGCAATCATCACGAATCCACCGAGTCCGCTCAACATCACGATTCCTCCAAGTCCCCTCAAGATCATCACAATTCAATCCCACAAAGTCCCACATATCCTTACACTTACTAACTTTCAACACATCAACTTTAAGAACTGACTGTTCACTTTCTGCCTAATACATCACTGTAATGAGATAATTAACAATTATCTGCGCAAAGGCGAGGTGGATGTCGCTGAATAGTGTGAGAGACTATTCAATCTAGCAACATCCTCGAGCATAAGGCACATAACCTTTGCAGCACTTACTAAACGGAACCATCAGCACAAAAAAGCATGCTAAAATAAGATTTTTATACTTTTTTTCTCATGCTTGGCCAAAAGCCAACCCTATCCAGATGGCTGTAGACATACAACATGTAACAACATTAGAAATAAAACTTTCTGATGATAAGAAGGTTTTTCTTTTCTTTTTTTTTTTTAATTTTCAGGAATTAGGACTTTTTTCCCCCTCACCAAATATGACTTGACAAGGCAACAATCTTTGCGGGCTCTTGTTGATGGTGGCGAGGGAAGAAGATAGTCTTAATCAGTATGTGCCAAGCATAAGTGCAGCAACCGCCCAAGGCTGCCTTCTACCACAACTCCTTAATGTTAGCATCAGGTTAGCATGCTAATCTTAGCCAGCCAACTGTTGCTTTATTTCTAGACAAACTGCATGAAAAGCAACAACATTTGGAACCAAATTATTTGATAGTAAGCATTTACCCCCCAAGAATTAGTTGTTTTTCCACCAAACATGAAGCTCTTCTAACCTAAACAGTTTTCATGTGGAAACATAAAAAACAAAAAAGAAACAAGATTCTTATGGCTATTTTCCATTTTATAGCCTAAAAATAATGACGCTACATGCTCCAAGTGATCGTGACAGTGAGTGTTTGTCATTGTGATTCAAGCATTATCCACTAGGAATAATGAACCAATCTGATTGCATCATTCCCATGTAGTATACACTAATCAATGTTATTTGGTTCATGTGTCAGTGGTTATAATGGTTTCAATGTTGTGGCTGATTGGTGTATTATACAACACACAGAGACTTGTCAGATAACTACTAAATTGTAACCTCCCACTTTCTCCATTGAAATATCTAAAAGATGACTACCAACATTGCAATGATACATCACAGAAAAAGTTTTGTTTAAGTATATACAGTGTTAAGCTGTAAGTAGCAGCAAGAAAGGGCAAAGGTGATTTTAAAGGGACTGATTAGTTTGGGGGAATAAAGAGATGCAATCAAAGTCAAAAGCACCCCACAAACACAGACAAACAAGGTAAGTAAAAACTACAGTACTGATTAATAATTAGTTCAACCCCAATAGCCCCTCAGCAAAATCATTAGAAGCAATCAACTGGACAGGAGCAACCAATTCTTCCCAGAATGCACAGCATTCCGTTTGACAGGAGGGGCAGAGACTGAGACTGAGAGGCCATGTAACATGTAATAAACCCTGCACAGGCAGGCATCAGACAAGTAAAATAGGATTAGTGGAGCTCTAATGCTCACCATCACACTGCCTCAGTGCTGCACAATCAGGTTAGCGCACTGCTATGTGTACCTTCTTTACTTCGTGCTTTTCAGGAAACCTGATAATGAGCTCCATAACCAAATTGCATCTAATGCCTGCTTAAACAAACATACCAGGCTTCAGTCTGATGACTGAAGTCAGCAGGTATGTGAAAAAGCAGGCAGAGATAGGTGCTAGGATTGAACAGGATTTGGGATTGTTTTCAGTGCTGCCAGTCAGAATTTGTTGCGCTTGCTGTGCCAAATCCCCTTTAGGAGTGTTTTAGGAGATTAGGTTGCCCCAGGACGGTGGATGGAGCCGCTCTCTTGCTGCAGGCTTACGTTACCTCGGGGAAATTGTGGAGGGAACATTCGCAGGCTGCTCATACCCATGTTAACCCAGATGTTGGACTGGGGGGTGCGTGTTGCCGGCTGCTGTCGTAGGAAGAGCAAATAATTTGGAAAGAGCTCCAACTCCGGCTCGTTTGTGATGACTGACTTGATCACCTTGAGACAGACAAACAGAAAAAAAAGTGTTGCAGACTTGCCAATAAACTGAGCTAAACAAAGCTTTTGGATAATTTAGTATAATTTTTCATAACCAAATGCTTAGTGTCCCTGTTTGTTGCAGGCATGTTAAATTAAAGGCTCTCAAAAGTAGCAAGAATAAAAACTGACATGAGCAGACGTCTTACTGATGAAGTCTGGCACACATACCGGTCTGGGCAGGCTAAGGTTGGCACCATACCAGTGGTAGAGTGCCCGCCATACTGGTTCTGGTACAGTTTCAAAATCCCTGCCAGCCATCAGATTCAGGGGTCTCTTTAAACGCCCACCCTCCATGGTTAATGTAGGTGCCTGCAGGGAGAACAAAAAGCAAAGCATTCTGTCAACTTATCAAAACAGTGATGAAAATAATGTTTGCCCTGATAAATGGTCATTTAAATGTCAGCTTTTTGAAATAAACCAGCACCAAAGGCAGCAGACCACCTGCTGAATCATTGCATTGCCAGCAGAGTGAGATGAAGTCTAGGCTTATTTGTTGTGACTGTAGTGAATATAATGGTATATAATCAGGCCCAGCAGAATGAGAGTCAGTTAGAAGGACAAGTTGCTATTACGCAGCATAAAAACTTTTAACAATAAAACCAATAACACACTGAGCCTCACACCTTGACTCATTGCAGGCTGACACTCTGCTGCTTTAAAAATATTATGCGTTTCTCACTATTTAATTTGATGTCATAAAAACATCAACATATCATCCTGCCTGCAAAATTCCACTGAAATTTAGCAGTAATGAAATGGCAAATTGTCAATCATACACAGCTCCTTCTATAAGAGGCTTGAAAGCATTTGGGTAGTGAGAAAATTGCCAATTTTCCAGCTGGTGACTCTGACAGCTTTTTGACAGGGTTTATAGTGGAAAAACTCATAACGCAAGATTCCAACATAAGATTCCTACTGTAGTTTCGCTGATGCTTGATGAAGTTTAGGTGCTTTATTTTGTGAGCTGCTCTCAGTAAGGGCTTCTTCCATGTAAACAATTTAGTGTCAGATATCATGTCCCATAGTTAAAATATATGCGTAATAATATAATCACAAAAATAAAACCAAAAAAAAAATATATAATTTTTTTTATGGCCATAGTAAAAGGTAATGCTTATAACCTGATTGTCAACAATAGGTACCCTGAGTTATGACGGATGACCAGGTTTTTTTTGTGTGCATAAAGTGCACTGCATATAACACAGACCTTTATGGGATCGGTGGTGACTAAGGGCTGGTTGTCGATGGCACCTGGTCTCTGCGCAGCCACGTGGTTGGGTAGGTGGCCATTGGGGGTAGAGAAACACTGGTTATTGTTATCCAAACCATTGTGCTGCCGAGCAAAACAGATGTCTGTGGCTGATGAGCTCACATGTGGCAGCTGACCTGAGAAAGGGATAAACAAACTTTCTGATCAGTAATTTATTGCTATTACAAGTAATTACCAGTCAAATCAAATCGTTTCTTTTTATTAAAAATGATTACAGTAGCAATTATGTAGTGATGCTATGAATTTCTTCAGTGTAGAGTTGGGTATCGTTTTTGTCCTTTATTTTGTTGCTAAAACAATACATTTAAAATTGTGCCGATGATCAATACTAAGATCTATTACATTAAAGAACAGTTTTTTAAACTTTAAGGCAAATTTGAAGTTCAAAATACTATCACTGCATATCCTTCCATCCAGTCACTGTCTATACTATCAGGGTCATGGAGACAGATGGAGCCAATCCCCACTTCGGGCAAGAGACACGGTTCACTCTCAACAGGTCGCAGGGATAGTAAACATTCACACTCACATTTACACCCATGGCCAATTTTGTTAACCTAGGGTGCATGTATTCGGACTGTTGAAAACCCACACAAGCACGGGGAGAACTAGGTAAATTTTCTTGTTTGCCAAAATAAATAAATGAATTAATATCCAATAAAAACTCTTTAAACTTTATTTAAATGGACCAATTTAATTGTACTTAATTGACAATCCACTTCAGAGTAAAAAAAACAATAAATTCTTGAGAAGAACTGTAGTAGAGAGAATCTCAAGTGTACAGCAAATGTCCCAATATAAACCACACTTGTGTGCGGTGCATTAAAGTAGCATTGAAATGAGGGATTAAAATTGTGTGGTTAATTCTGTACTGCAGATACTAAAAGTATACAAATCAGTGACACTGAGTTTCAGTAACCAACCCTATTATATTGGTAATGCCTATTATATCAGCAATGTCAGATAAGAAAAGAGATGTCTTGGATTAAAACAGTGACTGTGCAGATTATGACAATGATGACTATATCATTGATGACACATTACAATAGTGATGACATGGAATAGCCCAGTGATTACAGATTACTGCAGTGTTAATAAGCAATTACAGTATGATATGGAGAATCATATCAACGGCCGAGGTAAATAATACCCTCGAGATCGAATAATGGGAAGGCTGATAGAGCAAAGAAGGAGTAGGGCTAAAGCAATAGTTATTTTAGCTGCATGAACTCTGATATATGTCACTTGCATGTATATTTTTTTCAAATAATATTAATAATAATTTTAAAAAGCTGTATGTACTCAAAGGTAGTAAATAAAGTGTATTAAAGTATTGAATAAATCCTTTTCTTCACAACACAACAGTCAGTCACAGTACTATGTTGCTACCTAGCTAGTTAGTGTCAATGAGCTCTATAAGATTAGCATGCTATACAGCTAGCGCAATTTCCAATTCATCCTATACACAATGAGCAACAAGATGAAGGGCTGTGAACTAGAGTGGTGTAACCAACAAAAAGCTGTTTTTGAGAAAAATAACAAAAGTTTTTGAAATTTAAAAAAATCAGGGATAATGCCCAAGATATGATTCAAGGCCATAAGGAAGATGAATTCTGATGATTCTGGTACACATTATCCACATCTGTCAAAATATGACTATGTCATGTTTCAGGTTTTTTGGGGTTAGACCATTGTGGCTTTCAGCCCTTCAAATAAGGAATTACATTATTTGATGGCAAGAACCTAATTTTTATATTCAAAAAGAATTTTTTTTCACCAA
Organism: Neosilurus mollespiculum; assembly: GCA_030014195.1. Lineage (NCBI taxonomy): Eukaryota > Metazoa > Chordata > Actinopteri > Siluriformes > Plotosidae > Neosilurus > Neosilurus mollespiculum. The sequence continues at coordinate 18,393,879 of JAQMYF010000013.1, read as the reverse complement.
ACACCACTTTATCAGCGTTTTGTGATGATCAGAAGTGGGCAGCTATTTTGTCTGGGACGACAGGCAGAGAAGAAAGTAGATACCATAAAATAGCTTGGCAACTATGCCCTGCAGCAGATTTCACCGCCATGTCGGAAGCACTGCAGCCCTGGGCTGTAAACTTTATTTTAATTTTTTATTGTAATTTTCAGACTATGCATGCTGCTGTAGTCCTCTATCTATATCTCTCTGCTTACAACAGCATAAATATTGAAAAAATAAAATGAAGTTTACAGCTCAGGGCTGCTGCGGCAGTCTACCAATGGGTGTAGCCAATCTATCTTATGCGAACTCTATGAGAAGGAACACTGGCACGTGCAATAATTGTGCCAATTAACTGATGGCAACAACACAATATCAATAATTATTTAATAGATGTCCTCCAATCAGAAACTAATAAATAATAACGGCGATTAGACAATCGATAGTGCAGATTCTAAGAGGGTTAGTACTGGGGCTCATGTTCAGCTTTTCATATGCCAATAACTCCTTTTATAAAAGCTGGATTTTCATTTCTAATGTTGTGATGTGATGTGATGGAAAATGACACCACAAATCAAATCTGATTGACAGCTTAAACATGCTGGGTTTTTCAGGGCATAAACATAGTGTTCTCAAAGCTGTCTATCCAAACAATTTTGTTATGCAGTTTTAAATGCTATCTGAAAATGTTCTAAATTGCATTTAACATCAGCAGATAAATTCTTTGCCAATCCATAAAATGGTCTGAGAAACTATAGTGCATGTGTTTTGACAGAAAAAAACTTCAAAAACATTTGATTCCTGTGGCATGGTTTATCACATGCCACTGCGACAACAAACCAGTAAAACATCAGTCTGATGCTGGTGACACAGCAATACAACAGAGATTGCCAGAGAGAGGAGTTATGCCAAAGAGAAAACAAGGTCTGTGCAAAATATGGGCGACAGTGATGCAGCTGGATTAAAGAGAAGAGAGGAAATGATAATAGTAAACTACATCTCACTAAAATAGCAGCACTGATGAGATTTGCTGAGATAGAATCGGCTGATATTAATCAGTGCACTGTAGATCAACAGTTCAGATCACCCACATCAAGTGGGACGGAAAATTAAAAATTGTACTTGATGGTACTATAAAAACCTAGATAACTCTTGGCTCATGAATGTAGAATGTTAGAGATACGGGTTAATATAAGAACTTAGCAGATTGTGTTTGACTTTACCCAGACAACA
>JAQMYF010000013.1:18380769-18392566 GCA_030014195.1 Neosilurus mollespiculum | reverse complement strand
TGAGCTCTACAAGTGTTGATGTATAACAAGGTAACTTATTAGTATAATAAAACCACACACTTACTGTTAGGGGTACTCTCAGAAACCTCCCAGTTGCTTTTTGGAGACTTTTCTCCTGGAGAGCTCAGAGATCGTGCCACTGTTCCAGTCTTGTTCAGACCCGGTTCAGCAGATGGTGTGGACTGAGGAGTCCTCCTGCCACTGCCCAGCATCCCTGGCTGCTCCACAACTATGGATTTATTATCCTTTAAATGTAAAGAAACAAATATCACACCAGTGTTACCTTTACTCATTTCATATTGTATATTACTCATTCTTTCAAATTCAAAATTCCTCATTCTTGTCAACCGCACATTACTCACATATTTAACATAGTCTTTCCACAGTTTCCACCACTGCATGGAGATGAGGAACCAGTTTTGGCCGGGCTGCAGGCCATGCCTGCTCTCTCGTTCCAGCCACCCTCTGAAAGCACGCGTGCACACACACAAACACACACAAACACAAACACACACACACTTCATTGACATATTCTCTGCTTATACCTAAATCTAACCCTAACGATAACTTTAGTGACACAAAGGAAACTTTATGACTCTTTAGGTTGTTTCTTTGAATACATGCTCAGTTTAAATTGGTCATATTGTACGAACAAGCACACAACAAAGCTTACAACACTCTGCATAAGCTCTATGTATAGATATCCAAGTGTGTTAACAATATAGATATCTGGTTTATAGTAAAGTATTAATCTCATAACGCAAATGCAAAACATTAACAATCAACTCAAACCAGCTATTACATTACAATAGAGAGAAACATTACAAATGTAATGGGCCAAAGATCAACCTAGATCAACAATCTTTGCTATTATTTTATTTATTGATTTTTTATTATAATGAAAAAGAAGTGTATCTTCATGCTTAACTGGTGCCCATATTGAACTTTAATGAAATGGTCAGCCACAAAGTTACATTTCAATGCTTAAATATGTTAATTTCACTGTCAAACAAAGACAACAACCAATAATTATGCCTGATTTTTTATCTTTATTTAATGTCATTCTTGGCTCATAGCTGCTGAAAAAAATACTAGCAACTGCCTAGCTAGCCAACGCACCACTGTAATCCCTACAAAGGACACATTACACTAGGCCAGCTTATAATTTATAACCACACCAATGTTGGCTTCACCCTGACAAAGAACACGGGGAGGAAAAACTCCTGTAGGACTGCTGTTTAAAATAGAACAATGTTCAATCGAATACAGTATTCTAGAGGAATTATCAAATGTAATGAGTGTCTAGACAACATGTCATAATCAAAGTCATTATCATTTATTAATATAATAATCACCTAGAAACAAAGCTCAATACACAACACAGTCCATTAAATCTCCTGTGGTCAGCAGTGGGATTTGGGATACACCTAATGAAGGAAACTATTGATGGATTTCATCATTTGGACTTTACTCACCTGATGATCTGTCCTTCTTCCTTAGGCGTAGCAGGCCGGAGGCCCAGGACTATGTGACACACCTGATTAAAGTGATAACATGACACATGCTTAAAAGCAAGTAGAAAAAAATACGTGAAAAGTATAAGGGAATGAAAAATGCAGATATAAATTATGTAGAAAAACTCATGATACCTGAAAGAGGAGGTTGAGAAACTCGCTTGCTAGAGCACTCTTCACACTCCATATCTGATAGTCCTCTAGTGTTAGTTGTCCTTGCTGATTAGAGAGACAGAAACAACAAGAAAGGAGCTTACATTGCTGTTTATTAATTTAAAACCAAGCAGAGTGTGGAGGAAGAAAAGAAATGACATACTTTTGTAGTGTCATGTATTGTAAGGATTTCTTCGACAATATCAGAAACACTGGATTCCATTTCCTAGACAGAAAGAAAGTTTATATAAAAAAAAAATAAATAAATAAAAAAAATAAAAAATCAACTGACAAACATATGTCCAGTTAACAGATAAACACAAAACACTGAGGTATAATAGTTCTGTACTGCAGTCTATAAAGGGATTTGAGGTTTAATCAAAACACTACGGTCACCAAAAAAAAGAAAAACACCCCAATGTCACTCCACCCATTTGCCAACATGCTTTTTTCAAGCCAGATTGATATAGGCAACAGGAAAAAGCAAAACACACAAAAAAAAAAAACAACAACAAAACATTTTATCACTTACTGGGAGAGTGTCAGTGCGGTTGTCCTTCCACACTTCCTCTAAGGCCACGACCATCTTGTGCAACTCATCTCGAGACAAAACTCCATCCCGATCTACGTCAAACACTTTGAAACAAACTGGACAAAAAGAAGTGCTTTGCTAATTAAAAAAACATCCACATTACCATTTTAATTAACAACCGCAACTCCCAAGGAAAATAACAATGGAAACAGAATGATGTTTTCACTAACTAACTAATTGCAGTGCTTGGAAAGTGGGATGGTTGCTTAATGAAAAAGACCCTCCAACTAAATCAAGAGGCATTACATAAATGACTTTTCATCAAAAGGGCCTACTCCACTGCTGATTGTTTCAAATCAATTTAAGAAGCAAATAGCACAGCTTACATTTCTGCCTCTCAGCCACAGGTCCTCGACAGCATGCAGACAACCCACACGATATTTCCTTAAAATCAATGTGATTGTCCCGATTCTCATCAAAGGCATGAAACAAGCCTATAGAATGGGAGAAAATGTCAGGGTTCAACTTAACTCTGAAAATAATTGGATTGTGTAGAATGTCTCAGTTTTAAAACATATTGAACTACATGCAAATTTAAATCCTATCTTCTAAAACCAGAGCTATTATCGAAGCGTGACATTTCTCGAAATTGAAAGTGCTTTAATGAACAGGAGTCGCAGGTGGACGTGTATGATGGAGTGCATTTTGGATGCCCAATATGTCTTGGTAACAATCAAATAGAGTACTCCTAAATCCCAACATCCATAAATATTACATTACCTTCACTTAGTGATGCATGAATAGGGGGTGACACTAGAGGAACAAAGGTTTCTAAGTCAAAGCGTCCGGTCCTTGATTGAGCTTTCAGAAGCCAGTAGCGCTTTTCCAAATCAATAATGTCGGATTCTTCTACTGCAAAAGATCAGAGCCACAAACAAACATTGTGTAAAGATTTCTATATGTGTAGTTTTCATTTCAGCACAACCATGCAAATACAAAATACTACAAATGCTTCAGTGATAATGCTTCTGTGTACATAATATCCCAGTCATATTATTTCTGAGCTTATAATCAATAATAAATGAATAAAAATAAATAAATAAAACATATCCTCAAATGTTAAATTTACCATTTTCCATGTAACATGCATAAAGTCATCAAGACTATAAAAGCAGAACTTCCACTGTGTCTGCAGTGAGAAGTTATGCATAAGTAAGTATACATTTAAAAATCCTGTGACACCGCACTCATTAAACACAGGGTAAAGAAAAACAAACAAAGAAATAAATAAAATGCAACTGCTTCATCACTTAAAGCCGCTTTAAAAAGCTAATTAGGAAAATACTTAATAAATAAATAAATAATGAATTTGGTGGCAGGGACCTTAAGGAACATTACATAAGACCCCAGGGTTCACTACTCGGTGAAATCACTGGCCCATAATGACCGTACTGCACTGAGGCAGAACAAGAGGCCTTAGGATGACTTGCATTTCATCAAAATAATCTTAGGCTTAAGCTAATAGGATTGCACTATCCATGCCACCGGTCCTCTCTAAAGAGGAGCCATATATAAGGCAGATGTATCAAAACATTACCACATGAATTATATTACATTATCTGCCAACACCATGCACCATTCAAATCTCTGTCCACTCTTAATTTCCGGAGAACACACTTCTAATTACACTACGACCAGAACAGAAAGCAAATAGTGGTAGGGATAATCAGCAAGTGCTGTAGATAGAATCTCCTCCACACACACACACACACACACACACACACAGGAAGACATACAAAGAGATTGCAGGGCAAAACAACCGGCAAATGCAGCATGCCAAAGACCAACAACATACAATCAATGATTCACAATGCTATTACAGGACATGTCCAGGAATGTTTACTTAAAAAAAAAAAAAAAAAAAAAAAAGAATGATTTAAATGACAAGCATCTTAACTACCACTATCCGACATTTAATCACAGTCTTTATGATTAAACAGTAACACATCTGCTGAATTATTAAATGGTAATGGTTACTGATAGTTACTGAGTACATGGAAGTAACTGTATCTGGTTGTGCAGTAAACTGGATCTAGCGGAAGTAAGCACCTGGTTGAGCATTATGCATGACTTCTCCATTGTGGAGTGACTGTTAATCTATAAAAACCCATTACACAAGGTATGGATGAGCGCAGAGCCACTCAAGCAGCCTGTGTCTGCCCACAAGGAGTGTGTTTCATTTCATGCACGCTGCCAGTAATATCAGCTCCTATAGTAATGGCTGTCAAGACTCTCTTTCTGTGTCAGGTATTAAACAAAAGAGACACAATTTTATCCTTGAGCCTCAGGTCATATCCATTTACACTGCTAATACCCATTTTCACCAATCGGCCCTGCTACATGTCCAAACATCAATTTGCTTTCTATAACAACACAAATAATAGGGTTGGTGATGAGCAGCACATCTTAGCATTTGACACTGAAAAGTCACCTTTCAACAACAAGAATGAAGTGCAAAGTTATATTTTTGTATGAGAATAACAATAAAATAAAAAAACAAATACAAATTAATCAAATCTTAAATGAGATTACTGTATTTGGCTTCTTTGTGTCATTAAATGTAATGACATCTGTTTCTATTAGCCACACCAAAAAAAAATGCACTAATGCCTGTAATTACAGGTGTGACTATTTTTAATAGTGCTGAAATACTGGCATATGATCATCAGAAAGCCAGAGACAGTACCCACCTAGAGGTGCAACCCTGTCAGAATGACAGCAGAGGAACCGTGACATGTCACGGCTCGGGTACAGACCACTGTAAACTCCAAACAGGACGCCATCACGTTGAGAAAAAAAAACATACAACTAGCAACATTTTGACCCGGGCTTTTCTCTTTTCTCTAAAGAGCAGTGTGTCAATTAGTCACCCGTTGCCCTGTCCATCAAGGACTGCTACTTGTGTGGGGAATACAAGAAGGTATATGGAGATAGACACACAATGAATTCATGGTGGCTTCATGCTAAAACACCCAAACACACACACACACACTTTACCTGGTTAAGAGGATAAAAGCAGGCAGAAGATTACAGAGTCTCAGGTTTGCTCTCTGATTGGTTTCAAATCTTTCCAGCTCTGTCCTTGATTAACAATCCAAACTCATTCTAAATTCTAAATATATTTAAACATCAGCATAATTCAGCTGATTTTATCATTTCATTTCATAATACACTATAATGCACTTTTCCCTCATGTCATGTGATGTGTTTTAGAATTAAACATTAGACGTCGCTACAGCTGAGAATCCAATCATGTCTTAAAGTGCAGTGTATTGATTCAACCAGCCTGCGGAAGTGTCAGTCACCAGAAAAACGATTTTCTTTCTACACAAACAGTCTATACTATTTTTAATCTGCACACCTGATTAATACACTATAAATTCAAGTTGTTGGTCAATGGACAGATTTACATAGTTTTTTCCCCCTGGATTTGTTAAAAGATCAGCAGTGAGCTTCCTAAACCAACAGTCTTAATCACAGCTCAGTGGATATTTTAAATAATTTACACTTAATGCACTGCATTCCCTAACATTAACAGCTGGGCAATCTGACATAATTCATTCATTTTCTGAAGTGTTTTTTTCCTACTAGGGTCGCAAGAAGACTGGAGCTTATGAACAGCATTTCAGACCATTACAGAGCCAACACACAACCAACCATTCATACGTACACTGACACCTAGAAGCATTCTGGAAGAGGCAATTAATCTAATGTGTATGTCTTTGGACTGTGGGAGGAAACCCACACAAGCAGCAGAACATGCAAACTCCACACAGAAGCACCCTCACTAAAACTGGGACTCAAACCCAGGACTGTAAGGTGGATGTGCTAACCACTATGCCACCATGCCGTCCTATCTGACATGCGGGTCATTCTGCGTGAGATTATCCGATTTTCAGAAAACTTTCCACCACCCGGTCTCAAGTTTTGATTTATATATTTTAAATGTACATCATGAAAAAAGCTTAACTTGAAAATTGAAGATCGGACAATTATTTCATCACAATAAAACAGCTATTTATTTGACATCTATTTAATTTCAAACAACTTTTATTGTGATGAAATTGGCACTTGTAGACATTACAGAAATTGGCATGAATTGTGTTAAACGCAATTTTTAAAAGGTTACAGCATAGAAAGAGAGCAGAACACATCCCTTTTTTGTCCATTGCAGCCAGATATATGAAGAATATCTTAGCTTTTTTCAAATATATATTTCTGAGGAAAATCTGAGACTAGGTGGGGGATACCATCTGATGGTGTGACATGGAATGATAAATTATTTGAAGAAAGGTGGTTATTACGGGTATTGGAAAAAAATATAGTTTTTACAATAGTTTAAAAAACATCTGAAATGAAAGCTAATTGACAAATTAATTAAATCAAAATGTCAATATAAAACAAATCAGTATTTCTTTCTATTTATATAATTTAAATTTGCTTCCCATCATAGACAAGCAATTAAATTATTTTGTGGATATACTATAAGGCCAAATGTTTGTTGATAGCTGACCATTATACCGATATATGGGTCTTCCCCAAATTATAACCACAAAACTGGATGCACACAATCGCATGGTGGGCAAACTCAAACCTGTTCCAGCATGATGATAATGCTGTACACAAAGCGAGGTCCATAATTTTTGGAGTGGAGGACTTACTTCTATTATTGTTTAGAGCTACTTGTTACCTATCTGATGGCACCATCCAGGCCTTGTATTGAATCATTAAAAAACAAACAAATGAAATAAATTTACATCACTACTGTTTTGCTGCCAGTTTGCTGTCCATCATAAAAATGTCTTCAAGTACCGTGATATGATATTTTATTTTTATATCACCCACTCCAATTGGCAGTATTATTTCAGTAAAAGCAAAAGAACTGCATGACTGCATGAGTAGTATTCAAATGTCCCACCAAAGATATGACCAATAGAGAGAACTTGGTGTGGTCTGGGATCGCAGGCTGGAAAAGGCATGAGATGAGAGCGATTGCAGTCATTTTGCCCTGTGTGTCAGGCAGTGGGTAATAGCTGGGTGGTGGCGACAGCTGCAGCATTGTGGAGTATTGACCCCTCCTCTCAGCAGGACGTGGCATGTGTTCAGCAAGTGGAGCCTGTCACTTGATATTATCACACATAGATGCCTCTCTCCCAACAGAAGAGACAGTCACTGATGCTTGATATATGTTGGGGAATAAAGCCGGGTTTACGCTTTGTCAGAGGTGCTTTTGAGAATCCATCTGGAACACTCAGGCTGTCTATCAAACACGGCGGGCAGGGTAGTAAACAAAGTAATAATAGGTGAGAGCACATGTTTTGTTGTTGTTGGTTCAAACAAAATGATGTCACGCTTGAGTGAGGAGGTTACAGTTTGCTCTATCACCTCATCTAAGGAAGATGATAAGTCATAAGTAACATCATTTAAAAAAAAAAATCATGAACAAGCTCCTTTAAAAAAAGAAACCTGCTGTATGGCAAGAGGAGCTTACAAACAGTAAGCGCAGAAATTGTGGAAAACATTTATTTTTGTTCCTAAACCAACTGATGATAGAAAAGCCGAGTTGGCAAAACATTGGCTGCATAAGCCATTTTGTATCTACTGTCACGCTCATCTCTGGCAGCATTCTCGTCCTCAGAGTCACTAGAATGTAACGTCTCACTCTCTCCACAAGAGATGTCAACCCCACCCAACGTATTGATATCATTCGAGGGGTTTAACGACTGCTAACCCCCGCAGTTCAGCCACCGCTAGTAATCCACAGGATAAAATGACCAGTTTTGTGTTTTTTATGGTCATTTATGTTAAAATAAGCATTTGTATCGCTTAAATGTTTTTCATACATACAAATTATTTACTTTAAGGACGACCAAAACCGGTACTCTTTAAACAACATCACAACATTTACTTCCATTTAGTGTCAGGTTCATTTTTTACCGACATCTTGAATTGATGTCAGAAAAATTAAACCACTCCATAAAGTCTTCTCCAGCACATCCCAAAGTCTTTCAAGAGGTTTAAGGTCAGGACTCAACTGACTCAACCTTTTCTCTTTGAAGGAGCATATACATAACACATGGGCAGACAAACATACAGACACAAGTTCTTTTATCCCTCTTGCTGATGTTTATGCTTGTGCACTGCATGTTTAAGCTGTCGGTTAATACAGCGTTACTGCACCGTCATCTCAGTGCTGCCAGTACTGGGCAGCACCACTTACAGTGAGTGACTCCAGCCAGTGTCTGGTAGAAGGTGGGTGTGTCGCTGTCGTCAGTCAGGGTGACACACACTCCGCCAGAGAGGAGCCAGCGGGAGAAAGTGAACGCCTCTTTGTTTTGTAGAAGCCAGTTCTTAAACTTCTCATAATTCACCTTCTCGCCCTGTCAGAGAAACACAGCAAGACAGAATCCGTCAGTGTGTTACTGCTTGCATAATTCAGAAGACTGGTTAAAACTGGTTCAAACTGCAAAATTTCCTCTGCTGCTGAAAACAAGTCATTAAAAATATCTAACAAATAAAATAGTAGTGGTTAGTCACCACTAGAGGTAATAATAAAATTATTTTTTACTTTAATAATATATACGTATTTTCACAAACAAAACATCAGATGATTCCTATTGACTGCATATTATATACTTAAACCCCAGCGGTGTTAAATTCTGGAGCCTGCTTGGCCTCAGGGTTTTACATATTTTCTATAACCGCAGTTCCAATCTCAGTGCAGAGAGTCATTCAAATCACAGGTTAAGGTTAATGTGCTGCGTCTAATACATTACTGTTTCTATAGCAAGAGATATGACAGGTGCACCAAATAATATATGGCTAATACTAAACAAAAGTATGTTTGTTTTTTTAATAAATAAAATGCATTAAGGGTAATACTGTTGATTAATATGTTCATTTAACATAGATCATGAATGAACTTCAAATCATATAGGATGGTTTAGCGAGTGAAGAAATTAAAAAAATATGTGAACACTATGCCTGAAAGGTTAAATGCTGTAATCAAACTAAAGGTTGGCCCCACTAAATATTTACATTTTTCTCAAAAAGGAGACTGTTATTTTTGTTATTACTATATATTGTTGCTTGTTTACTTATTCTCATCAATATGACCCAATATTACATGAAATAAATACTTGAATAGTACTTGGTTTCTGATTTTTTTTTTTCTTCATTTTGTTAAGTGTATAATCATCACTGCACACTACTGTATTTTTTTAATGTCTTCACTCACTAAACCATTACATATGGTTTAAAGTTCATTCATGCTCTGCAAAAGTAAAAAAAAAAAAATTGCGACACCTTTAAATTTTTCTAGAAAATTTATATTTTTAGTGTTTTTGTTTATTAGCCATTCTTTTACCTCAATATACTTGTCTGAATGATTCTTTTGGTTCTCATTGCCTACAGTAGCATTGTTTAATACATTTTCACCAAAAAATTATAGAGAAGTCATTTTTTATGAGCCCTTTTAGACAAAAGTGGTGGTGTATAATCTTCACCAAAAGTGGTGGTGTATAATCTTCACTACTGTATATTTTGAGTTGTCAGGAAAGAGAACATTTTGTGGTTTCTCTGATGCATCTTATTATTATTCAAGGAGGAGGCAGGAGAGGGAATGATTGTTTATAGCTGATGTAACAGCAATGACAGGAATTAAATTATAACCGTATGTCTTAAAGAGTTTTATTCCTTTTACAAATAACAGAAACATAATAAACAGGGACTTATTTAATTGTGTTACAGATGCAATGAATAATAAAACTAAAAACAATTATCATCATATCATGCTCTGTAGCATGTATAAAAATGCTGAACAAGTCCGGCTGAACTCAATAATGAATCAAGATGACAAGAGGAAAAGATGTATGGCTTTGAAATACAGTTCATTACAGAAGCACAGACGGCAAGAGCTTTGCTTAAAAACTCATCAAGTAGCTGGTGCTTCAGGAGGAATAGAGATTAAACTGGTAGCTACATTTCAATCTATGAGAAAGGAATCAGGAAATAGGACTGAACATTCTGGCCATCAGCAGACATTCAGTAGAGTGCTGCTCGTGTCGCTGCTGGGCGTTACTCCTCAAAAGCTCTTGACAAAAGAGAGAGGATTATTAAGATGGAAAACTACACACATGTACTGTGTGACCTCTCATCTATTATATATACAGTCAAGCCTGAAATTATTTATACCCCTGGCAAATTTTGACTTAGTTACTTTTATTCAACCAGCAAGTTTGTTATTTTTTGACCGGAAATGACACAGGCTTCTCCCAGATAATAAGACAATGTACAAGAGGTATCATTGTGGAAAAAAATATTTCTCAGCTTTTATTTACATTTGAACAAAAAGTGGCATGTCCAAAATTATTCACACCCTTTGCAAACTGTCGCAGTCTGTGGGAAAATCCAAAGTTCTATACCATTTCAAATTGTCCAAGCTGTTCTAAGGCATCCTAATTACGCTGATTCATTGGGAACAGGAGAAAACAGCAGCTCTCTGCAGTTGGTTTGTGGACAGTCATGACTAAGACAAAGCAGCTCACTGAGGAACTGAGGATCTGCGGCTGCGCATTGTGGCTGCTCACAAGTCAGGAAAGGGCTATAAGACCGTATCTAAATGTCTTCAAGTTCCAGTGGCTACTGTGCAAAGTATTAAAAAATACAATACGTTCCACACTCAGAGGATGTGGTCGGGAGCCAAAAGTGACACCTGTGCTGGCCAGGAGGATAGTGAAAGAGGTGAAAAATAATTCAAGGATCACCACCAAGGCCATCCTGGTGAATCTGGGCTCTGCTGGTGGCAATGTCTCAAGGCAGACAGTCCAACGGACACCGCACCCTGCTGGGTTCCACGGACGCAGACCAAGGAGGACGCCACTTCTCCAGATAAGGCACACAAAAACCGGCTTGGCCTTTGCAAATGCTCATCTGGACAAAGAAGAAGACTTCTGGCGTTCTGTTTTATGGTCAGATGAAACAATCATTTAATTGTTTAGCCACAATGATGTGTCCTTCATTTGGCATAGAAAAGGAGAAGCCTTCAACCCTAAGAACGCCATCCGCACTGTCAAACATGGGGGTGGGAACCTAATGCTTTGGGGGTGTTTTTCAGCCAATGGACCAGGAAACCCAATAACAGCACCATAAAAAAAAGAGCGATATATCAAGATTCTCAACAACATCAGGCAGTCTGCAGAGAAACTTGAAATGAAAAACTTGAAGGAAACCTTCCAACCTGAAAGAGTTGGAGATCACTAAAGATGAATGGGCAAAAATACCAGTGGAGACATGCAAAAAGCTGGTAAGAAATTATAGGAAGTGTTTGATTGCTCCAATAGTCAATAAAGGCTTTTCTATTTCTAATTATTCAAAAGTATGAATAATTCTGGACATGACACTTTTTGTTAAAAAGTAAATAAAAGCTGTGAAATATTTTTTCCACAATGATGATAATTTCGGGCTTGACACACACACACACACACACACACACACACACACACACACACACACACACACACACACACACACACACACA
>JAQMYF010000013.1:18364323-18380470 GCA_030014195.1 Neosilurus mollespiculum | reverse complement strand
AAAAATTAAAAAAAAAAAAAAAAAAAAAAAAAAAAAAAAAAAAAAAAAGACACCTTTCAATTTTTCTGAAAAATTGGTATTTTCAGTGTTTTTGTTTATTAGCCATACTTTCACCTTAATATACTTGTTGGAATGATTTTGTTTTTGTTTCTCATTGCCTACAATAGCATTGTTCGTTACATTTTAACCAAAAAATTATAGAGAAGTCATTTTTTACTTCCTTTTATTAGGAGCCCTTTTAGACACAAAAGTGGTGGTGTATAATCTTCACTGCACACACACACACACACACACACACACTTTATATACTTTTTTTTTTTTGAGAGAGAGAGAGAGAGAGAGAAAGAGAGAGATGGGTAGATAGATAGATAGACAAAAAGATAGACACAAAAAGTTAAGAGAGAAATTTGTGTTTTGTTGTCTCTCAACATATTTTTTTGTTTTTTTTATACACTTGGAGTGCTTGTTCCACCTCCTGCTTTCCTTGACAGCCACTGGCTGATTCCTTGACAGGTGTTGACTGGGAAAGCAGGAGGTGGCAATCTGCAGCTGCTGAGGCAATCTGATGAGGTGATATTGACATACACTGAAGAGTTAAGACCTTCCCTGTGAGAAATCAATCACGGAGGTTGGCTAGTGCATCAGTGAGAGACTGTAGTGCAGCCTGAAATGCTCTGACCTCTAAGAAACACTTCCTCAGTGAGGGTGGGACTTCCCCATCCACAGCATGGAGCCTGCTCTCGACTTCCTCTCGCACCACGTAGCTACCGGAGTCACTGGAGAACAGGCTGAAGATATCTGAGAACAAAAGATCCAGTGATGACTAGTCAGTTTCTCTTTCTCTCTCACAAGAAATACACCAAAACAAAACAACACATACAGCACATTTCTTATCACACTTGCACAGACAGTCGGAGCATCAATCATGGCATGACGCTGTGCTGCAGGGACACAACGTCGTCAGGGAACATTAGACTGTGCACATGCAGAGAAATCCCAGGACTGCCATAATACATTTAAATGCCTGACTTCATATGCTGTTAGAAGCTGGAGATATCTGTGTTTGTTTACGACACAGAACAGCCTGCTCAGGCTTATTTTAATAAGAAGCAAAGTTTAGAGTAGATATGTGAATATGCTGACTTCAGGCAAGCTGCTGGGCTGCTATTTTTAAAAGGCATTGTAGCACACCCGCCGGGAACCGAGAGCAATGCAATACAGAGTTCTACGTAAAACAGATACACACACGCTTCAGGCTTAACTGGACAAAAAATAGTTTATATAACCCAAAGAGTTTTTAAAGAAGATATAGAGATGAATATAAAGATGCAAAGCTGAGAAGTTACATTTGGCTTTTTCCTCATCACGTCCTCTCGTCAACAGCACCAGGCCAACAATGAGGTTATTGAAGTGTAGCCCTTTCGACGTACCTCCAAATGAGTTGTAGATAACCTACAGGGAAGAGGATAAAGACTTAATCATGTAAAATGATCACATATACTCACTTAAAATTATATTGAATGCATCATATACAGCATATAAAACATTGACATTCACTTTTCATTCTCATTGTTCTCAAATTCGTCTCGTGACATTCGCAGCATCGCATTTTGGTCGAATGGTTCATGAACTGATCGCAAAAAAATTCGCAAAACGAGACTCTGATGCAAAGTAGTCTCAAACTCTTCTCAAACAGTCCACACATGTTGTGAAAAGGTCGCAAAGTTTTATATTTTATTCGCATTTTGTTAGCGCTAAGAACGCACAAATAAATAGCAAATGGTTTCAGAACAAAAAGCGAACAAAACACGACTGATTCGCTTTTTCCCACCAAACATCCCTAAAAGCAATCTCAAATTACTCACAAATTAGTCACAAAATTGTTGCGTGACTTTTTTTGCATGACAGATTGCATCTACCATGTATTTCTATCACACCTCTAGAGTGATCAACCCCTTAGTATTAAGCTACCTCAAGCAATGTGATTCCTTTTTTATCTTGAAATGTTTTCTTTAATGCCAAACATCAACATTTGTAAACAAGAGGCCAAACCCCCTGCCGCATTTCTACACCAATTTAAAAATAGCTCAAGGTCAGTAAGGTGCCCACTGCACCAAAGGCTATTTTCGAATAGTGGAAATCACTGGAAATAGCCAAGGGTGTCCTAATTGCAATCCCAGCACCATACACCCACTCAGTCACATCTAGGGGCAACTTATCATACCCACCACCCCTGCAAGCGTCGACGAATCATAGATTTATTAGCATTAATAAATGTGCCCGGTGCCATACTTTGGTTAATAAGAAAAGGTGGTAGTTAACCTAATATAGGGACATTGCGAGCTGATCAAACATATGAAGAAGTACATATATTCCTGGGGCACAGACAACATTGTGTAACCAGTCATCAGACGGACATTAAAAAGCATTTAAGGGCACCATGTTTGTGCCCTTGACACAGCCTGCAAGTCAGACCCAATATGAGATTTGATGTCCCGTCCTTGCATGAAACGTAAAAGTTATTATTAAAGTATAGCTAGAGTCAGCATGTCCTACAAATATGTTTAACCACGAGGTGACCGCAAGTAGTAGGAAGGAGAAGTTATATGACAGAGTAAGAAGAGTTGAATGATGGCGATGCATCACACTATTTTGCTAAGTGGTCTCACATATCAGCATATTCCAAATTTTGAAAGTCAACCATGCCATGTTGGCACACTAATTAATTCACCTAGTAAACAACCTCTGTGGTGACACCAGGTAGGCAGTGCGGCAGTTTGTTGGATTTGGAACAAGAAGCATGCACGAGTTACAGCGTCTAGTTTAATCCCACCTGGATGGATCTACATAGCACCATAAATCAGATAAAAACCTTTGCTTTGCGACAGTCGGGAGTAGAGATTTTTTTCTTCCTCCGGCTGTTAGACAACAAGAGAAAACAATACTCTGGAGTCCCCTGCATGAGCAGCCTACTGAATATTCTTGTTAGCCAGGCAACTACAAGAAGGAGGGGAAAAAAACCAACCCAATAGTCAACAACAGTAAATTTGTTCGTACTGTGAGCCTGGGTTAGTGATTCATCTGCTCCTATACCAGCATGTTTTAGGGAAGTGGGGGGATTTGGGAGAACTGGGAAGAAAGTAAACATGGACAAACGCCATATAAAGTATAACCAGAGCTCAAGACTAAACCGTGGTGCTGGATCTTTAAAGTGTCCTTCGTTGGCATTTACATGGAAGATTCCTACTCACAGTATCACTGTCATGCATTAACCCCGCCCACTTCCAGCAAAGTAAGTGTGGCTCTGTGAGAAGACTGTAAATGCGGAAATGTGCTATACTGGGCTGAGACTGCTGTATGATTCAGCGTCTCTAGATTTGTCCTGCAACTCAAAGGAGTCTAGCTCTGGGACACAGGAGAGGGAGTGTGTATGAATAGGTGTGAGTGTGTGTGTGTGTGTGTCCCCACAGAGCTGACTGGAGCTCTGAGCAGGAACTAAAGCAATTCCGGGAAAGAACAGAAGCCTGTTTGATAAGGGATATAGCTGTGTGTTAATTCATATAACCAACGCTAATAGATATGGAAACTCAGAAAGGTGAATCACAAGACATACCGTAGAAATTCAACAGAACTCTAATGGGGAATTTCACATGACCCAGTGACCTTTAATCATACAGCTTTTTGCTGAAGTGAAGCAGGAAATGATAAATGTGAGCAGTTGATGAAGCTGCCACGATGTGATGGCGTTAATCATCGTGGGATTTTAAAAATCAGTAGATGCACTTGGTTCGCTGCCTAGGTGTCAATGCGGCTAAATGAGACTGCTCTGGCTCCCTCCTGCTCATTTATCTCTGCGACGGAATGAGCTGCAGCCTCTCCCAGACACTGCTTACTCAGAGTGAGGTGTCACAATGTCTCTAAAGGCTGGAGATCAACTGTCCCAAGGCCTGAGTGGTTTCGTGAAGGCGTGTGAATACAAGTGTGCAGGTGTTGGAATAAAGAGTGACAAAGAAGAAAATTACAACTTGTTTACTTTCTGGATCGACCGTTTCCTTCTTCTCTTGACCCTGTCATAGTATTAAACATGATAAATAGAAAAATAACTTCTAAAGCACGCACAGACGCAAGCCTGAATCACAACCCCACATTAGTGCACTTGTTAACAGAGGACTCTTGATTAAATCATTCCGTGCTGCCTTGGCTGAGATGAACTCACAAGATTTTAGAAGCAGATCTAAATTTCTCGGCTGCAATACTATGTCACTACTAGAATTTTTTATTTTATTATTTTTTTTTTAATGGAAAATACACAAAATAATAAACACTAGTATCTCTGAACAAATTTTAATAAATCCAAGATGATTTTTTTTAAGACAAAGGAATCTTAGCCCAAAAATCTGAGGAAATAATCTTAGGTTGAGAAGCACTTTTTAACAGAAACGGTTTTTAAAGCATTCTTTTACATAGGGGCGACATGGCAGGATGCCCGCCTCACAGCAAGAATGTTCCGGGTTCGATTCCCGAGCTCGGGCGTTTCTGTGTGGAGTTTGCATCTTCTCCCCGTGCTGGCGTGGGGTTCCTCTGGGATCCTCCCACAGTAAGACATGCACATCGGCTAACTGTATGTTCAAAATTGCCCCGGGTGTGGATGTGCGTGGGAATAGTTGTGTGTGTATTGGCCCTGTGATGAACTGGCAAATTGTTCAGGGTGCACACTGCCTTCATCCAAGTGTTGGCTCCCCACAATCCTAGTAAGAGTAATTGGTTCGGCAAATGAGTGAGAGATAATGTTCTTCACAGGCCAATTCCAAAGCACGACACCTCTATAGGGTGGGACCAAAATATGAGTGTGACGGACGTTATCAGAAAAAGACACGTGAAGATTTCCTCAAACTTTATTTCAAAATTCTCTAAAAAACTGACAACGAAATATGATTGTGTTCTCTGCTGCAGTCAGTATATTAGCAAGTCTACTCCCCTATATACCTTGAGTTCACAAAGTGAGGCACTTAGCAGCACTGGCTTCGCTTTAAGGTTGTGAAAAATTCTATGTGACGGACATTACGTGAAAGATGTTACATCTGATTCATTAATGTGACTTAAAAATAAAAAGACTTTTTGTTGTGAAATATTTTACTGATTTGCTTTGGAAAAGATGAAATTATGCAATTCTTGATTATTCAAGAATTACACCCGTTACTTTTAATTCCCATACATGCCCGATGTTTCTAGAGGTACATGTAATAAGAACATGATGTCAAACCCAAAAATCAATCCTAAAAAACACACAAACGACTAAACATCATTGAAGTCCATGGCCTATAGATAGGCATCTGCAGTGAGTCAAAGACAAGAAACCTCACAGCTCAGTGTCTCAGAATTCATCCACCATGGAACATGTAGTTGTTTAGAGCAGTTCATCTGGTCTTGGGCATAGAAAATCTAGTGTTTGTTTTATGTGTAAACTTTTCAGCATCTATAACTGAAAATAAGTTTTGCCTGGTCATGTCCCATTTTTCATGGAATTGCCCGTATTGTTTTTTTTCCTCCCATTTTAGTTTCATTCCCATTGAGTACTTAGATTTCCTTTATCACATGACATAGGAGCTATAGACATTCTCTGAGATGTACCTGACACCACACTCACTAGCTCACAGGACAGCTACCACGCACATTCAAAGGATTCTACCCTATAATTTCCTAAACATAATACTTTTGTTCTGTGTATTATACTGCCCTTACCCTGAGATACTCACTCACTCACTATGCGATTTATGTCAATTTCCACTGTCATCACAGGTATGACGTCGCATGTCTGTCAGCGCCATCTTCCACTCTGCTTTATTCAGAGCATCTTCCGGGCAGAGGGCAGCAAGTTTTAGATCTTCGGAGATCAACTCTTGCCAGGTCTTTCTTGGCCTGCCTCTGGCTCTACACCCATCCACACACAGAGGGCAGATCTTGTTAATCCAGTTGCTGCTTCTCTCAACATGGCCAAACCATCTTAGGCGGCTAAGTCTAACTGCAGGATCTAGTTCCCATCTAGAGATGTGCAAAAGATTTACCCCTCCAATCCCACACCCATCTGCTTGTGATGGAATTCTAGCCAATTCTACCCATTCCTGCAGTTATTTTATGTATATGGCTGCAATCTTTTCTAATGAACCTACAGTATATGGTTAATAATCTCAGTGCATCCAAGATGTTCCTGTGCTCTTTATTTATAACAGCCTTTATTTATCCTGCAAGCTTCATATCTGCCTGCAGCTCCTGCCTGCATGAGAATAGAAAGGAAAGTAATGATGATCCCGTGACTTCCGTGAGGCACACTTCTACCCTGAGGTGTGCAGAAACAAGGCTAGGAGTATCGCTGAAACATTTTTAGAGGTAGAATCATGTTTCAGCCATGGTCCTTTCAAGCGTCTGTATACAACACTGTATGCCATTTCTTTGATTCAAGAGGCGAGGATTATTCTTCGCCGTCAGTATCCTGGCTTTAAAACTGAGCGTTTTGTTTACAGACTCCTTCACAGTCCTGTTTTCTGAAGCACAGAATCATGAGATAGTTCAAGCATCAACGCTTCTGTTTTGGACACACCTTGTGTTTGGTCAGCAATTTTGAAAAGGAAGTAAAAGTCGAGTTGAACAATGGAGATGTGAACCCCCCTCTGCATTTTTCCCCCTTTTGAACTAAAAACAATGGGATCACATCATGCAGTCTGCCTGTAGCTAACTAGCAACATGACCAACCATGCAGCAGTTTCAGATCTAATTACAAGCTCGTGGGCATTAAGGGATGCAATTTGAAAGCTGAGCATTAGAGATATGAAAGCCTTTCGTCACGGAAAACCGAGTGCTCGCTGTAGTCCTAATGAGGAACATCATTAACTTGCAGATGGCTGTTCAAGGCAACTTTTTTTTTTTTTTTTTTGGGTATGATCTCATGAAGCAGAATGATTTGATTCTAAATTTTTATCCAAGGAATATCTCCATAGGAAAACCAATGAGAACATCATGAGCCTTTTAACTGTCAGATAGGCTACTTGAATGAAAAGTTGGGGTCAATTCCATTTTAATGGCTGAAGTAAAAAAAAATAAATAAAAAAAAATACATTGAAATGTAACTTTTATTGTAGTTCAGGACTAAACCATGAAACGCTGCAGTAGACAGAACAGTACCATCAGACAGAATCATGGGTAATGAGCACGATGACTTTGAAAAAACCTTTACAACAGTGACAAACTAGAACACTGGTAGGGTAGGCTGGCTTTGGGACTGAAAGGAACAAGTGAGCTTGTAAGCAGATACATACTTACATTTACATTTACAGCATTTGGCAGACGCTCTTATCCAAAGCGACTTACAATGATAATTTTTTTAATACAAAGGCTCAAGGGACCAGAATGTGGTGACAGTGGGGATCGAACCGCTGATCTTCGGATCAGTAACCCATCACCTTAACCACTAAGCCACCACTTCCCTATATTTGGTGGTAGATTGTTAAGCGCAGTGAGAGCCGTGATTACGCATAGATTACCTCTGCAACCTTTGGTGGAACGCCATCTCCCAGCACTTCTTTGTAGAAGCACTGTTGGGTCATGTAGGCAGACAGGCCACTGGTCCTCTTAAAGGCATCTTTCAGCCGCTTCAGCTCCACATCAGTAACTGTAAACAAACAGATATGTACGTAAGTGTTTCATTTTTCTGATATGAACAAAAAACATGAACCTAAAACCTGGACATTAGTGACTAGGCTTTTTTACCCCCTCTGATTCTAATGTGAATAGTACTGAAGTTCATTTCCTCTCATCTCTAATCCTTTAATAATGCCTATGTCACATGCACACCATGCCAATGTAATTTTTTAAACCTGTTATTAAGCATGAAGAGGTTTTAATAGGCATATTTTTGCTTTCCAGATAAGACAACCATGATACCACAGCAGGTCTGACTTTGAAAAAGCAAACTGCTAAAAGGTCAGTGCATTCAGCGTGGTGCTGAATACTGTAAGAGTTATGAAGACAGGCAGAAGCTGAAGTCAGCAATTTTGTCTTAATTGCACAACCGTACATGTTCTCACTCACGCACTCACAACCTTTTACAGCCTCTGATGTCAGTGTTCACTCTAAGACCTTTACTGAAGTACAAAGCCTTGACATATTGTACTGAACGTCTGAAGTTCACCTTATCGTCAGGGGACCGCGAGTTCGAAGCTTGAAGGCGTCGCGGTAATCCATGGCTGGGAGCCTATACAGCAAACCTGGCCAAGTGTTTTGGGTGGTATACTCTCTGTCTGTGTCATTTAGCAATTAATTGTCATCTGTCGCTCAGCTGATGAATGTAGATGAGGGCTGATAATTCTTTCTTCAGAGTGTGCTCAAAGCATAAGGAGCAGGGGAAGTTAGGGGAGAGCTGGTTTGTGAATGAAAAATGAAAATAAAAAGAATCATCATACAATATGATAAACTGAACCATGCCTTCCTGACAGCAGGGTGATGGACTTTCCACTGCACAATCATGCTGATAACAAAGTAGGCTGAAAAAAAATTTAGAAGTAAGAATATCTTGGTGCTCCATGTGCAAAACCATCAGTCCCATCAGACAGACAAAAGTGATGCTTACATTTCTCACATCCTGAACCAACCTTCATAATACATGTTATAGAAGCGACCCTGAACTGGGTGGGTGCTTTTTCTAGAGCAGCTGTTGTATTTTCCGGTTAAATGAGCAGCAAAAAATCTTGTGCCTGACACTGTGAAAGCTGTTGTTCTCGCCCAACCTGGACAAGATAAAGCAACGAGTAGCTTGACAAGAGGAAATCAAATCCCATCATAATCGTACCCCCTATACCGTAAAAACAGAAGGATGCACTGATCCATAGCTACAGTCTGCCTCAGGAGGTAATGTGTGTACACCTGTACTGACGACTGTACTGTGCTATAACACCCACTTTATCATAAAACACCATTTATTACTGACAAGAAGCTTAATCTACTCAGTGATCTCAGGTAATAATTATCTTCTACCTGCCAAACATTAACCATCTTTTATGACAAGAATGCGGATATATTTTGTGCTATGGTAGCATGAGGCAATTAAATATTCATGAATTTAAAGAGGAAGATGGAATAAAAAGCCTGGGAGCTGATAAAATTGGCTCAGCGTCAATCAAGGGCTATAAAGATACCATGTTGATCCACAAACATCTCTCATTTTAACTGTCTGAAACCACAGATCAGTTCAGTCTGCTAAAGAAAGGACAGGCAGCAGGTCCTTCAAATACACACGAACACACACGCACACTATGAAGATGGAGACCATTTTATGCTGTGTTGCCGAGTAGAAAATATTTCTGCACCTGCTATGACAGAATTACATTTTAATTTAAAAGCATGACAGCTGATGAACTACAATATTAATATGTAATAAAAACATCAAGTGCAGAGGTCAAAGCTAGGACCCACTCCTCAAAAACGCAAGTAAAGATGAATAAAGTCAGTCACCATTGGCAGGTTTCGGAAATATGCCATTTTCATTCCAAACTTTCCTCACTACAACACATAAGGTGAGTCACTGCATTTGATTGATGGCTGACCATCACAGAATGCCTGCTGTCTCTATATCTTGGTATTAGACATGTGATGACATCATTTTTGGCACCAGAGAATACGGCAATAAAATACAGCTTAAAAATATATACGTTTTGGTCAATAATGTTTTTCCCCCACGTAATCAGCCGCAATGGCTCCAAAATCTTTTTTTTTTTTTTTTTTTAATACACTGAAAAAAATAATCCCTTCACTTTACTTAATTTAAACGTGTACATCGGTCCCACTTAATCAGAATGTGGCCAAGTGACGTGACTTATTGAAAATCGGGGAAAAAAAATCCTGTCAGTTGGCCACATTCTGTTCATGTGGGACCGATATACACATTTAAATTCAGTAAAGTGAAGGGATTATTTTTTCAGTGTATGTTTGAATACCATTTGGTGAAAGGTTGTCGTTCCTCTATGGTCTTAAAGGAGGCACACTGTAAACTGTTGACACACTGAAAGGCAGCACAGCGTACCATGTGCTAGGAGAAAATTATTTGTGAACTCTGTGTAGAAATAACAATTAAAATAATTTTCTTTTCTTTTACATGGCTCAAGGTTTTAAAAAGTGGAAACAATTGTATTGGGATTTTTATAGAATCCTAATACAAATCGAATCGGCTCCTAGGTGTCGTGATAATATGTTATCGAATAGTCTTTGGTGACTCCCAAACCTACTGTCAAGTGTATCCCATTCTTTATTATCATAATCATTAATATTATAACCAATATTATTATAAACAGGAAGAAGGAACAAACACTGCCTTCACATTCACACAGGAAAAAAGCAACTGTTACAATGCAAGGGTGTGAAGGAATTCTCGCAGTTCTCAAGTCATCAAGGGTCAATTAAATAGTTTGCTCAGGCAAATTTCCAGGCTGTCCCGGGAGCAAGCGTTTAAGTGCTGAGCAAATCATGAGAGTAGTTTCCATGACAGATTATTCTGAGACTGAATAGACTGCTGCTACTTCAGTATGCATGAAGAAAAAAAAAGTATAAATAAATAGTGACGCCTGAGTGAGAGTTTCAGTAAATTGAAGTAGGAGAATAATCTCCATGTCTTATCACCTCCTGGGTGTACAGAAGACACTCATCATATTCACGCTAACGATCAAAGCCCAAGGTCTAAGAAACATCTCTGAGAGAGAGAGAGAGAGAGAGAGAGAGAGAGAGAGAGAGAGAGAGAGAGAGAGGATCTGCTAGATGGAGTATCAGCAATGAGCAATAATGCAATACGTTAAGCAGAGATCTTGACATAAAACCTTCGAACTGAAGCACTAATTACAACTACCTTATTCATCTTACTGAAAAGTGCATTACTAAAATATTAGTCTTGTTCAAAATCCTTTAAAGATTATGCCTAATTAGGCTCACGTGGAACACTGGAGCCGAACGTGGCTTGTTAACGTGCTGGAGAAAATGAGAAGGGGGGAAAAAAAAAAAAAAAAAAGTTTCCCCACTGGGGCCTCGGATGACATTTTGTCACTTTGAAATGACAGCCAGAGCAACACACCCACATAAACTAACTACAGGCTTTTCTGTCTCTTTGATTTCCTCTGCTTCCTTCCAGTATCAAAGCGTTCTCGTACTGAAGGCAGAAAACTTAATCCATAATATTCAGGATTATTACTTTGACTTGAGCCTTCAGGATGTTTTGCATTCACGGTTAAACTAATTCCATCTTTCTCCGACTCAGAAACGTGACCTACTTTCCCAATCTTCCCGGCTCTTAAAAAGTCGGACTGTAAGTAGAACCCGTAATTCAATGTTTAGCTCGAATTAAGCGCATGTTATGTGAAGAAACGTGAACTAGAATCCAGTACTAGTAACCTAACAATGTTCAGCCAGTCAATGTGTAACTTCCAGGGATTCAAGTCCTTTTTGTGTTCGCGTGCATTCATGGTACAATGAGCAGCAGCATACAATGAAATGGTTAAGGTGTCGTGGGAGGAGAGACGATATACTGTTACAAAAGGATGGTGTGTTGTATTGTAACAGAGGCACGTTGTAGCTCACCAGAGAGAGAGAGAGAGCACATTGTCAGCTGACTTTCTAACAGCACAACTGAGACACTGCAGTCCTACAAACTCCCTACAGGACTGGGACCCTGTCACTCCAAAGTAAACAGCAAACACTGATATACATGAAAATCTCCCTTCAAAGAAAATCCCAACACAATTCATGACCTCGTATTATATCTATATCTGTCTATCGAGGTGACATTTTAAGATATGGGGCATCAACAGTTCCCATTCTAGCCCACAAACCTCATTCAGAATGGCCTAGACTTCAAATATACCCAAATTCTGAACAATCTCTATGTTTTTGTGCACAAAATATTTCTGATTATTTCCATTCATTCATTTTCTAAGCGTCTTAATACTAATTAGGCTTGCGGAGAGGCTGGTGCCCATCTCACCCGAAAGCGGGGTAGACCCTGGACAGCTCGCCAGGCCATCGCATGGCCAATATGCACACAACTATTTACGCTCACACCTAGAGACAATTTAGAACAGCCAATTAGCCTAATGTGAATGTCTTCGGTCTGTGGGAGGAAACTGGAGTACCCAAAGGAATCCCACGCAAGCACGGGGAGAACATGCAAACTCCACACAGAAACGCCTGAGCCCGGGACTCGAACCCAGGCCATCCTGCTGTGAGGCGGACATGCTAACCACTATGCCACCATGCCACCCTGTTTTTTCCTACTAAGCTGCGTACTATGTACTATATGTAGCCGTGCACATTTCTAGTTGGTTTATGTACCATACAGAGCTGAATGAATACAGGCAACAAGCTGTGTGTCTCAAACTGCAATAAATGCCCTTACTGAGATGCACATTTTTAAATGATGCATACATTTCCAAATAATGCTCTTAAAACATGAATGCTATCCCATGTCTTAATCGGAAAAAGCAAAATTCAGAAAAATAATATGCTGTATTCACACCCGTATCATATTTTGAATACCATCATAATCAGAATAGTGTAATATCATGGTGTATGTAAACACACTGATTTAGAAAGTGCATTTTTGAACACTGACCAAACACAGACAGACCGAGCCGTATTATTCTGTAAGATTAAACTGTATGGAGCACAGAAATACCACACGAGGCGGGAACACACTATCGATGAGATCCACTGCACACACATTAACACCTACAGGAGCAATGTCACAAAATAAGCCACAGCCTTATTTTGGTAACTAAAGTAAACTTGTGAAAATCGGGAGAATGTTCAATACTCTGTACAGACAGTAGAGTTTATTCTGCTTATTGAACCTATTTAAGATTAAATATACTCTTATTTGTAGACGTTACATGTGTCATTCCACATTAATGATGAGTATATAGAGGGCCCTCATTGCACAGTCTTTTTTATCCAAAACGAGCAACTAAACGCACTGTACAGCATTCCTAGGGTTTACCTTGATGTTGATTTAACAGGACAAACAAGAAAAATGGTGACTATTAATTATTTATGAAATAGGTGTAAAATCCAACTTAAAATGGAGGCCCAAAACGGGAACGCTGACAGGGGGTAACTTTGGTGGATACGTGGGAGGTTTCTCTCACATAAATCAATCTCATTGCTGCATAACATAGTAAACAAGTCCTAACTGTCCTTTTGTCATCCTGAAATAGTTAATTTTAATGATATGTTGTTGTTATATGGCCAATTTTTAAAGAGCATAACTGCGTAACAGGTCGCGTCACACGTCTCGCCAACCACAAAGGAATGGATCAACCATCCTAGCAATGATCACTGCACACGAAATGGCACAAAATCGACAGCACATTAAGATCTAAAGCTGTCCAACTAAAAATACTAACCTTTGCATGAACAGATCCTATAATACAAGGTTTTTAAATTGTGGCATTGCAAGTGTTACGCAGTTACACGCTTTTGTTTTCGAAACAAAACGCCAGAGGACCTGTTGTCTGCTAAGCAAAAACCCATGCAGCAAACGTACCCAAGTACGTATGTAAGTGTGACGTTTCATCCAAGTTTGACACCGGATGTACACAAACGACAGAAAATATTTTTATTTATATATATTGTTTTATTTATAATATATTATATATTATAATAAAATATATTACTTTATTCATCTAGTTTTTGTTTTAGATGAAAATGTTTGCTTTTGCTCTCATGGTTTAAGAGAAATTAGTACTTTGATTAACCACATGCATCTACACCGTTTGCATCGTATGTTACACAGTACGCCGAATAAATTCTTTTCACAAAGAAGAATGCTGTAGATGGTTTCTATCAAGGTATATCATGGATGACTTTTAAAGTAAGCTGGTATAAAGTGGTTAAATCTAAGCTAAAGCGTTATGACTCCTAAAAAGCTGCAATGTGTCACTGTGTAACACGTTACTGAACCACATAGATGATCTGTGTCGCTTGAAATGCAGTTCGCAGGCAGCATTTCTTTGAGGATGTTTAATTGACTCCCAAATCAATTTATGACATCCCTGACCATATACTCCACTTTTGTTGAATGTTTATTTGCCAGAGAGAGAGAGTCTGTATGGTGTAGACTATGTGTGTATGCTTTTTCGTGTCACACAGTTAAACCAATTTTTGCATCTGTAGCTTTAGAATGTTATGATAGTTCACAGAAAGTTTATGTTGTGAAGATTTATGGCAGAGATTTGTCCCAGGCTTGAAACACAAAAATGTTCGGATATGGGGTATAACTGAGTTACGGCGTCACAAAAGAGAAACATCTCCAAATCAACCTCAAATCACAGCTTGCAACTTCAACTCTGTGTTTTTAACTTCGATTGACATTCTGAATTTAAGCTATGATAGATTGGCCATAAGGCCTGGCCATCTTATATGCACAGGTGAATGTCTGCAAACTGTGTTAACGTAACTGCGTTACACTGTTGTGACACTGCACATTTGCACCCTATTTTTGACCGCGTGGAAGGTTGGTCTGCCTTCTCTTTTGTAAGATTGTAAACTATACACATTGGCACAATAACTACCAGTAATACAAATGTAACTTTGATTTTTGTCCCTGTTTTGGTTATCATTAGTGTGGAATGACACACATACAGTTAGTGATGCCAACCTCAATTTATTCTGAATGAGCAACATAATCAATTGCCCCAAGCTGAACATAAACCAGGGATTGTAGTCCAGCCTTTATACACACATACTGTAAAGAAATCTGATGGTATTAGGACAGCGTGAAGTACTTTCCTACCTGGACATTCAATATTTTCATAATTCTCCATAAGTGAGATGATTTTATAAAGGCATCACAATAACGAATACATAATCACTGCCTATTAGTTCATGTAATTTAGAAACAAACCACTGCTGAGATTTAATCTAATAAAAAAATGATGCATCACTTGGCTTAATTAAACTATTAATTAAATAAACCAAACCCTTTAATCATCCACAATAGAAAATTCATGGCAGTGTATTGCACTGCTTCATTAAGTCGACTCTCACTGGCTGTAAAAATAAAAATTCAATGAATGAAATAAGTAAATCACATTACAGCAATGTGATTGTGAAGAAACACTCTGTGTGGTGATTGAAACTGGGATAATGATCTAATAACGTTAACCTTTTTCGCCATAACTGATAAAATACTGCATTACTTGGTGATGTAGAACCAGATAGCAGGTGGTGCAGTGGTGTTCCCTCTTCATGTGCTGTAGCATTAGTGCTGTATTTTTAAAGATAGGGATGTCACGCTGCACTTTACACGGCTGAATGTTGAAATAAACCTGTCCAACAACGGAGTAATGTCTTTCCCCCTTATCTAATGCTGTTACTAAATGCAGTACAATCCGTCACTGTCAACATTAACCAAACCACCTAGAAGAGTCAAGGATCAATACAAAAACTGGGGCTCGCTTGTAGGTGTAATGCCATCACACACACGCACGTATGCATTTACGTATATGCACAAACATAGATCCATGTGCAATCACGCGCAGAGAGCCACACGCACAGACGTTCAGATACAGTTGAAAGTATATTTTTATTTTCGTTAAACAGAGATTAGTAAATATATTACACAGGAATGGCCTGTTCTGACTGGTTCTCTATCTGGGGTGGATAATGCTTGAAACAAAACGATGGACACTCAATTTGTCACGATCACTCAAAGCAGGCTGTGTCATCATTGTCACGCTTCAAAATGGAGAAAAACTTTGACACATTATCCACTACAAAAACAACAGTGAACAAGTATATCCTGTTTTGTACACTTACTTTTAAATCACTCATTAAAGCAATATAAAACACAAAGATATCATTTTTCTTTTTTCCGGCTCTGATAACGAAGCCTCGTGCCTGCTCTCTTTCGTCAGGATATAAACTAAATAGAATCTGGATAATGATTAGCCATGACTGTCTTGCACGTTTCCTCTTAGATGATTATTGGCAGGCAGTTAAAGTTCAGTGAAGAGTGTGTATGTAAATACAGCAAATATTACTACATGTCATGTCATGTCATTTTCTGAACCGCTTAATCCTAATTAGGGTCGCGGGGAGGCTGGCGCCCATCTCAGCC
>JAQMYF010000013.1:18298745-18342643 GCA_030014195.1 Neosilurus mollespiculum | reverse complement strand
ACACACACACACACACAAAGTAAACTTCACAATCTGATCTTGTAGCCTAAGAAAAAAATAAATTTAAAAAGGATAGTCCTGTAGAATAAAACACAATCGTATGTTTGAATGTGTGATGTGGACTGTTGTGTCTGAGAACGCTCTGTTAAAAGTAGCAAACACTGATGAAAAATGTAAACCTGGTTGTTTTTCCAAACATCTTTTTAGTGACGGATTTTAGTCCAAGTGCAGACAGGTCATTAATGAGTAACAGGAACTCAACTGTCTTAGTTAAACAGGACTGTGAGACTGCAGTCATGTGCATGGTACATTGGGACTCTGTGTCTGCCTCTATGACCGTGCTCATTAGTTCACCCCAGCCCTACACGAGAACCACAACCCTGACACAACTGGTCCCTCTGTAGTGGAGCACAAAGCTGGTTGCAGTGATCAGCTCTTTTCTTTGGCAGAGCACCACAGTCTTAACCAGTGCAAATCTGAACAGGGCTCTGAAACGATAATAATAATTACCAGTCAGAGCAGCCCACACTCGCGTTCATCACCATTATCCATCTGTGTTACAAATATGCTCAGCTATTTGACCCTGCAGTGGTTAGTTAGTGTGTCCTCCCCCTCTATGTACTCATATTGGCAGCCATGTTCTCACCATCAGTTTTAATCAGTCACTTTGGCTCATCCAAATGCAACAATACACCTACAAGATTATAGCACATTTTGAATATAAATTATTGGCATTTTAAATGAAACTATGTCAGTACTAATATACAAAAATCAGGGGGGAAAACCAAACAAACACACTCTACACGTAAAGCTATGATAAATCCACTGGTCCATAATGTCCAATTCTTTCATTGTGGCATGAAGGGAAATAAACAAAAATGAATAAAATGTAACACAGGTATTCTCATGCTCACAAAAACAGAACAAAATGGAGAAAGCGTTAATGCAGGGCTCTGCGTTGCATGGAGAAATGAAGTGGCTAACTCAATAAACAACATACACATGTGATGCGTGTGTCCTTCACTTATCATGAAAGAGGGATGGGTTGGTCTGACCAACCTGCTTTGGGAGTGTAAGCAGAGAACATCCATAGTATGGATGTGTGAAGCAATACTTCAGAACGGCCCTTCACACCCTTCCAAAACAAAACAAAACCAGGCTTTTATATTTCTGTAAAACTAACAGGCTGCTTAAATTCTCACTTTTTAAATTTTTTATACATTTTTTTAACAAGTCAGATAAATAATCCGGTTATCTGACAGGTCGTCTAAAAATCCTTTATAATAATGTGACCTTGGTGTCATCAAAAGGCTGCATTTCCACCGTAAGTGTTCTGATTACACTGGTAGGAGATGCCGTGTCCCTTGCCCAGGGCTCATGTAAATAGCAGGACAGTGGGACCTGCTTCCATGAAGCGTTCGGATTCAGTTCTTCTCGCTGCTCTGTGTGACTAGTTGTGAAGAAATCCAGATTAGCACGTGTGAGAATGCAGGGGAGAGTGTAGGTGTGTGGAATGAAGACCACAGGGTCCTGGAATTTAACCCATACAGGAACGTCCGACAGCGTGGCTGTTTGACAGCAGGAAGGACTGCACCACTTCGTCTGTGGCCTGGGGGCTGGTGTTGACATCCTCTAGGGCGTCGGCCACCGCGAACTGCCTGTCCCTTAATCGGTTCCAGTTGGACAAGATATTGTGATACTCAAACACTTTCTCGTAATTCCCAACAGAATTGTAAAGCTTGATCAAGCCTCTGTAATCATACTCCAGTCCACTGTAGCCCTCTCCAAACAGCTTCTTACCTACAGAAATATACAAGGAACATTGTGGAATTAAAACAAATCCAAAGACCATTAACTATCCAGCTGGACAACCACTGTACTACTGTAGATATTCATTTACTCTATGACACAGACACTCTCTATACTAATTATGAAATGCAGGTCACAGTGTTAACCATGATTACACAATTTACTGACTGACAGCACAAAAGTGCATCCTTTTATCAATATACAGTACAGTCAATATGGATGGACCACCTTCCAAACCTTAACCAACAAATCCTAATCAACCAATGGATGCTATTATCATGGTCAATTCTGGGTCTCCGCTTTGAACTAGGGGCTGGGTGGTTGCTAAGCATCAAAGACCCCTTCAAATTACTAGTGAGATTGTTTGACTCTTTATATGCCCAAAAGTACAAGGCTTTAAATGGTGGCGTTCATAACAGCACTGGTGTGAACTTTATTTCATTTCTAATCCAAATGTAGCATAGTGGATATAAAATGGATGAAACTGCTCTCTTTTTTTCATTCCATTTCCTTCTCAATTTGGACACCTGCCAATTTCCACCCACAATCCAGCTCCCCCAGAGCACATGATAGGAAAAGGTGACCTTCCTCAGAGACACACAAAGCCAGCCAGTCAGCCAAATCTTTTCAAACTCCTGCTCATAGACTGTCACCGGGCAGCAAAACAAGCTCAAAGAAAAGCACTATCGGCCATGTTTTACATACAATGGCCTCACATAACCCCACAACTGGCTAGTGTTGGTCTGCTGCACAGGGGGAAAATTGTGCACACTATCCCAACCCAGAAATCACAGCCAATTTCGCTTGTTTTAGGGAATCAGGATTTAAAGTGACAATCTAATAATTTTATCATCGTACCACTTGCAGTGCTCTTAAAAAAAAAGACAGCCTTCAGTGCTGCTGATGGCATGAGGTTTGAACGGGTCTGTAGGTATATTTAAGTTGGGCTCACCGATGGCGATTGAGCGGAGGTAGAGCCGTTCAGCATCATCGTACTGGTTCATGTCGTAGTTGTACAGAGAAGCCAGATGTCCCACAGACAGCGCAACCTCGTAGTCCTCCTGTCCGAGTAACTGCTCTTTGATCTGGATGGCCTTGATGTGCATCTCCTCAGCCTCCTGCAATACAACACTAGCTTAAAGGAGTCTGTCTGGACTTCAGTTTAAGTAATAACGACAAGGTTTTCTTAAATAGGCACATTAGATTGACCTTAATAAAAATGATCATTACATTTAAAAACAAAACCAACCAATTGAGTTGCTTTCTAATGGAATTCTTTAATCATTTAAATTAAACTGCCTTAAGGGGCATCTACACAGGAAGCCATGAGCAACAAGGAACCATGCAAAGTCAATGAAAGCCAGTGAAATTACTGATGATAGGTGAATTTTTAAGTGGGAAATGTGAGGGGGTTACTTAGGCAAAAACGAGCGCTGATGACACTTCGGCAGCAAAGCAATTCGCTTCCTTTATGAGGCGACTCGAGTGCTGTTCAGTGGCGAAGCGATTCCTTTATTGCTCATCGCTTTCTTTGTGGATGCTGCTTTAGCCTAATACTCTGAAAAAAAATATATAAAATCTCATAACCTTGAACTTGCGCATAGACTGGTAGAGACGACCCAGGTTGCCATAATGTTTCGCTGTCTGGACGTTAAACTCTCCAAAGGCTTTTTTGGCCAGCTGAAGTGAGGACAGGTGCAGGTCATGGGCCTCCTGCAAAAGGCGCTCTTCTGTTTCTTTATTATGGCAGTCTATGGCAATTTCCTCTAGGATCAGTGCTAGTAAAGGATAATTAACACACACACAAGCAATATCAATGAAATTATTGTAACCAATAGAGTGAAATACCAACAGATCCACAAGGTCAAAGCAAAACCTTTTTTTTTGTTTTTTAAATAGCTGCTCTCATCTCTTCTCTTTAGAGAGGATCTACATTGAAGGAGTTATAAAGATGTTACGTGTGGCACTCACCTTTCACCCTCTTGGACGAGGCCAGTAGTAGATGATCCTCAGGAAGAATGTGAGTTATGATGTCTATGGCCCGTTCTGCATGAAATCTAAACACAACAGAAGTCTTAAGTAAGACCACAGAAAAACATGACATCAACTCGACACTTTCTCTCCCTGAATGAAGTTTTCTGTGAATACAAATCATGGCATCCCCTTTCAGACAGAACATTGTAACCATGTTAAAGGGTAGAACAGCAAGCAGAGGTCAGTGTACACGTGTCTCACAACCAAAAACACGCTAACAGTCTTTTAAAAATCCCAAAGGAACAGCACTGTTTACGAGTAAATCTGTGATGTTATTGCAAGCGTTATCCTCTCTTGCGACCAGCTTTACTTGCCAATGGAATGGTATTTCCCTTGAATCAAATATGAAATCTGTTTGCATGCCTTCTCTTTGTGCTGGGACACTCTTGTTCTTTTGCCTCTAGCCTACTAAATGTGTAAACATGTTTGTAGGAGCCCAAAAAAAAAAAAAAAAAAACCCAGACAAAACTAGAAATGCGTTCTTGTTACAGAACACTAGGTGCATCTCCCGTGTGGTCAACAGCACACTTCATATCATGTAAATTTACTCAATTTGACCTCTGCGACCTTGAAAAATATGTCAAGGTGACTTAGTGTTTAACAAGATTAACAGGCACATCCATAGGCATATCTGGTATAAATAACAATGAAGCCTGTGCTAAATTTGGCACATCTGATTTTTTACATGACTACATGCATTTTTCATATGGCCCCGTGACCTTGAAATGAGGTCAAGGTGCCCCGGATTCAGTGAGCTTGAAGACCTTGACACTAAAGTATAAAACTGAAAGTGATAAAAAAAAAAAAAAAAAAAAAAGGCTCCTGTTAGAGTGTCAAAGGGCATTGACCTTGAAAAATTGGTCAACGTGATCCACTTTGGATAGGCTGGTAGGTACCATTCAACACAAATATAAAATAAATCAATAAAGAATCTGTGTTAGCAAGAAATGTCTGCGGCAGCAGACAGCCTGGGAAAACATGGTGTCTCATACGCTTCACAGGGGATACAATTAACCATACGCCTGATGATTAAAATAATAATAATAATAATAATAAAACATTTGATTTATCAGTGAGTATTTGATACTCCTATCTAAACTAATAAATATTAGTAGGTCCAGGAATGGACTGCTTTACTCACAGCGCATTGTCAAATTTTCCAGAGCTGTACTGGTGCACATAAGAGGAATATGCAAGGTCCTCATGTGCTGTGGCCACATGAATATTTTTGCCTCCAAACACAGACTGCCGAATATCCAGGGCAGTCTAACAAAACAAACACAAGGAACACAAAAATCCATGTGCTTAATAATAACATTAAAAGAGCTTTCCCTAAACGTGTGAGGATTCTGAATACACAACACTCAACCCACCTGATATATGGCAACAGACTGGCAAATGTTATCCACATTTAGAAGATAAAATCCATAATCTAGGAGTGTATCAGAGTACTTTGGGTGCTTCTGTCCAAAATGCTCCCTGAAAAACATCAGTAAAAGAATGTATACGCCAAGGTTATTGATGCAAAAAAAGCACCACAACAATATTTGCTGATCATAGAGGCTGGTAAAATACAGCATCAAGAACTGCAAACCACTTAATGTAAAGTACAGCTGCATACAGAACATACAAGTCAGGCTCGAGTGGTGCAACTCATGTCTCGTGACTCGTGCTTTTTTAAAAATTGTGACAAAAATGAGGCAGGCAAAGGAAATCTACTAAAGCCTGGTATAGACGTCATTATTATGGGCTTTCTGAAAAAAAAAAAAAAAAAAAAAAAAGGAAAAAAATGATTTATAAAAAGTGATTTACCTGCTACGGTCTACATTTACTGATTATCCAATAGAAAATGGAACATGAAATGATGCATGTCTCAGTGCGACAACGCCAAAACCCAAATAGCATGGAGCTGATTAGTAGTGATCTAACAAGATTGCTGAAATCACACAGTCTGTAAAAGCCTTTAGAGGCGAAATGTGCAAACCGCTATATATATATATATATATATATATATATATATATAAATAAAATTATTTCATAATTTACAAACAACTGCTACAATTGTTACAGTATGAACATACACAAAGAACCTATTCCAGCCTGCCATAAATTTATAAATGAAGTTCCATCAGAATGAGTGCAGAGATGATATCCATTGATGAAAGTATGTTATGCAAATTCTGCACAAAAATCTGATCATGGCTGAAGTTGTTGCAAAGGTTGTCCCAAAGAGCAATAAGAAAACTGCTAGTGAAGTTGTGTTCACTTCAAACAGAAGTGAACCCAAATTGTTTTGCGATGAAATTTGGTTCATCCATTACTGCCCATATATGATAATAGTAAAGGAATATGATAATTCACAAGCTAATTTTTCATGACTTGTACATCTGCCCATCCCTCCACACATTTACCACCAAAGGTAAATATCTTTGGTTACGTTAGACTTGAGTACACCCAACTTATAAACAATGATACCCATAATAAGGTAAACATGATTAGGCAATCAAAAACCGTGACATCATTGACCATATGACCAAAACATTTAACCAACCTAGGGATCCTGTATAGAATTATAAAATCTCTAATAACTCAATAAAACTAAGACAAAAGTTCACACGAAACCAATATATCAACCTTTCAACACATCTCAT
Source organism: Neosilurus mollespiculum (assembly GCA_030014195.1). Taxonomy (NCBI): domain Eukaryota; kingdom Metazoa; phylum Chordata; class Actinopteri; order Siluriformes; family Plotosidae; genus Neosilurus; species Neosilurus mollespiculum. The sequence continues at coordinate 18,336,149 of JAQMYF010000013.1, read as the reverse complement.
CAGTAAACACAATCTCAGAAAGGGCTTTGAAAAAAACAAAAAAACAAAAAAAAAAACACTTCCCGAATACGGTACATGTCTAAGGCTTCCAGTTTCAACTGACTAAAATCATTAAACACTCAAACTTAATTACACATTGTTTGTGCGATCCATTCAGCAGTGTAACAAAACGAAACACTAGCTCTGAGGCTAGGCCGTCACTGCTGTAATTCAGGAGGAGGTCAGAAGCACAGGGAGTTTTATATCGTATTCTGCGTCACCCGGCTAATTTATTTAAATGAACAGACCTAACATGGATAAATGGCATTAAACATAAAGAGTGTCGATCCACTGGTCAGAGACAGCTTACCGTGCTAGAAATACTGCATGTTTTATCAGCTGCTCAGCTTTCCTGAACTCCCTTTTAACAACACATGCCTGTAAGAGAAGCAGTGAGTCACTGCACAGTTCAAAATCCACTTAGGTATGTTTTGGAATATGGAGATGCTCGTCTAACAACAAGGGTGAGGACAAACAGAAAAAACTAAACAAAACATGCATATTGGTCAAAATGGTAAACATGTGAAATAACTGTGACAAGGAAATGTGTACCCTGCATTTACAACTAAGGTGGTCAATAAATATAAAAGTGAGGTTTGAAAAATTACAGCGTGAAATTTTGGAACTTTTGCTAATTTCCTTTTCTTTTTATAATTACCTGAACCTAGTAGTGAAAGAATTGCCTGCTACAATAAATTATGTAATAAAGGAAGGCATAATAAACCAAGCTTCAGCCCACACATTTTCAGTCAATATGTACATATACACCAATCAGCCATAATATTAAAAACATTATAATCACTGGAAAAGAAAACTTCTGATACAAGTTTTCAATGTGAATTTGTTTTAATGACATCATGGATGATGTAATGTCATGTAACTGTCACATTATGCCCGCCCCTCCCCGAGGTTTTGATATTGTCTTTGCTATTGTCTATTGAAATGAGATTTCTTTAACAGAAACCCAATATCACCACAGTGTAGCGAGATGCCATTCCGCAAAAAAAGGACGACGGATTACGCTCCAGAAACGCTCACACGCTCATCCTCAAACGCTTCCTCAATGTGATTGGTTAAAAGCCTTTCTATTCAAATGAGTACTGCATTGCGCAGCAGTAATAGTTTATTTTTCCAAATAAAAGAAACAAGGTAACCTACTGCATAAGGCACATAGAATTTTGTTTACATCATTAAAAAGTGAATTTTATTTTATGGCTTGAAACAAGTAATACTTTGGAGGGGAAGATAGAGCAGAAGTCACCATCACTCTGACATTCATTCCCATTACGACGGTTATATACCGGCATGAAAAATATCACCACAGGGTTCCCACAAATAGATGTACAGACAGATTTAATGTTAATAAAAATGACTATTACTACATTAATGATATCTAAACAATGTCTGACCAAACAACTGGAGGAGAACTAAACATGACTACATCAACGTGCTAAAGAAATACCTTAGAGGCTTGTCTCAGGACATCGACCACCACCTTCACAGGTAGGCCAACAGTGATCTCTTTCATGGCCTCTATACACCAGCGATATGCCTTAAAAACCAAGGAAAACATATTTAACATATAAAAAGGTTCAGTTTTTAAAAAACAATTCTGAATGATCAGGAGTGCGCTTTCAGCTCATCACCTCATCATAGTGGCTTTTGGCAAAGAGCAGCGCACACAGTTCTCCATAAAGGGCAGCCTTGTTGGCATGGTGACCATGTTTGGCTAACTTGTCCATGTACGACTGGGCCAGTTTGAACGTCTCCTCTCCCAGGTGATATTTGCAGTTGCCATTGCGCACATGGAGCAACCTGACAATCCAAACAGGAGGAACATTAAAAAAAGTGGGTCTGCAACATTGCTTGGTGAGTTAGAAGTTATCACTGAGTAACTGCAGCATTAATTAGGAAGTCAGTGACTGATTGGCGAGCTGTTCAGGATGTACCCCGCTTTCTCTTAGAGTCAGCTGAGATAGGCTTCAGCCTCCTTGCCTCTGCGACCCTATTAGGATAATGAATGAATGAATGAACTATACACTAATTTTGTAACAGGTGTAATACTGATTTTTTTTTGTTAACGCATGAAGTGACTGATGCTTTGAGCTTTTTCCTGTAAACACAGAATTAAAATGTTAGTATTTTCCTTTTCACCATATCTACCTTCAAGCAAAAGGAATATTTAGACTCACCTCACACAGCACTCCAGCGCACGATACCAATGCAGAATCTCATCATGTAACATGCACAGTTGGAGACATGACAGGAAGACTTTCTCAGCGTCCCCGTACCACCCCGCATCTGACAGAAAGCCACCTGACAGGAAAACAGAGACATTACTACCACTTTCGTTCAACTATCAACAATAAAAAAAAAAACCAAAGAACAGCTGCTGACCTAAAACAAAACCAAACTGGATGGCTTTCTCTTTAACATGAGCGTCTGACTCAGCAATGTATGAGCATCTACGGCTAAAGGAATTGGCCAGGATTGAAGCCACTTTCACCCCATGGTCCATCAGTGCCTGGAAACAGTGGTGTAGGAGGTGCCTGAGAGGACACAGGTAAAGAAATCTCAGAGGCAAAGCAAGCACAACATACCACATTCTCACGGACAAACAGAGCAGTATAGGAAAAAAACTCCATGTATCCGTTCATAGTCATCTTGCTACGAATAATAAAATATCCTAAACATTTTGAATTTTTGGATCAGAGGGATCTGGAAGACAGAAGACCAAATTAAAACTAATTATAACTTAAAACTAATGTAAAAAATAAAAAATAAAAAAAAATCTCACACAATGTCTTCGTGATCATCATGTTCTAAAGTGGCCTCCACACAGGAAGAGATGAGCGAAAAACGATTTGAGCGGCACGTGAATCACTTCGTGATACGAGCGATTCACGCACGTGGCCAGCTCTGGTTGTCCAGGAAACCCTCACGCATGTTTCCCAGTTCCAACGGTTTCCGAGTAAACCCATGAGCAGTGAACAGCTAATTCCCTTCAGGAAGTATAGATCTGCGTGCCGTACGTATCAAGTTCAGTGATAAATAACTTCTATTATTTTATCCTATATTAGCTTATATCACAATAAATAGCGTATAGCTCTCACTATTATTTTGCGGTAAGTATAGCATGGAGACTTGTGCCTCATGAACCAGGAAGAGTTAAATGTATATAAATATATACTCATGGGAAATGCTGACCGTTTCAGAAACATGACCCAGGAATTGCAATTCTGGTTCTTGTAACACTTCTGTGTGTAGTCATAAAGAACATGGAAATAAAGAGCTGCACTTCCATGTTGATGCAGGCGGAATCATTAAACTTGTGTTCATCGTTTCCCTACATAAAATGTTTTGGGGGACTCATTGTTTGGTGGCTTCTGTCAATCAACTGTGTCTTTAGCCCTGATTGGCTATTAGTTGAATCACACTGCATGAAAGTTTAGCTTAGTTTTACTCCGTACCTGCCAACTTTGCGTCACCTGAGACTTTTCACTTCTCATTGCTTATATTTCGCTGCCTCTGCATGGTCGCCTGCCGCTCATCACTTCCTGTGGGGGTGCAGCTTAGCACTCTGAAAACAATTCCCGTACTTTATTCCTACCCTATACCGACAAACAATACAAAACTCTGCCCCACTATCCAATACCTTTTGTCAGAGGCTCGGAGGACTTTGGCAAAGACCTCCAGCTCACAGAACTCCCCTCCCAGCTGGCAAAGCCGGCCTTGCTGGTAAAGCTGGAAAATACAGAGAAATGCGAGATTGACTAACATTTATTGTCTGTGTGGCACAATGCAGTCAAGTGACCCTTTTCCCTTGGGAAAAGAACAGAGCTGGAAAATGGATGTGGGGGGAAAAAAAAATAAAGAACATGCAGTTTGTGTAACACTAGTTCTCGGATGAATTTTCTAAGAATTACTATATGGTCTTCGTTAAACTCTGCTCTGAAGCAGAGACACACCACGGGATACACATCTGCCATGATGCAAGTGCCCCCCCCCAAAAAAAAAGGAAAAAGTGTACAGGTAAACAATTCTAACTAAAGGTGATGTCAGGTTGCCAAAATATCCATGTATGGAGCAATGTAAGCATGTTTATCAGAGACATTTAATGAATTTTTAAAAGCACCAAATTATGAAAAGGTAAACTGACTAAAAATTGCACTTGATGAACAAAATAAGTAAAGGAAGATATTGAAATAATAATATACATGTAGTTATATTGTGATATCTATCTAATTTTAATTAAAGGCATCACCAACACACACACACTGGAGAAAACCTGTAGCAGATAAGTCTCTTGACCAAACGTCTGACACCACACTTAACATTAACCACACACACACACACACACACACACACACACACACACACACACACACAGTCCATACCAAAAGCACTGTAGAAGAGAGAATCTGAGGGTAACAGTGTAATTCAGTGCTGATTCAGTGTAATTCCGGACTTCTGGTAGGACCTGGTGTGTTTAATGCCAGTTCTACTGTAACACTGATTTCAACATGTATCTCAGCATAGTGTACAAGTAACTTCCCCATTCACCAAAAGAGGTGAACCAGCTGATCAAACTTCTGCTGATGCATGAATTAACATTTCAGTCTTTACCTGATCACATGTAGGAATTCTTTACTGTACTGCACACACTGACACGAACCGGGAAACTGTCACTAAAGCAACCGAGACACTCCCCAAAATTCAACCCGTCCACGTCAACATGAGGGTTCAGACTTTTACATCGAAAAGTAAACCTTATCAAACACACGAAGGGTCGAGACGGATCAAAGTCGGACGTTAATCGATGAATCCATCAGGAACGGACGCAGTGACACCTGACAGAGAGCCAAGTTAACTCGTCCACCCCGCTAGCGACCCACCTCAGTGTTATTTACACCCAGTCCTCAACACCACCGCACTTCAAGTGACTCTATAAACACTTCAGACCTCTTTAAAAAAAACCGGACACCTTTCCAACCGGAACTACACATCTGCCATGCAATTAAAACACGCAACCTTGCTCAAAACTATAAAACTGTCAGCCTTGCTAGTTTAATTAGCGGTAGCTAATATTTCCAGGCAGCCCTGTACACGGTAACACAAGCCTCCACGAGTCAAAAGTCCCAGCACAACTCGTTCACGGCTCTTATTTACCTTGTAATAGACGTCAAACTGGATATTTTCCGGAAGTGAGCGGATATCCCGCCGTGACCGACTGTAATTATCCACTACGGCTGATATAGCGGTGTTGTACAGGGTCTCCGGGATCCACTCCAGCTCCACGGCGGCCATGTTGTTTTCCTTCTCCAAATATCCAGCAACAGCCCCCCTTTCTACTTTCCCTTCCTTCGCTACCTTATTAAGGTAAAACGATTTTCTCGGTAACTCCTCATGCAACTCAGTCCGCTGGAAAACCCAAAGAAGGGTCGAAACGAGTCGCTGTCGTCTCGATATTAAACCCGACCCGGTTATAATCTCATATTTAAAATCAGCTCCACCAGCCCCCTCTCTCTCTCTCTCTCTACCGACGACGTTGGTCGACGTAATGACGTTAAGGCAGGAGACGCAAGAGCACGCACAAGCCACGCCCATCGAGGCAGTTTTGCATGGCTATGGCTATGTCTATGTGCATGGCCTAATAAAACTGGCCAGCCGACCATTGAACGATTACTAATCCTTTAGTCTCAATCTAGAAACCTGTAAATGCATTAGAGCTGTTCATTTACATCAGATTTTTCTGGTGATACTCAATATGCAAGATACCAATATATACATATATATCTGAACCGACACTGGGCGAAGGTTGGGGACACCCTGAACAGCTCTCCAGACCACTGCAGAGCCAACACAACCAATCGTACTCACCTAGAGGCAATTTTGAAGCCAGTAAGCCTAATGTGCATATTTTCGGACTGTGGAAAGAAACCAGAGTACCTGGAGGAAACCCATGCCAGCATGGGGAGAATGTTAAAACTGCACACAGGGACACCCAAGCCTGGGATTCAAACCCAGGACCTAAGGAGCTTAATACTGAACATAATAAGAAGAAACGTGCAAAGTCTAGTTGAACGTTGGAAAGGCGGCATGGCAGTATGTCACAGTTAATTTAAATGATACTGTATTGATACCGAAGTATACAGGAATAGTACCAGGAAAGTGGAAAAGCAGCATGTCGATTAACAGTGACAGAAAGTAATACTTTAAGTTGTAATTAAATTATAAATAATAAGGTACGCTGTCTCTCACTCATATGCCGAATCACTTAATCCTATTCAGGATCGCGGGGATGCTGGAGCCTAGCTCAGCAGACACTGGACGAAGGTGGGGTACACCCTGAACTGCTCGCCTGACATCGCAGGGCCAACACACACACAAACACACACAAACTCACACCTTGGGGCAATTTGGAATAGCAATTAACCTAACATGCATGTCTTTTTTAGACTGTGGGAGGAAACCGAAGTACCCAGGGAAAACCCATGCAAGCAGAGATGCTCTTGTTGAGCTCGGGACTCGAAATCAGGACGTTCTTCCTATGAGGCGGACGTGCTAACCACTTTGCCACTGTCCCGGCCCTTTTTTTCATTATCAGCCAACAAAACCAATGTAATTCCACTGTCTCAGAGAGGGGGCAGTGGTGGCTTGGCGGTTAGGGTGCTGGCTTACTGATCCAAAGGTCGGGGGTTCAAGCCCCACTATCACCGAGTTGTCACTGCTGCCCCCCAGTGCAGCAAACTGGGTTATCAAAGTCCAACCATGTCTCTCACTGTCTGTGGTGAGAGGCATGTATAAGAACCATTGCTGTTGTTCGTAAAAGGGTAGACTGTTGGGTTGCCGTCAGCGTGCTTCTTCCCTGCTGATGGCCTGGCGAGCTGTTCAGGGTGTACTCTGCCCTCGCCCAGAGTCGGCTGAGATGGATGCCAGCCTCCCCGCGACCCTAATTAGAATTAAGCGGTTCAGAAAATGAATGTAAATAATAAAATGTAATAAATAATAAAGTAATAAACAGGTTAGAGTTAACATTAAACCTAGAATAGCAGCATGCATTCGTACAAGTTCAGCCAGCTATCAAACCTGAATCAATCTGAGCCAGAAGATGTGAGTACATGAGTGTGTGTGTTGCGGAGAGGCTGGGGCCTATCTCAGCCGACACTGGGCGAAGGTACACCAGATCAACACTGACACGCAACCGTTCACACTCATGTCCAGGAGCAACTTGGACCAGCCGGTTAGCCTGACGTGCATGTTTTTGAAATGTGTGTGGGGGGGAAACCGGAGAACCCGGAGGGAGAACCACACAGAAACGCCCTCACCGAGTCTGAGTCCAGGACTCGAACCCAGAACCTTCCTGCTTGTGAAATGTTTAACATACTAATCACAACCCCAACCATTATGGATTCTGTACAGAAGTCTAGAAAATACTCGAAGGGGGATTCCCCCACCGCACTATTGTAGTTTTATAATCCGACCAGCAGATGTCGCCACTTCAGTTTATCATTGTAAGACCACTAACAGACCCTCCGCCTTAATCTCATCACACATTTCCAGCAGCAGCCGCCGTTTTCCAATGCAGTGCTGCGCCCTTCTGCGGACACACACACACACACACACCGCTCCTCGGATAACGGTGAGTCCTGCGCACTCTTACTGGTGTTATATATGTGTATATATTTTGGGTGAAGTCAGTAGTAAAACGCTGTTTGTTCTGAATCCCGGTGTAGTGATGTGTGTGTTATTGGACACTGCAGCTGGATGTTGTTGTGGTGAAGACAGCAGGCTGGCAGTTGGTCTCGCGAGCCGCTGTTTGTTAGCCTGTTAGCTAACCTGCAGAAAGGAGGAATAAAAAACTGAAATTTCCTTCGGAATTACTGGATATCAGTTCTGTACAGGCGTTACATAATACAGAGTAGGAATATTCTGGTCGCAGTGTTCTGACTTTCCAGCTCTTGCTAGCTGAGAGGCTAATAACGTGACTTAGCTTTAATTGTCAACTTCATTCTACGAGTCAGAGACCATTCATATTCACCCGAGCTCACCGACCAGCCAGCCCAGTATCCTCCCATTATCTCCCGACTGTCTGACTGGGAGCCGTCTGTGTGGGGTTAAACGGTTAAGGAATAAAGAGAGGTGATGTGTTGGAGAACATTATAGGTGTTAATTTAAAAGAGGTGTGTTTGTCAGGCCTGTGAAGGGAGATGTGTGTGTGTGTGTGTGTGTGTGTGTGTGTGTTAATAAAACAAGGTATGCTGTCAGTGAGGATGCTAACTGTCCTATATTTTCCATTTTAAAGGTTTTATTTAGCAACATTTAAATATAAAATGCTTTGTTGTTATTTTGTTGTGATGCAAACTGTTGTAGTCTCTGAACATTTAATAATAAACAATCTGAAGTGTGGATGATAAGCAGGGTTGCCAGATCTCCGTTTATTAAATCTGCTCCAGGTCCTGAAAGTGATCAGTAAAAATATCAGTCTTACTCTGCTGAAAGGTATCTTAAACTTGTCAATAATGATGCAAACTATATATAATATATCGCGTAACAGCTTCCTAAATTACCTAAAATGCAGTTTGACTACCTGCTGATGGTAGTGCCATTCAAATTACACAACAGTCATGATGGTCGACAGCCATGTCAGATTAGGCAATCCATTCATTCATCCATTCATTCATTCATTCATTGATTTTCTGAACCGCTTAATCCTAATCAGGGTCGCGGGGAGGCTGAAGCCTTTCTCAGCTGACTCTGGGTGAGGAAAGAGTACACCCTGGACAACTCGCCAGACCATCACAGGGCAGAAACACGCTGATGGCAACCCAGTGGCCTACTCTTTACAAACGACAGCAATGGTTCTTTTACATGCCCCTCACCACAGACTGTGAGACATACGTCTGGCCTTTGATAACCCAGTTTGCTGCCCTGGGGGGACTGCAGTGACAATTTGGTGACCGTGGAGCTGTTCATGATGTACCCTGCCTTCACCCAGAGTCGACAGATATCGGCTCCAGACTTTCCGTGGCACCAGTATGATTAAGCAGTTTGGCAAATGAGTGAATGGATGAATGAATGAAAAAAACTAATCTGTGTCGTAAACAAACAAACAAACAAATAAATAAATATACGTATGGCAGCATGTAAATAAACACATAATAATAATAAGAATAATAGCCCTGCGATGTCCAGGGTGTACTCTGCCCTCGCCCAGAGTCGGCTGAGATGGGCGCCAGCCTCCCCGCGACCCTAATTAGGAATAAGCGGTTCAGAGAATGAATGAATGGATGACAATAATAATAATAATACAAGCCTAAATCATGTTACCTTAAAGACTCAGTGCTGAAGTTAAAGAGCTCTAACACAAGCGCAAGTGCTGAAAGCTGGAATGCATGTAGTTGTTCCTGGTTTAATAGGATTATAATTTTGAGGTGGTGTAAATGAAGGGATTTTGGAGAAGTTGGTAACACACGAACGCAACTTCATGTATAAACTATCTCATTTTCGGTACCGGAATGACTTCCTCTTTTTAGCCGAGGAATTCTCCCCACTGTTAATCGGCCTTGTTTGGATATTGGGATCTCCTGCTGGTGGGAAGCGGAGAATGTAAAAGCTGTATTTCAGAGCCCTGTGGATTTCATAAGTCCCATGTAAGCCATTAGACTTGAACTCCTGATGTTATTATTAGCCTGGTAATATTGTTGTTCTAGATGTAGCCTGCTTATTACAGTAACTCTTATAGAGCGAAGGTTTCAGTCCCTGTGATGGATTTCTGTCATATTTGTAGGTCATTATTGGAACATTTGCACCCTTTGTGGATTTATTGTTGTTTATTCCCATGTAATTTGTGGAACATTTCACAGCTGGTGTGTGGGGTCATTGGAAGTCTGAATGTTTTTAATAATAATAGGCGTTCTAAAAACAAACTTAACCACTAGGAAAGGAGCCGTTTGTTGACTGGTCGCTGAATCGGACTGTTTGATTGTAGTGTTGTGTACAAACAAAGTTGATGTTTGGTCCGTTCATAGTGTACGGTCTGATTGACTTGCTGCAATGTGGGTTGTGTCTGTGCATAGAGAATAATTTATATGGATAATGGAAAGGTAGATCTGCCAGAGTGAACGCATACATAGTGTGCTCTGATTAACATGAGATAGCGTTCCTCACACTGAGCTCGGGTTATACAGACCCTGACAAGGACATGTCATACAGATAATTTTGTTGCAGCCACATTTTCCATTACAGCAAGCAGTCTTTGTTCAAAGCTATTAATGGTGTTATTGTTGTTGCCGCATGCAGACACATGACTTTCAGAAATGACTTCATTGAAAAACTTCACATTGCATCACAGCTCATTACAGGATGTTCATTCATTCATTCATTTGGCGAATTGCTTTATCCTACCAGGGTCATGGGAGGCTGGGGCCTGTCTTAGGGCAAAGGTGGGGTGTACTCTGAACAGCTCACCAGTCCATTGCAGGGCCAACTCACACACAAGCATTCACGCTCACACCAAGGGGGAATTTGGAATGGTCAGTTAGCCTAATGTGGATGTCTTGGGCTAGTGGGAGGAAACTGGATTACTCAGAGAAAACCCACACAAGCACGGGGAGAACATGCAAACCCCACAGAGAAATGCCCTTGCCAAACCCAGGACCCGAACCCAGGACCTTCTTTCTGTGTAGGTCCGCTACGCCACCGTGCCACCATTGTTGCAGTACAGCTAAACAATATTTCTGACATAAGGTTCAGCTGTAATCTGAAGCTAACTGTAACCGCCTTTTTTTTTAGACTACCCAGATAAGATCTCTTATGTTGTTGTTTTCCTTTTCTTCAGGCTACATGAATGAAGGCATTCTGGACTTACATTAGAACACTGCCTCTGTATGGAAAAAAGCCCCACGTTTGAAGATATAAAGGCCACAGGTGTGGGACTTGCCATTAGAAAAGCTGAATCATGTTCAACCTGATCAAAAAGGATAAAGAGAAGGATGCAGTGCGGAAGAAGGACAAGAAAGACAAGCGGGAGCGGATGTCTGCCGCGGAGCTGCGCAGCCTCGATGAGATGAGTATGAGAAGGGGCTTCTTCAACCTGAACCGCAGCTCAAAGCGGGACTCGCGCAACAAGCTTGAAATCTCCAACCCCATCCCTATCAAGGTGGCCAGCAGCATGGAGCTCAGTCTCAATGACATCGAATCGGATGGGCTCAGTAACCGCAGCAGCGTGGTGTTCGACTCGGAACAGCTCAGTGCTGCAAGCTCAAGCGACGATCTGAAGGGCGACTATGGTAATTCTGTGCGGGAGCGGGCAGCTAGGTTTGGTTCTCTGGCGTCACACAGCTCGCAGATGAGCCAGATTATGAAACGCTTCTCCTTCTCGCAACGGAGCAAAGAGGAAAGCGTTTCGGAAGGTTCCACTCCGTCTGGCCAGAACTCAGCCGCGCCGTCACCTCAGGTGGAGAACAAACTGCTGGACCCTGAGCGTACGCAGAGCCTCCAGAAGCAGACTGCACAGGAGAAGAAAGTCCGGATCCCAGAGATGGTGGAGAAGACCTTCCCAGCCAGTCTGCGTCTTCCAGCTGTGGTCCCTCCACCCACGCCTGAGATTCGTGAGCTGGAGCTACAGCGGCGCAATACAGGTGACTTTGGCTTTTCCCTTCGTCGCACCACAATGCTGGACCGGGCGGCTGATGGGAGCGTGTACAGACGAGTGGTGCATTTTGCTGAGCCTGGTGCTGGGACTAAAGACCTTGCTCTGGGGTTGGTGCCGGGAGACCGGCTGGTGGAGATTAATGGCCGAAACGTTGAGAGCAAGAGCAGAGATGAGATTGTGGAGATGATCAGGCAGTCGGGGGATTCTGTCCGTCTGAAGGTGCAGCCGATTCTGGAGCTGAGTGAATTGAGCTGCTGTTGGCTCAGGAACTCAGATGGGGTGCGCCGTGATGCCTTAGACGTAAGTCCTTTTCTTCTCTTTCTCTCTGTTCACCTGCTCTCAGTACTGTGATTAACCAGTACGGGCAAAATCTCACTTTTTATCAAATAACCTTCTGTACACAGCATCACACACATCTGGTTTCATTTCTTTTCTTGGACGATCATGCTGTGACTGGTGTTCTTCAGTCTAAGAAGTTTTTTCTTTTCAGCGACCTGTCATACTGCCAGAGAAGAAACGGGTTGCAGTGACATAAGAGACAAAATTTCAGTTCATCACCATTTATCACTCTAACGTCATTCCCCAAACTAGAGAGGTTGTTTCCTCTGGTGTAACAGCCACTCCACAACCTGGGGGCATGCAGAACTGTGTGTGTGTGTGTGTGTGTGTGTGTGTGTGTGTGTGTGTGTGAGAGAGAGAGAGAATAGTTTTTTATAATGAATTTGAACACTAGAAAGGAATTTTTCCCTCTTTGTTTCAGTTGTAAAACGTTCAATATAACGTCAACTAACTTTACGTGATGATGCTCATGTGAGGGTTTTTTCTCGCCTCTATGGCAGTTTAAGTGGAGTTTTGGTCGCCAAAGATAAACTGCCAAAGGCAAAGGTTTAGAAGAGAGTTATGTTGGGTTTAGTTATGTTGGGTTTTTGATAAATTCCTCTAGGGAAATTTGGCTCTCCATTTAACCCGTCCAGAGTGAGCACACACATGTAAAAACAGTGAGTTCACACACACTCGGAGCAGTGGACTGCCATATTGCAGCACCTGAAGAGCAGTTGGGGGTTAGGTGCCTTGTTTAAGGGTACTTCAGCCATAAAGGTGGAGGAAGGGAAGATACTACTCACCCCCCCCACCACCAAACGTTTTTCCTGCTGGTTCGGAAATCGAACCAGCAACCTTTTGGTCACAAAAGGTCACTTTTCTAAGCAGTAGGCCACGGCTGTCCCAAAAAACTATCCTTTTCAAGATTCATTTTTAAGACATTACAAGACAGTATGTATGGATGCAAAGAACTTTCTAGAGAAACAATTAAACTGTGGTATTAATGATGGTTTTGTAAAGCGTCTTAAGGTTTATACCAGGAAAAGAATTTAAACAAACCATTCATTCATTCTACTCAGTAATCACTTTATCCTGATCAGTGTCACAATGGTTTAGCCGTGTCTCTGTTATCCCAGGAGAACAGGCCGGGAGGTAGGGGTACACCCCGGATGGGACGCCGTTGTATAAATAGGTTGCAAGATGTGATATTTTATAGCAAGTGACAGTGAAGCCTGTCGGTGTTTCTCTACACTCAGAATCTACTTTAATACCTTTACACCTGCTTATTCATTATGAACTGCACTCCGGAAAAATACTAGGTAACATTTCTTCAGTTTGGCAAGCCTGTATCCACCTGCGCCAGTCCCGTCCTGTGCTTGGCTGACAGGAGTGACATCTGATGCGCTCTGTTGCAGCCATCTGCACTAAGATTTGGAGTGTGGTGTGCGCTCAGATGCTTTTCTGCTCACTCTAGTCTTAAGAATGATGATTTTGAGTTATTTTAGCCTGTCCGTGAGATCGAACCGGTATCCATTAACAACCCTCTGTATCCAGTTGTGTTTTGTTTTTTCACACCAGTCTGTGTAAACTCTGGCACTGAGACCACATTTCTCCTCATGCTCAGCTGAACCCCTCCCTTGAGCTGACTTTATTCGATAGGTTGCCGCAGTACGAGTGACTGATTGGATAATTGCATGAACGTGTGGAGGTACAGGTGTTTCTATGAAACGAGTGTTAAAGTAGTGGGGATGATTTCAGTACCATTTATCGCATTTGGCAGACATCCTTATCCAGAGCGACGAACAGCTGTACTTCTGCAGAATGAGTGTGTCACCAGACTGACTGAGAGCGCAGAAAGACAGACGTCGTACCCCTTCATCCTAATGTCCGCAGGACAGTAAATACGATTTATGTCCTAGTGTGAAGAAAGCAGCGTATCCATTGTGTGTGTTATTGATGTGAACATGAGGCTAATAGTACTGTAGGGAAGCAGAAGGGAACACAATGAAACTGAGTCTGAAAGGGACAATCTGCTCTGAACTGCTTTATGTGATTGGATCGTATGTAAGCGTCCCTGTATGTATGTAAGCAGGTTATGTATTTGTGGCTGAGTGAGGCAGCACTCTCATAGGCTTGTTGTGTAACGAGTGTTGAGGTTTGTGAATAATCCACCCTGGCTGCGCTACTCTTATACAGCGAGTCCTTTCCAACCTCAGTCTTGAATTTCAGTCAGAAGAGTTTCAGTCCTGGAAAACTGTGACATGTGAGCATTGCATTCACACAACCCTGCGTTTGTAGAAATGAGCTCGCTGAAGGCTTGAGGCAGAAACTGGAGAATGTGATTTTGAAACACAGTGGACAAACAGTAACCGAGAATGTGCTTTTCTTGCAAATTGAAAATGCGGGCGCCAGCTACCCCCTTTCATACCAGAGCTGCTCCATTGTTCTATTTTGGGTTTTACCAACAAACAAAGAGGCACTTGACTCGACAGCTTTAAGCCAGCCTCCTTTTCTACTTCTTTCTGCTCATTAGTTTTCTTTGGAGTAGTGGAGGGTTTGAGATTTTCTTACCCTGTGAAATTGTCGTAGACTTTATATCTTGTCCTTGATTTTTTTTCTTTCTTTCTTTTTTTTTTTTAAATTTTGCCTGAAATAAAATGTCTTCAGCATCAGGGTTGTTATCTCCAATGATGAACTCCTTTCTCTTCACGTTCCAAAAGGTCAAGCGAATACCCCATTTTCTTTACCTTTCACCATTTACCCCATTACCTTTCTTTCTCTTATTCTTCTATTTTCTTTTATCCGGATGATACTTAAAGACAGTGGCTGGGACTTCCATGGCCATTCCAGCAGATTTTGGAGGCAGTCTCTTACAAATATGGCCGTAGGATAAAGACACGGTCACAGGTTGAAAAAAGCAACATGGTTGAATTAACCCACAGAAAATTTTAACACCTCCCAATTTTCTGGGCATGGAAGCCACGCCCTCAGTCGGGTCTCCCCACGGGTCTCAGTATAGCTCTCTGGGCCTCAAATATTCCAACAAAAGAGCCTGGAACACTGACAGGATAATACCGGTTGACCCCCGGCAGGCATAATGTCTACTGGTGTCTACCATGACGTGATTCGGGTTATGTGAGGCTGAGATGTGACCCTCTTCTTAGGATCTGTTGAATAAAACTGAACAGCACTTTTAATTGTTCCTTACACTGTGACATGGCTCCCACACTCACCTGTTCTAAACTTTTGTTCATTGGTTCAGGTCTCTTGTGTGCTGTAATGAAAGACAGTCTGCAACAATACAGTAGTGACAGTGCATGCGTAGTTGTGGCGCTACCTCACGCAACCCCTTGTAAACCCGTGCTGTTCTCCAGGGTTTGAGAAGAAATAAATTGTAGGTATAAAGCCACTGTTAGTCCTCACCCCACAGTGGGTTTCCTGGAATATGCTTTGGATGTCCGTTTGAGTAAGAATATATCGGGATAAAAACAGGAACTATAGAGCCAAGTCTTTGTTTTGTTGTGTGTGCGCCAGACTGGTGATGAAGGGCTGCCACAATCCTGTCGGGAGGCCACATGACAGACAACACGGGTGTGATCTGAGGCCCTCGTTAAACAGCAGGAGATCTTCTTAGCTCCTTTTATCCGGGAAGATAAATAATAGGTTTTAAAAGAAGGAGGAGCTGATGGGCGATCATCTATCTCCGTATTCAGGCACCAAATAGCAGTGACTGGCAGGCTTAATTGGAATTTTAAATGTGACAAGTTTATCTGTGACATGAAGGCAGCACGTTTAAAACAGATGAAACCGTATTATTACTCTGATTCTGAGCCCAGGCTGGTTTCTCCACCTCTGACTGACTTTACATTCCAACTTACTGTTTTTCACTTATATTAGATTGGAGGTGTCATTTAGTTTACTTTAAAATATAGTTGTTTTTTTTTTTTTAATCATGAAGTCTGAGCGAGGGTTTGGGGAGAAAAAAGTTTTAGTGCTCAAGGCTTTTATTTCAGGACTCTGGGAATCATTGCTCACATTCACCAGCAGGAAGTGAGTGTTAGATTCATTCTTCATTGGAAAACACAAGGCTGTAAATGTGTGTGGGAGTGAGATTTCAGGGTATGGATGCACTATTTTTGGCTGTTGAGAGCAAATTGTCGATGAGTGATTGCTTTTGGCAGGAAGCGGCGTTCAGGAATCTCCCTTCTCCATAGAATAGCAGAGGAATGCCACCGAGAAGGAGGGAGCAAGCCATAGGTCCTTCTTCCTTCATGCCTTTCTTTCAGAAATCCACAAATGTCACCCGGATGTCCTGAGAGTACTTTCAGGAAGCCCGTGGTGGGGCCTTCCTAAAACAGAGAGGTAAATAAGTCTCAGTTCACAGGCTGACCAAGATATCTTCATTGACACTAAGTAGATTTGGTTGTCCATGTTTGTCCCTGTTTGTCAATGATGCCATGCTACTCAGGAGTGATAACCAAGCTGAATATTACCAAATCTAGCTTTGTTTTTCTCCCTAATGAGCATTCACTCAAAATACTGAATCAATCAGAGAAATCTGAAGTACATCATAAGGATTATTGCTGGTTTGGAGATCTGAGATCTGATATCTGAGAGATGAGTGTGTGTTGTGCAACATGATGCACAACATGTTGTTGAGTTTCTCTTGCTCCATGTAAACGGACTCTGTCTTACCCACTGGGAGGCTGACTACAAGTTGTTACCCACAGCTGTGTGCCAGATGCAAACATGCTTGCACACTCGATCTTAATGTACAGGGACACTCACTTTTCTTTTTCTTCCTTTTCTTATTTATTTATTTATTTTTAAAATTTCTAAATGCTGCGCATTCTGTTAGATATACAAGGTGAAACCATGACCCAAATTTTAATATAATACCAGCTTGGCAACTCAAGTCACATGCCTCTGATACGAACGCTTTGTGGAGAGTTGTTTACTTCCGCCAACATGGACAAATCAGAACAGTAAACCGGCTACGCATGTCTTGCTGTTCTGAAATGTTGGTATAATGAATATGTGTAGTTTGTATTTAATGATTTTATTGGAAGCATGCTTGGATGTGTGTGTTTGTCTCTTCATGTTTTTTTGACATTTTTGATGTAGTGCTGGGATGTTTTGTTTCTTAGTGCACTGGCTAAAGCTAAGGTTACGGCAATACACTGGCGCTTCCCATAGAATACAGAGCTTCTGAGAGTTGTAGTTTTATATTGGCCTTTGTTGAGACTGTTATAATGCATTTTGAGCTAATCTGATTCTGCAGGAACAGGTTTAAAGTGACAGTTATTTGAACTGGATGTCGTTATAATAACCTGAAGGGCAGTCATGGAGCGCAAACCTCAGCCTAGATGAAAATAAAGTACACAGCACCCCCTGCTGGGACTGCTCTAATACCACACTTCCTAAATAGATAGATAGATAGTTGTTGTCCCACCTCACAATGTTAAATGACCTTTTAAAAAAATCACTGTATTCAGAATTTGATCCAGATCACCACCAGAGTGTTACTTGGGAAATACTCCTCTCCTCCGAAAAATATATAGCAATCCATTTTCTGCTTGCAGTAGTGCCTTGCTTCCACTTGTCTCTAAATTGATGTACTTTGGACATGGTGTGTTTAACACAGTACTTGCAGCAGCAGCAGCAGCAGCACTCACGATGTTTCTTGTCTCTCACTTCTGGCCTGTTACACTGATTACCAGTATCACAATCAAAGATCATCTTCTTCTAATCTGCTGAGGCCTGTGGTCATAGTGATAGTCCTGTCTGCCATGCATTGCTCAGAAGAAATGCACACAAACCCACAGACATCACTAACCCTAAACCTTCTTCCCACACACACTGTTACTGCTGTTGTTGCGTTTGGCTCGGGCAGTATTATTTTACTCTATTTACTCTATTTTACCAAGAGCAGAATTTCCATACAGGAAGTACTCCTGATTTGATTGGCTCTCATATTATCAAATCTACCTCAACTGATTTTTGAACTTAAGCATGCCATTTTTTGACTTCAGCAAGATTTTTTTTTCTCCCTTACTTTTTCCCCAGCACTTAAACCACACTCCAGTAACGGCACACTTGCAAAACTATAGGTGCCAGCACTCCCGTGATCTGGAAAAACCTAGTAAGTTTAGACTAGTAAGGGAGACTTGCTAAGTTATTTAATATCAAAATATATTAGTAGTACAAATTTGGGTTTAACTCAAATTTTTGACTTACTAGACTTTCCTCAGGGGAGCGCAGAGTTTGTCATTGCCTGTTATATATTGCTCGACAATGCCAACTGTGTGTTTCAAATTATATTAATTTAGAATCCTGCTTTTGCCCATTTTTTTTTTAAGGAATTTTGACCAAATTACTAATCCTACCCATTTCTGCAAGTCCAACCAGTCGTACCCACTCTGGCTGAAAGTTTGACTAATTCTGCCTGCTGTAATAGATGTATTACATTCTTGACCAATTTCACCCACACTGACATGAAGTTTGACCAACCACACCCACTATTGCAGAAGGTTTGATCAATTCTGACCACTCATGCTGAAGGTTAAATCAATCACAGCCACTCCTGCAAAAGGGTTTGATCAATCCTGCCGACTCTCGCAGAAAGTTTGATCAATCCTGCCCCACTCACACAGAAAGTTGGACCAATCCCACAGACTATTTGACCAATTGTACCTGTTTGACCAATAATCCCTAGTCCTGCATGCTTCCACCTGAAATGTTGTCTGTCTTTACTTAAATTTTTTTGTGTTGTTTGTATTGTGATCGAGCCATTCATATAATCACATAACTAAATATTGTGATTGAGCAGAAATATCACCTTTCCTTAAAATTTAACAGACAGAAAATGTTTTTATGATTTTTGGAACTTGAAATGTTAGAAGTGTTAAATCTTTAAGAAATGTTAAATCTTTCTCACAACACCCACAAAAAGGCTGAAAAGCTGTGACCATTTTTGTCTGTTCACAATACGCATGATTCACTCTAATCGCACCCGAAATTATTATTATTATTATTATGGATGACTTCTCAAGCCGTGCTAGTTGACAGAGGGGATTCACCAATTTCTGAGTCAGATTCAGATTTGAGGCAAATTAATGTCAGGCGTGGAACTTATCGTATCATCGTCGTCTGAAAAAAGCTTTCGCCAGTTATCCAGGTCCATCATGTAGGCATAGATGCCTATGCACGAATGAAGCTTCCTTCTGAAGATGACAATACTCACATTAATGCAAACACATAACTCACGATAGAAAATAAAATTTAAAATAAAAATAGGGGCAGAGCATTGCAAGTTATATAGCAAGCAAAAATTATCATTCAAAAATAGATTATTTCTAAAAGCAGTGTTAATAAGAAAGTAAGGTGGACATTACAGTTAATGAACATTAATATAGAAAATATAGTTTTTCTGTTCCACTTTAAGAAATGGATAGTATTATTATTTAAGTCATACTGCCCAGCCCTAGCTTCAAGCATTGTCATGATACCTTGTAGCAATATCAAATTATATACTGTAATAAATATCAATACTGATGAATACCAGTAAGCCCTAATTTAAAGCAAAATTAACCTTGATATCCTCACATTCCACTTGGATCCTTTGAGCTTGACTGAAATGCTGATTTATATCTTGATACATATGAAGATTGACTGATATGAAATTTTTTATAAGGTTTTATTTCTATGTCGCCCAGCCTTGTTGATGCGGCTATAATGGTACAGTAGCCACATGCATTGATGGCCAGCACTTTTTAGAGTAGTGTGATTCCTTTTTTTGGCGGGGAATAAAGCTTTGATGGGTGTGCCAGCCTAGAGTGTGATATGAAGGAAGTAATTGAGCATGCTCAGGAAGTCCTGCATGACCATCAGATAAAAGCAATTGCTCATGCTGTACTTGCCACTTGGGCTCAGCAGATTTAGACTGGCACCCATGTAAGATTCTGACGCAGCCATTGTAGACACACGGTTTGAAATATATTCCTTGGCTAGTGAATGGAATCCTCTGTAATAGGGAAATATTTTTTTCAGTGTGTCCATGGAGAAACTTTCAAGGTTTCCCAGAGGGATACACTGAACGCATGTCCCTGGGTGGTAGTAAACAATGTTAATTAGGTCTTGTTTGTGTGTTTATGATTAATGTTTTTGTGCACTCTGTGACTGATGGAGGAAACATTTCCTCCCTTAACTTCTATTCTGGCATTTGCGGAATTTGCTTCGGAACAAACATGACACTTCCTGACCGGGTCTTGGGAGAAAACAGTGCAGAGGTGGGGTTTAAAGCATAACTAAGAGCAAAGTTTAGAAGCGAACACCATTTTATATTCAGGCCTCTGGTTAATCATAACCTTCTTTTAATATTCATAGAGAAACTGAGTGTTAGGTAATATATTAGTTAGTTTGCGATTGTTGAAATATACACACACTATAGTTTATGATGGTCATCCTTTCATTTCTGTTCAAAGACAGGTATGGTAAATGGTATATTTACTGTCCTTTAGTCTGAGCTTCTTGTCTATCTAAACATAATGCTGGTTCACGTTTGTGCATGTTTGTGTTTTCCCCTTGGACAAAGTTTCCATGTTGCAATCCTCCACCAAGCTGGAAAAAACCCCCAAAACGGACACGGCATCTCCTGCAGGGTCTGCTATAATACCACACTTCCGAAAAATTGTCCTATCTCAGGATGTTAAACAATCCTTTAAGAATTCCTGGATCCAGAATTTGATCTGGATCACCACAAAAAAATCTAATGGAGTGTTACTTGGGTCATACGCCATCAAATTCCATTCATAACTTTTTTGCATGAAGTTGCTGACAAACAAACAAACCAACACTGACGAAAACATTACCTCTGCAAGGATTACCCTTTATATGCTGTGATAACCCAAATTCGGCAAGTGCTTCTTTGTTGTTGTGGAACCACTTGTAAACATTGCGGGAGCAGGATTAGCCAAATTCACTAAGTGAGCTTGTTGTCTATCTAGACATAATGAAGATCCATGTTGGTGCGTACGGGGCCGTAGCGGTTAGGGTGCCGGGCTCACAATTGAGAGATCATGGGTTCGAATCCCTGTTGGACCCCCACCGTGCTAAGACCCCTGGGCAAGGTCTTAACCACAAGTGTGCCTCTGTCCACCCAGCAGTATAAATGGGTCCCAGCAAAGATACTGGGAAGGTAACCTGCGATGGACTAGCGTCCCATCCAGGAAGAGTTGAACTCCTAGTCGCTTCATGCTACAGAAACCGAGGATGAGCACTGGCCTGATGAGCCACTAGGCTTGGGTGTAAAAGCCCAGACTTATGTTGGTACGTATGGCTATACAAGCAGAAAGCATGTTTATACACTAGCAAACTGTCACTATTTCCGTGAATTCTTTCTTTGTAGTCTACTTGGTGTTTGACACCTGTTTTCTCAATCATCAAGGCTCTCGATTAGTCGGGAAGTCTCCAAAGGAAGCGTACGGGAATGCCAAGGTTGACGAGAATAGAGACGCCTAAATGTTTGTTAGTGCTGTGATCCTTCCCGTCAGGAAGGCACTTCCAACGAAACCATGAAAACACAGCTCAGCTCTTCGTGGTGGTCTACTGAACTACACCCTGCCCATCCGGGACTCATGTCCTTTCCCTGTGTTATGTCTCAGGCGTCCCCGCTTTCTGTCCACTGGTATTGACAGTCTGTATGTCATTCTTGAGGAAAAGAACAAAACCCTCTATTGAGCACACGCTTAGAAGCATTACCATTTTGCATAGGTTTGCATGGGCCTGCCTTATGAAGCACTACAGGCCATGGTGAACTGGCAGTGGCTGACCAACCGTCTCAAGGGCAAACAGTGTTTGCCTACACTTGGAGAATTTCCTTTTGGCTTCCTGAAGCCCCCTCATATACCCACAACCCCTGGCTCAGATTGAGCCAGCTTTGATAGTTGACTGAATTTGTTACAGAGCTTACATTTGTTGCATTTAATGTTAACGCTACATGTTTACTCTAAGATCCTTTTTGTGTAATTTTTATGAACTTTCTGGGTTTTTTTTATGAACAGTAAGAAGGTCCTGGGGTTGAGTCTTGGACTCGGTGAGGATGTATCTGTGTGGAGTTTGCATGTTCTACCTGTGCTTGTATGGGTGTCCTCCTGGTACTCGGGTTTCCTCCCACAGTCCAAAGATATGCACATTTGGCTACTTGGCTGTTCCAAATTGCCTGTAGGTGTGGATGTGAGTGTGAATGGTTGTGTGTGTGTTGTCCCTTGATGTTCTGGCGAGCTGTTCAGGGTGTTCCCCGCCTTCGCCCAGTGTTGGCTGAGATCCAAGACCCTAGAAGGAATATGTGGTTTGGCAACTGAGTGAGTGATTACAAAAAAAAAAAGACCAGAGAGCCTTGTGGTGTAACAATTGCTGGGTTTGCAACCACATGACCTGTGCTTGCGATTTTACTTCTAGTGAGCAGATTGGTGGTCTAACAGTCCACAGTGGCTACTATTGTGCAAGGTTCTACCGTGATCTTTTCAGAATATTTCTCTAGATGCTATCAGATTGTTATGATACCAGCAAACACTCTCTTATGGCATAGATCCATATTTGTTGAATCAGGACGAGAAGGATTTTCGTCTGTGAGTAAATAAACGTTGATCATGAGGTCTGATTATCTCAAACTGGTGGTGCAGAGCTGCTCCTACATGGAAAAAACATTCGAGAGTTCAGAGCTAGTTTTCTCTCCATCTTTTTGTGAAATTCATGAGTCAGGCACTTTTTTCTTCTTTTTTGATGGTTTGCAACCTGCGTTAAAGCTTCATGAGGAACTAGCTTAAAGAACAAACAAAAAAAACCCCTAAACTGATTTGAGCAGCCCAGAAAAACGCAAGTGTCCCACTGACTGTGTTCTGTTTTTACGTTGTTGTGTATGTATTAATGACTGAATATCTTTTACAGTTATTTTAAGAATGGGGCTTTTTTTGCTTTGTGACAGAGAGTTTTGTAAACAATGAACTTGGTAGTCCACTGGACAGTGTCTTGTGTATCGAATGAGTTGGATGTGACGCGTGACCCCACCCAGCAATAATCTGCACACAGCATCTACCTGAAATTCACATGAAGTACAGATCAGGACACATAAGGTCTTTTTTTTTTTTTTTTTTTTTTTTCCTAATGAAAGTATGTCAGATGGTCTTGATTAAAATCCAGTTAAAATGCTCTGTCTGATGCCTCCTTGATTCATCAATCTTACATAGTTGAGCATGTTATTATGTTATTATGATATAGAAACCTGTCATCTTTAAATATGTACCAAAATCCAGTCAGGGGAATTGAAGACGAGGGATAGGGGACGGAGGCTTCTTAAGTGAACAAGGTGCAGACCCAGGACTGACATGGGACGGACACGGGACAACCACACAAAATATTTACAATGGTAAGCGGAACGGGAGCTATAGAAATGGTTCCCACCTGTCCGCCCTCTTGTCCGCCTGTCCGCCTCGTTGGTGGGATAACTTTAGAAGGAAATTACATACGATCATCGAATTTGGTGTATGGGTCTCCCTAAGGGGCGGATAGGTTTGTAGAATCGAATGTCGATTTTCATATTTTCACATTGTCCTAATCCGAAAAATCAAATTCATCGATAAAATCAGTTCTGCTTGTATGTTTTCCCAGCTTTCCCAAAGGGAGATACTAAGAAGGAAGAAAAGGAAAGAAAATAAGGAGGCGCAATTAGAAATGAGAAGCACGGATACTTGTTCTGTGAAAAGGGCAACTAAAATGTTTCCGAAATACTTTCCATGCCTTTACAATACGTGGCAGTTACATGATGACATAATCATGACGTCATGATTTAATGTGTTTACTGATTGTAAGAATCTTACTTCTTACTGTTAGAAGAAAATAGCCTATTGTTTTTACGCAGTTTCCCTCTGGAAGGCCTAGGAGTGTGTAGTGAAATGGGGGAAAGGAATGCTCTTTGTCTCCAGACTTGTTCTTTTCCATGCAGTGCAGTTTGGTTGTGGTTTGTGTAGAAATACCACTGATTCCTGATGGCTCATGTTTATTGTTCCCCCTGGCTACAAGCTTGTAAAGCGATTGCTAGTACACTAAGCCATGTGGACTGAACTTGAATATCCTGACGAGTGTCTGTCTTCTGATGACTCCTGAGGATAACATAATGGTGTGGTATTGACTGTTATACTGACTGCTGACTGTTTGTTACTGACTGGAACAGGATGAATATTTCAAAAGAGAAAGCTATGACGTGTGTTGCTGTCCTGCATGTCTGCACAAGAAGTCTGTGCTCAACAGATTTATTTTATCCTAGCAAAAACGAGTAAGTACATTATCTGTTTAAATGGGATCCCATCCCAGAAGAACGGGCCCATTCATTACCACTAAACAGTTGTAGGTTTATGTTGAGCTTAGGAAGATATCAAGCCTGAATTTATTAACAGATTCAGGTTTTGCATTTCTGGCATGTGAAGTGGCGTTACGGTAATTTCACCGGAACAGTTGACTCGACATGTCTGTGTTTTGGTGCATGTATATGAGGTGTACACACCCACTGTGAACATTCACTTGGGTTTTTCACCCTGTACGCATGCGGCAAGATCCTGCATGTCAGGTGGCTATGCTGACATTTCATAGGTATTACACTCTGTAAAAAATTCCATCCTTGCCGTGGGTTATAGGTTGTGTAAGAGAGGATAAGAGCAAAGTATTTGAGATAAAGGGCTATAAGTAACTAGTCCAGCATTTTAGCATCAGGTAAACCAGTGGCCTTCAACCCTGTTTATGGAGAACTACCACCGATTAAAAGATTTTGGCTCCAACCTCAATCATACCCATCTGACCATCTGTTTAATCACTGGCTTATGGAGTTCTTGATCAGCTAAAAGTGGTGTATACAGTTTTCATTGGGGATAAAACCTGCATGAAGGTAGATCTCCAGGAACATGGTTGGTGACCACTAAAGTGGAAGAATATCCTGACTGAGTCAGCTTGGTCCTACTAACTCTTATAAAAATAAAGATATAATTAATTGAATAGTGTAAATAATATGTACCATTTCCAATGATCCTACTCAGGCTTACTAAAATAAACACTAATATAAAAACACTTGGATCTGCTTTTTTTTAACTCTGTGTGTGTGTGTGTGTGTGTGTGTGTGTGTGTGTGTCATCATGCAAAGCAGTTTGGTTGTGAAGCACGGAAGTAAGAGTGGAGACGAAGATTTTTGCGCGCTGGAAATCGTTTTGTTTCGTGCACGATAAAGACGTAAAAAAGACGAAAATCCCATCACTGAATGATTATATAATGTCATTATGTAAGATTATATAATGATTAAATCTCCAAAGGATTGCACCAAATACTGATATATGGATGATGTGCAGATTGAAGAAGAAATGACTGTCCTGCATTCCGAAAAAAGTCGATCAGTGATCAAAGTGCGGTTGTGTTTGGGGCTCTACAAAAGGTGAACTTGTGGCTGTTTCGTATTGTTAAAAAAATTTATATTAAATGACAGGCCATGTTATGAGAAACACACCACACCCATGGTGAACAGTTTAATCTGACTTGGGAAACCATCGGTCAGCTAGGAAGATTTTCCACACAAATTCGCCCTGCATTCTTTTGTTGGGGGCCGGAGATTTTGTTATATTTTTTTGAAGATTTGAAGTTAAATGGCTGAAGCTGCACAGGGGGTAAGTAACTCTTAAGTGAATTATTGTGTAAACATTTTGAATTGAAATAGTTTTATTTATTTTTTTTTTTTAAAGAAAGTGGACCATTGTTTTAATAAATAGCATTACAGCTAACGTCTTGGTTTTATTCCGAAATATTTTGTTCTCGAAACGCTTTTAGTAAAGTATTGGTTTGAAATGGTGATGTATTGCTTAAATGATTGGATAAAATCCAAATTATTGGTCTCTTTTTAAAATGTAGTTGCATCACTGACTTTGTGTTTCTCAAAGTTTAAAATAGGTAAAAAAAAAAAAAAAAATACACAAATCATTTACTGAGGTAATGTTTGGTGCAAAGTTAAATCAAATACACAGTAACTACCACCAAGTTTCAAGGTGATAGCTATTTTGGTTATTTAAATGTTTTAACACTAAATCCTAATTGTATTCCCCTGAATCATTCTGAGATTGTGTGTGTGTGTGTGTGTGTGTGTGTGTGTGTGTGTGTGTGTGTGTGTGTGTGTGTGTGTGTGTGTGTGTGTATATGTATATATATGTGTATATATATATATATATATATACACACACACACACACACATACATTGTGGAATTGGTCTAGACTGAAGAAACCACCATTAGCTGCAATAGTTAGCAGCATTTTCGGTTTGGTTAACCTGGTTAAGATGTGTTTTATTGGAGACGTTGGCATTAGGCCATACTGAAGGCTTGAAGGCCTATTTGTTGCAGCAAGCTGAAAAAGTTGTGTTTTTGTTGGGGTGGGGAGAATGTCATTCTTGAAAATATATGTATATTATATTCATTCCAAAAAAATTTTTTTTTTCTTACTTTCATGAGAAATAATGTAAGCTGGAATGCAGCTGTTTTTAAGGCATAGTTAGGGTGCCTGAAATATCTGGTTGACATGATCTCTCTGATCTGGCAGTGAAACAGGAGGATTTTGATTCTGCTGGTCATTGTTGCACCAGTGTTTTCAGATTTGACACCAACAACATGCTTCAAACTTGTACCACAACTTTAGCTTCATAGGTTCTTGATCACTGTTTAACTCACATACATTTTCCACATTCTGGTATTTAGTTGGAACTTGACTGGGTGATAATTTATGCCAGTTCAGTATACATGAAACCGACAGTCCTGCATGCCAGTATGGAAAACATCGCTATTAAATCATGAAAAGGAGAATCAAAGAAAAATACCATGCTGCAACAGTGTGGTCTGAGGTTTGGATGGAGTGAGCGAGTGCAGTTAGTGTACAGAAGAAATCCTACTCCCTTTCACCTCCGCATACACACACACACACACACACGCACATGCATGCATGACCCATGCACAGTAGGTCTTCATTGGTATTCTGGCTCACCAACATGAACCCAGACCTCCCCACTGGTGAGCCACTTATAGGCGTGTCTTGTTCCCTGAGGCTTCAAAACCGTAGCTAATCTCCTACACTTTAACTGTCATGAACTGCTCTGGTCGGGATGGCGGGACCATCTAAACAGACATGGAATGTACCTAATTGAGTCTTGGTGGTTGGAGCTGCTGCTGTGACTCTGAGCCTGTGTGTGAGTGCTTGAGGTTGGAGTGTTATAAAATGTAAAACTAGAGCAGCAAGCATTACAATGAGTGATGTTTTTAGGATCCAGTCTTACTTAAGAATCCAATGTGATCAGATCTTGAAACGTCTGTGTCCTTCAGGTGCAGACAGGGACACTGCAGATCTCCCACAGCGTAGCCAAACTCATGGCTGTTAATAATTTAAAGTGAGCTGCTGCACACTCGGCGCATAATGAAGCAGGTACTTGGGGTAAGGCCACTAAAACTAGTGAAGGAAAAGCATGAACCCTTGACCTTTTAGGTCTTGTGATTGATTGATTGGAGGAGAGGCTCCAGGAGATATTGTTTTAACCCAGTTGAGGCCTTTCAGTGTTTATGACGGGCTGCTGTGAGAAGAGTCACGTAGCAGCATCAGCATTCCCTTTCAGCAAATACATGACGCAGCATGTTGGTCAATGACTTGTGTGTTATTATTCAGTGTATCAGGTGCTTAGATGTGAAATGTTTACTTCATTTATGCTTTTGGAATCTGCCTTCTTTAGAGGCCTCTTAAATTTTACTAAGGTTTAATTATGCCTCCACCCACCGTAGTGATGCTGAGAGCATTCTTTTTTACCTTGTCTGTGCATCCGTGCGTGCATCCCTCCGAACTTCCTTGTGGTCATTCTTAGCCTCTAAATCCTTCAACTGATTTTGACCAAACTTTCTCCAGTTACTCACTGGTACATAAATTGGTACTGGTCCTGAGGTCAAAGGTCAAGGTCATCTTAAAAAAAAAAAAAAAAAAAAAAGTCTTGTGTGTCTGCATGCATTTGGAGAAACTTTCAATAGTCACTCATTACTAAATGGCTATGAACTGGTACAGGTTTTAAGGACATAGGTCAAAGATCAGGGTCACAGTTCAAGCACGCACTAAAAAGGTTTATGGTGGAGGCATACCAAGCGACGCATTACGTTGAGTACTGCTGTGTTTCGTTTTGATAATGATAATATGATCTATGTTTTCCTTTTGTTTTTAATTTTTTAAGTGGGAAAATTCAGAAACCTTGAAAACCGTCCCTGAGACGATGTTATTGCTGAATACAAAAATGGCTACAAAGGCATGAGTGTATAGAAAAAGTTCAAGTCCCGTACATTGTGCGTTCGAAGATGCTTCTCTGCTCACCACGGTTATAAAGTGTGCTTATTTGAGTTATCATGGACTTCCTGTCAGCTGGAACCAATCTGGCCACGCTCTTCTGATCTCTCTCATCAACAAAGAGTGCCTCCTTCAGTGCCATGTAAACTTTATAGTGAAAATCCCAGGGGATCAGCAGTTTCTGAAATACTCACACCAGTCCATCTGGCACCAGCAAACATGCCATGGTTAAAGAACTCACACTTTCCTGCTCTTCTGATGTGTCAAATGAATGTTAGACAAAGCTCTAGACCTATATCTGCATGATTCTCTGCATCATACTGCTGTCCATGTGAGGTACAGGTATTCCTAATAAAGTGGCTAATGAGTGTAAAAATATTTTCATTTTTAAACACTTTTACAACTGATTTACAGTTCAAGCAAAATACAACCCAATAATAGAGCTAATATATTGTGGCTTAAAGGTTTTGCATAATGACCACATGGTGGTTCTGTCCGATTTGGTTCGAAGTGTATGCTGTTACAATCGCTAACCCAGAACCTTAACGACGCCGTCTCACCACTGCCGTCTTCAGATCTTCCTACACAGTATTTTGCCTTGGTTTTTGTACCCAACGGTATGAATACATCATGATTGAGATTGAGTTCAGCTTTGGCTTCTGTGTGATTCTGCATGCCTGAGAGCAGTGCCATGCTGTGAGCAGCTCTGTTATAGCTCTGTTTGGTGGGTCAACCATTCGACTGCAGATTGAAACACTTGTCATTAACTCCTCAGACACAGGAAAGAGTTTTTCATATAAACACGGTGTATTGTAGCATTGGAGGACCCACAATGCTCTGGAACATTCATTATCCGCTATGTCGGAGTCCGAACATAGGCGACAGTGTGTTTTCTTTGGAGGGAATCCCTGGCAAAAGTGATGTTTTTAATGTTAGGACCAAGGCTGTGATTAGTTATGAATTCAGCTTCCTATTATATTATCTCAGATTTAAAGCCGGCTTCACAATGTTGTTGCAGATGGTATGTGGTACTTCTTTCGTGTGTAATTGATGTACTGGTAACAATTCATAATGTTTGGGTCCAAAAAGTCTTGCACAGAATCCTACCTGTCCATGCAGTGGCTCCCAAAGAAGAACTGAATGCAGTGTTGCGAGTACCTCTGGGTATCGTCCTACATGACCAGCAAGCCTCAGCCTCCTCCGTGACACTTTGGAGATGACTTTTGAGAGAATGGCATAGAGCTCAGTGTTGGTATGCTTTATTTTGTACTGATTGGTGTTTAGAGCCATCCTCAGCATTCGCAAATTTCAGAGCCATACAGGAGCACTGACTGAACTGTAGCAGGGGCACCGTGCGGTTGTTATGCAAGACCTTTAAGCCACAATATAGCCACAGTATATTAGCTCTATTATTGGGTTGTACCTTCTTTTTCTTTGCCACTATGTCGTCTTCTGTGTTTCTGATCTTAGCTCCAAGATACAGGAAGTCATTCTCTAATTCTAATGGCTGCCCAACCACACTCACAATCTCCTCTGGCTTGTTAATGTTCTCCACCAAGTATTTCGTCTTGCGTTCGTATTCATCTTTAGCCCCACACTCATCAGCACTTTCTCCACCTCTCTCATCAACTCCTTCACTGTGTTCTTCACCAGAATGATATCATCAGCAAACTCTGTGTCCGATACTTTCTTGGCTTTTACTTTCCTACTCTGTGCTGGTCGACAGTTAATCCTATATCCTGGTGCTTTTCTAGTGTAAGACACAGAATAATCCACTACGTTTATGAAAAGGTAGGGATCCAGAGTATCATCCTGGAGTACACCAGCCAGTATCTTCATAGCATCCACAGTTATCACCTGGGCTCCTTTGTTGGTGCAGAGCAGTGATATCAGGTCTGCAATCTTCTTTGGGATACAGTAGGCCAATAGAATCTTCATCATGGTTTCTTTCTATCCACAGTGGCGTAGGCATTCCTGAAGTCAGTAAAGACCATGACAACAGGGAGGTTCTTTGCTCTGGCTCATGACTGGTGGTAGATCTACATTCTATTTCATGAAAAAGATTAGCTCATTTTGAGTTTGATGGCAGCAACACAGCTCAGAAAAGTTGGGATGGGGGCAGCAAACCATTGGAAAAGTAAGTGGTACAAAAAGAAACAGCTGGAGGAACATTCTGTAATTAATTTGGTTAACTGGAACAGATCAGTAACATGGTTGGGTATAAAAGGGACATCTTTCAACACTACAAAAAAAGAATCTCTTCAAACTGTGGAACAGTTTCAGAATAATGTTTCTCGGTGTAAAATTGCAAAGACTTTGAGTATCTCATCTTCTGCAGCACAGAATACAGCATCATCGAAAGATTCTGACAATCTGAAGAAATCTCTGTGGTTGAGGGGCAAAGCTGAAAAATCTATATCATGATCTTTGGACCCTCGGGTGGCACTGCATTAAAAACAGGCAAGATTCTGTCATAGAAATCATGCATAGGCTCAGGAACACTTCCAGAAATCACTGTCTGTGAACGCATCTCAGGCATTTCAACATTTAATGTGTTTTGTGTTTTTATTTACATATTAAATAGAGTCTAATTCTTTTTGGAATTGGGGTTGAATATTGTTTTTTTTATTTAAAAAAAATCTTTATTAATAATTTTTAATTCTTTGCAAAACATTGTTTAACTGACTGTCTAAAGCAGAAGTACATTTTTGAAAGAGTTTTTAGAATTAAGTAAACATTGGAGAAGGAGCTACCAAGTTAGTTGAAGATGGATACTTACTGAAGATAGTTTATACACAAACTAGCGGCGATGTGGTGATCAGAGACTATGAAAGTTGGCCACTTGTAACAACCATGGATGAAATAACCGTTGGAGAAACAAAGTGGTATGGAGTTAAACTAATCTCTTCAAGGTCCCTCTTTAATCCCTCTTCAAGGTGAAATGATTGAGGCATCTACCAATGGTAGCAAAGGATACCATTAAATGACCAACACTGACTTATAAATAAATATAGAAGAGCAATCCCGAGGCAGCCAGAGCATGGAATACTACATAGCGTTCGGTGAATTGCTTTTTACGAGCATGGCCCTTAAAGAGATAAGAGATTTATAAAGTAATCCTGTCCAGCAGTGATGTTAAAATCATATTTATACAATATTGACCTCATTTATATTTTAACCTGCTGATGGCCCTGGTCAGAAGTTTCAGTCATCCAATTTTAACACATTTTAATTCTCTGGAGAAAAGATAAATAAACACCCTATTGTTTGTTTGCTAGCAGCAGATGTTAGGATGCCTCTTTATTAACTGAGAGCACGCTAGATATATTTCTGTTTACTGACTGATATGTGTTTACCTCAGGGCAGAGGCAGGGCAATCAATTCATTACTGTCAGGAAGCATGTGAAGGACACAGCACACTTTACACTCCACTGGAGCTGAGAGGACCGAGCACTGACTAGTTTATGGTGTTTAAACTCTGCTGATTCAACCTAGCTTTCTGCAGAGTGACTGAGAACAGTCGAGCATGTTCGTATTAAACGGCTATACTGAAATACACAGTGCTGTTACTGCAGCAATGAATGGCACATGATCTGTAGATAAATCAGTGACCAAATGCTTACGCTGAGGGAGAAGCTGCTTTATCCCACTACAGGATTAGAGGAGGGCATGTCTATAAACGCTAGGGAAGTTTACTGTTCAAACATTTTCATTAGAATGAGATAAAGAGGTTCTTCAAACCTTTACAGCAGATGTCTTTACCAGAGGAAAGACAGTGGGGATGGGTGGCTTTGTGGTGTATCGGTGCTTTTGTTGTATTAATGTGTGAATATGTGGTATGTGCACATGTCCTTAAGGATTATACCCCATATATGTTATACCCCAAATACCATAAATGAATTTATGTCAGAACTCAAGTGTCCAAAAACATAATTATTCTGTATGTGTAAATGTCATAAATACTGTTAAATAACCACCACATGCTATGAGCACAATCATGCTAGTATTGCTAGCATCTTTTAAAATAACACTAATCTTTAGACAGCTTCTTCTGCTCTTCTAGCTCTTGTAGAATCTTGTCAGTGCAGACCTTGGCTTGCTTCTCCCTGCACTATGTGTTGTGCAGATCAGTCTGTACTTCCTTAAGCCGGCTGTAGGCTATAGTATTAAGCGCCTGTGCCTGGAACGCTATGCTATTATCCATAAATATCAGCATGATTACGGTTTTACAAAGGATAAAAAACACTTAAGGTGAAAAGAGATTTATTTGAGACCATCTGCAAGGTTTTCACAGCCAACAGTGCAACAAGAACCAACCATTTTAACACGGAAATAATATGAATCCAAAACTTTTTTTTTTTTTTTTTTTGGCCATGACTGGAAGTTGAAGCCAGTTACTCATGAGAGACAGTCTAGATTATTCTCCACGTCATTGGTCCAAACAAAGCTAGCCAATAGAATATATTTTTTTTTATTCCCACATGCCAAAAAAAACCTTTTGGGTTAGCACAATTTTTCCGGGTCGGTCGGGTTAGGAAAAACACAGCATTTTTTTTCCTTAGATAAAAGAACGTCTGTTTCTTGTAATGGGGAAAAGACTTGTCCAGTACTTGCATATGTAGTTGCTTCGATTGTTGCCTTATTTAGCATTTTTAATAACTATGTGACCTCATTGCATTAAGAGATGCATTTCGGGATACATGTAAATTATTCATTAGTAGTGTTTTTCCTGAACGAATCATAGAACTAATTGAAAAGTCACTTAAAAGCTTTCATTTAGCAGCTTTACTGAGCACTATATTCAAGGTACATGCAGGAAGTATTTCAGCCTGCTGGCTTACATGCCTCTCAAATAATTTATTACTTGTGTGTTCGGCCAGGCAGTAATGGAAAGGCTTTACATGCACTTCCCTCAACCTGAAATCAGCATGCAGTAAAATGATGACGTTCAATAATTTATACCAGACATGTTAATATCACCTTAAAGTATGCTTTTGGCTCTGTATATGCAAACACACACGTACAAGTTAAAATGAACTGCAGAGCAGGCTCACCCCCAAACATTAGGAATGGAACCAGCTCTTAGTTTAAACAGGTATAATCTGTCAAGGGGGTGTGTGTGTGTGTGTGTGTGTGTGTGTGTGTGTGTGTGTTAGAGATTGACCTGTAATGAAGGCTATGTTTAGTCTTACTGTAGAGCCTGAGCTGTGTGTAAGTGATATGTCCTGGATGCAGTGTGTGTTTGCGCTGACTCTGACCACAAAGACACAGAACTTTTTCAGCCTTTCTGAAAACAGAAAGAAGCCTGCGATTTCAGCACCAGCCAAATCGCTTTAAATGCTGATTGTTCATCTGGGGCAGATGTCTAATGCAACTCCACAAGTGATAACAGTAGAAGCTGCTGTGGGTGAATTTGCTTATTCTGTAAGGATAGAAATAAACATATATGGGCTGTATTTTTCTTTGTCATTAATACACTGTTAAAATTGTTGGCATGATTTGGGCTGTAGTCTGTTTTTTTTTTTTTTTTTTTTTAACATAATTTAAACGTTCAGAACAGATTCTGTAATGGAAATATGTGACATACTTCTAGTATCAGTGAGTAGCTCACGTGTACAGTTGGCTGATTGATTTTCCTGAATCAGCACAGGTCAAAGCCTCACTCGCTCATTGCTGTGCTTTCCAATTCCATGAATAGTTGTGTGTGTTGGTCCAGTGATAGACTGGTAAGCTGTTCAGGGTGTACAATGCCTTCACTGAGTCAGCTGAGATAAGCCTCTCCATGAACATTGAAGGATAAAGTGGTTTGGTAAATGACTGAATGAATACTATGAAACTATGTAGTATGCTGAAAGCATATGTATAGTTTTAACCCTTTAATTTTACATTACTACAGAGGTACTGGGCAGCAGTATTACACTGTTCCATAAACTATAGGAGGTGAAAAATATCATAGTAAAAAAAAAAGAAATTGAAATGAATATTATGACAGTAGTGCACTTTCAGTGATTTCTTTAAACTTTGCATCTTTATTATATATGGGCCTGTTTACAGTCAGGGAACACATGTATGTGTCACAGGGACTAAAAAATCAACTTCATATTCTTATCTATTAGATAAGCTTATCTTTAAGGACATGGCCTTCTAGGTTATCATTTAAAATTTCAGCTTATAACATTTATCCGTTGTGAAAATACAGGCGTTGAACCTCCCATTTTATAGAACAATATGAATGAATATGATGAAGAAGGCAACATCTTTTGACGGACACTAAACCTTCTGTCACTTGCCAACTTTTACAGTACAACGCTATGCAGGAAATTCCAAATACTGTTGATAACAATGTTTAGTACATATGTACCTTTACAGGTACAGCAAATATGGTATTTGGTTTCAAACTGAAATGCATAACATATATTATATATTGTATAAGCCCTTGTTTGGGAGGGAACATTTTTGACAGACAAAACATGGCATTAAATTTTTGTGAACAGTGTCCAGCCAGTATGGCAAAATGTCTTCAATATAGCATGCAAAGTGAAAACCAACAAAAATATGTCTCATTATCCACTTTACTACATATTTTATATAACAAAAAAAAAAAACAATTTGATGTAATATATATGCATTATTATGTCTGTTTAAATCACAATGTTTAGGAAACGCTTAGTCAGAGACCTGCAAAATTTATACAGGAGATTGTGCACATAAGGTGTATAAAATAGTAAATAAATAACATAATAATGTTATTATTAGTTCTTTCAAAATATATAGGCGCTAATGGTCAAAAATGACTTTTGTTCCCTAAATGTAAAAGTTGCCCACATGAAAAAATATTCAATGCACGAGATTTGGGATATTTAAACTCTTTTCTGTGCACAGTTGGTAGAAGTCAATTCAGTTTGTTGGATTCTTGGCACAGATCTGAATTTTAAAGACTGCCCACATATTTTCTATAGGGTTAAGGTCAGGACAGGCCTTTCCAAAAGCTTAAGGTTAGCCTGCTTTCTCCATTCCACAGTCAGCTTTGACGTGTGTTTGGGGTCATTGTCCTGTTAGAACTCCCGCTTTTTCCTAGGTTTTAACCATCTAGCTGATGCT
Source organism: Neosilurus mollespiculum (assembly GCA_030014195.1). Lineage (NCBI taxonomy): Eukaryota > Metazoa > Chordata > Actinopteri > Siluriformes > Plotosidae > Neosilurus > Neosilurus mollespiculum. The sequence continues at coordinate 18,300,636 of JAQMYF010000013.1, read as the reverse complement.
CTGGGTTTATGCGGAGGAATTCTTAAGTAGTCCTACTCCTTCATTATTCCATCCACTTTGTGCAGTGCACTATTTCTGCTGGTAGCTGAACAGCTCCAGAGCATGATGCTACCACCACAGAGCTTAACAGTTGTTGCAGTGTTCTTGGGGTTAAATAACTCGTTTTAACTCCTCCAAACATATGCCCAAACATTATGGCCAAACAACTCAACCGTTGTCGTGTCTGACAACATAAATACAAACTCTTCCTCGTAGTGCAGGTCATTTTGATTGTCCTGAACAACTCTGATTAGCTCCTTGTGTGTTCAAATACTGAGAAATCCTCTTTGAACCTGAATCTGAAATATTCTGAATTATATCAGTTGAAGCATATTTTACATTCCACATTGATTAGCACAGCGAGAAAAAGCCTGGTTACCCAAATAAGGACAGATTGTGATTGTGGGTTGGTCTACGAGAACAGGCTGCAGTTAAACTGTCGTTTGTGTATGCCATATGGCTTTGACACCAAATAATTCAGAAGCATTTATCTTTAATGCAGTGTGAAGTGATTGTGTTTGTGTTAAGATTACCTTCTTTTCCGTATCTTGAAATAAAAAAGCTATTGTTATATTTTATTTTGGTTTAGGATTCATACAGATTTTCTATTTTACTCACGGTGAGAGTAGATGAACCAGATCATGGCGTGTTTTTTTTTTTTTTTTTTTTTTTTTTAATTATTATTATTATTAATTTATTTTTTTTAAACCAGAAGGTTGAGACTTGTACTTGAACAAAAACTGATCATAGAGCTAGCCCATTCTGCATGCTTTTATATCTAGCATATATCTACATTTCAAACAGGGGGAAAAAAGCCTCTAGCAAAGAAAATGGGTTAATGGTACTTTGTTGTCTCAACAAATTAAAAGACAAGTTCACCTCCGTCTAAGAGCTAAGCACCATGAATTTTATGCACTTCTTCTTTGTCTAAAGTCTTCATAGTGTTGTTGCAAGTTACTGATTGGCTCTTGGCTCATCTATGTAACTGGTGAACAAAATAAAGTGGCTGGAAAGTTCATGGAATCCTGTGTTTTAAAGAATATATATATATAATATATAAAATTCATGAATGGTGTGTGTTTGAGGTCTTTCTCTAACTGTGACCCAGATCTGCCCTTGTTCCTGCATCTGCCTTTGAGCCTTCAGGCGTGGCCTGCTCATTCAGCCGACACTGTTGATGAAGAAGTGCTCTGCTGCTTTCAAGATGAGACAAGCAGTTTCACAGCCCCAACACACTCACAGTCACACATTAGCCATGCATCTAAATGATTAGAACAGATTTGCTTCAGGTGTTTCTTCTAGTTTGGGGTTTCTGCACACCGTTGAGCTTTTAACACATTGAAACTGATGTTCATGACATTAGAAGCTGTGTAACGTAGCTATACACTGCCTAGGCTTGTCTCTGTTCCTTCTTTGTACTGTTTCATGTCCTTGCTGTAGAATTAATGAATAAATTTATTAATCTTTGATAAGTGTGCCAGGCCAACTTCTAAAATGGTTTGGGAGGTGAGAGGAAACTGGTAAACCCAGAGGAAACCCATGTGTACATGTGAAACATGCCTCTAGATGTCCGGACAGCTGAGTCACTGGGTGTCTTCAAACGACGGCTGAAAACCTACCTTACACACACACACACACACACACCTCAACTTTACCCATTGTGTTTTGACTGATGGTATGGAATATACTCACTGATAGTGACTTTAAAGCACTCCTGTAAGTCGCTCTGGATATGATGCAGTAACTCAGGAAATCAGAATTGAACTGCTGACCTGTATGTTTAATATTTTCTGAAAACTTGACCATACTGATAATGGCAGTCATAGTATTTTGGCAATGGTGAGGATATTTA
>JAQMYF010000013.1:18253933-18285985 GCA_030014195.1 Neosilurus mollespiculum | reverse complement strand
GATACATCTGAACTTTGCCATGGGAAAGGGCGTACGCAACGTTTTTGTGCGTACGCACCCTTTGTACATGAGGCCCCTGGTCCGCACAGGTCAGTGCTAGCATTTTTAGGTTTTTGTCTATAAAAAGAAATGGTTTTTGATGAATGATCTGCTCAGAGATATAGAACTTTGTAGAAATTAAATTAGGGCTGCAGGGCCACCAAAACCTGAAATGCAGTGGACCAAGGACCATTTTGTGGACACTTTTGGGGAACAAGTTCATGTTCAGATCGATATCTGTGATGTGTTCAAATCAAAGTTGTGAATATGGGAACTTCACCACTTTTTACCAAAGGCATGGGTTACTAAGTCAAGAGTATTCATTATCATAAATATCGCTGGTGTTTATGACTTGTGAAAATCGAGTTTATCGTGCCGACACAAGTTCACAAGTTGTGATCGTGGGAAACACTGCCATTTGAATGTTTTTATCAGTTTGAGAAATGGGAAATATGATTTCACGAGTCCCACATAAACACTATGATAGTTTGGAAACGAGCATGGCCGATACGGCTCCAGTACATAAGATTTGCTTGAAATGGTTATGGGGGGCTCTACCGAAAGCGCTTATTAGATTAAGAATGTACTGCATCAGATTATAAATGAAATTCTTATCTTACATGCACCACTCAAATGTATGGTCTTATAGAGCATCGGATTAAGATACTGTCGGGCCACTAGCTCCCTGACAATGTGGTGGCCCAAACGGGTCTCTCGTGATATTTTATTTTATTTTTACTAGCCTCAGGCCAACGGGCAAGTTATTATATCGAGCCCTGATTAACAGTACAGTAACAGTGTTTTACAGTAATTTATTGGTTACAGTAAGTGAATTTCAGTGAGATTTTTTTAATGTTGCACAGTTATTGAGTACTGCTGTTGTTATCACTCATAAATTCTTGTACTGTAATAATGTAGGGGTGTTTTTTCAAAGAACTGTTTGTTTCAATAATTTCGTGGCTTTTTATCATGACACCGTCATTTTGTTTGTTGTAGGTTATTCATGAAAGATGAGTTGCATGCAAAAACATGCTTGCCATTATGCTGCAGTGAACCCCATTTCTTTTCTGTAGAAACTTTTTTTTGTAGGTAGAGAGCTGAATTGCAGGTAAGCGTTAGTGTTTTTCCCCTCAGTGTGCTCTGCAGTTTTGAAATGGCTGATAGGAAGTGCCAGGCCCTTGCATCATTTCCTCTGCCTCCAGCTCACAGCACTTTTGCATTTGTGTTTTCCTCTTTCTTTGGTTTGATGCACTCTTACCCCATCCAACCTGTAACCACCCAGGGCACACACATCCGCTTGGCCCCATGAACTCACAGTAGATTTACACTCAGCAGAAGCAGTGTGTATCGATAAGCATCTGAGAAAAAAGGAGCAGCTGTTACTGAGAGAGTGGAGTCGAACCGAGCAGAGCGTCATCATTCTACATTTTGCATTCTCGGGGGTGGGGAGTAAGAAGCGACAGTTAGAGCAGTGATGGTAGTTGGGATCTATATTTAGCTTATCGTGACCCTCTCGAACCGCGACAGCTGTCCCTCCTCTTCGTTTCGTCATGCAGTGTCAGGAATAGAGGAGTCCAGTCAACCTCTGAGGGACGTGAACTCGCCGGATCTCGCTTCTCACTCTGTGCCGGCTTCTTTGAATTGAATTTGTATTCTGGACCTTTCTGAAATACGGAACTCAGGAGATCAACACTGGCGCTGAGGAATCAGTACGAAGTAGCTGAGGTATGGCAGTGAGTAGAGGTCAGGCTTTGATTGAGGATGTTATAGATCGCAGAGCTGTTTGACGAGACTGTGGACTCAGTATGAAGGCTCAGGCCGAGGCCTGTCGAAGTCTACCGCACTATTTTTAGGCTTTAGAGCAGCAGGCCAGTGGAGTATCTAACTTAAGCCTCTTTAGCAATTTAGTCAATCCCTGAAGTGTCAGTAAGGTGATATAAGTTTGGAGGGTTTAGGTGCTGAATGTTTGGTTGCTTCTGGCTGCTCTGTGAGCTCCAGCAGTAAAATGATCATGATTTTTATTTGAGTGTTGTTGTTTTTTTTTTTTCTGAATGAAGGCTGTGAAATTCCTGATCGTTTCCTCAACTTGATTTTTAACTCCAACACTGTTTTCTTTCCTTTTAAAGGAATATATTATACTTAGTTAGAAATAATGCTGCAGTGTTCTTGTGCTGTTTTATTTGAGTTTAACCCATATCCAGTCTGTAGTGTGAAATGCATAAAGCTCTATCTTCTATGCCCTGCATGAAAGTTCTGCTTTACTGTTCTGAGAGCTTAGGAAACTTTCAAAAGCACAGTGTCTCTAAAAGGTTTCCTGTTTCCTGTGATGGAAAGATGAATCTCTCTATCAGAGAGTTGTGTGTTCATGTTCTGTGATTGGTGTTAAGGAATAAAGTGGTGTTTTAGTGAAGACTGAGACCCTTTGTGCAGCGTGGGAGATTCGTCTGCTGTTTAAATGTGCATCAGATGTGAATGTTCCAGGAGGGTGTTAAGTTTGTATGTTTAATTATTATTTTAACTTTAGGTTGAATTGGATTATCGCTGCACATTTGCCCTGTTTGCATAGCTTTTTTTTCTTACATGGTAGGTGTTATATCTGTGTTAGTGCCTGATAATTAATGTGGAGTCAGTAAACCATTAATATTAATGGTGTAATTACAGTTGGTTTGTAATTGGTTTGAATTGTATATGGTAATTTGGGAAACTCATCGATGATCATGTTTTGAAACTTCAAATTACAGAAACCAAAATATATTTAACTAAAGTGATGTGAAAATGTTTCTATTTACTTTTTAATCTTGGTTAAATATCAGTGCGTAAGAAGGCGGTGTAATAAACATGTTGGTAGCAACTGTCACCTTGTGTAAAATATTTAAAACCTTGTTAGCTGTGATTTCTTCACATAGTCAATGCCAGATTATAATCAGGTTGTTTGGATAGCTACTGGTCATCTATCAGAACGTTCGTTACATACCACCTCTGCACGTCAAAACGGAAACTTTAAAAAAAAAAAAAAACATTTCTCCATTTTCACAACTTTTTTTTTTTTTTTTTTTTTGTTTGTTTGTTTGTTTGTTTTTTTTACTAAAGCCCAAATGCGAAAACATTGCTTGTGCTTGAGTGTGCCAGAAGTGTATATGATGGAAAATGTCAGAGGTCATCACGTGAAGGGTTTTTCCAATCTATCACACATGCGGTTATAGTTCAGTTAAATATTCAGTTCCATTCAGGTTTATTTGTATAGCGCTTTTTACTATTGACATTGTCGCAAAGCAGCTTTACATAATAGAAGTAATTTTAAAAGGAATTTAAACATTTTTCCACAACCCCCTACACATCCCTAATGAGCAAGCCCGTGGCGACAGTGGCAAGAAAAAAAAAACCTCAGTTGACACGAGGAAGAAACCTTGAGAGGAACCAGGCTCAAAAGGGAAACCCATCCTCATTTGGGTGAAACGGAAAAGAGAAACTGCATTACAGTCCAACGTGTAGTCCGGTTGGTTATACCACAACTGTAAGTCCTAAATAATTGTAGCAAAAGAGTTTATATCACCAGCAGTGGAAAAAAATATAATATAGACGCTTTGGATTTGATCATCTAATACTTTTATTTGTGTTAGTTCTTTATTAAGGCGGTACACAAGTATACTGTATGGCAGTGCTGAAGACATAGCTCCCAAAAAAGCTTGTGCTCTCACTTCACTTTACATAGATAAGCACATCAACCACTCTTTATTTAGAAGGGGAGTGTGTGTGTGTGTGTGTGTGTGTGTGTGTGTGTGTGTGTGTGTGTGTGTGTGTGTGTGTGTGTGTGTGTGTGTGTGTTAGAAGCCTGTAAGTCTTGAGACACAGAATTAACCCAATTTTAATTAATAAACAGTTGTGCTGTGGGCATTGTAACAGATGTTCCAGATGTCCCAGTATCTTGTGCGAGTCTGAAAGCTGTTTTGTAATGATAAGCCTGTATAATTTGAGAACTGTAGGTTAACCAGTCATACAGACAGTTTGTGGAGATCTGAAATGGTTTTATGGTCAAGCAGATGGGTCTAGAGCTTCAGCCTCTATTATATATTACAGATGTTACATGATCTATTCAAAGATTTTGTCTACTTTTAGTAACTCCAGTGTACAAGTGGCTGGTGTTATATATAAATAGCACACACTGGGTGGTGTGAAGTAGAAGGCCGTTACCACCCCGAAGTGTGTTATTTTCATGTAACGGCACATTCCACTGTGTGTTATGTTTACAGCACAGTAATTTGACAATGATTACAATGTTTAGTGTGTTAATGAGTAACATGTCACACGTTATAGGAGTTTAGGTTTACAAGGAATGTTGTAAGGCATCTATGAGACACGTTCCTGTTTCTGTCAAGTCACACTTTGAGTCAGGCCCATAAATATTTGACAACCCTTTTGTTATTTTAGCTGCCTGTCACCGAGTACTGGAGTTCAGAGATTATTCAGCTTTAAGTTAAGGCTGTTTATATCCAAACTGGGGACCCAAAAACCCTGAACAACCCAACACTCCCAAAACAAGGTTACCTTTAAACACATCAGATGATTTGTTTTTTTTTACTGGTGTATTTTTGCCTTCTCTTTTGTCTTCAGCAAATGAAAGGCATGTTTACTGTGAGTTCAGGTTAGGTGATTAACCTGGAATCCAAGCAAATAATAATCCCAGGACACTTTAAAGGGTACCTGTGGTGAATTAGTGTTACTAGCTATTTAAAACGTCCATGTATAACATCAGCTGTTCCTTCTGGCAGCATTAGTCCTTACCCCTTGTCAAAGTATGTGCGAGTGCTGTGATACTGGGTGTGCTCAGAGGCATGTTGCTTTCCTCATTGGCTGTTCCAGCCTGGTAGTGATGCGAACTTGTTGGATTGGCTGGGCTGCGTCACTGCCCCGTGCAGCATAACACATTATCGACCAGTGCTGAGCTGCACAAACAACAAGCGCAGTAATCGCGGAAAACATTTTATTTTTGATTACCTAAACCAACTGATGACAGGAAAGCTGAATCGGCCAAACGCTGGCTGCATAAACCATTTTGGTTCTCATTGTTGTCTCACTGTCTCCACAAGACTCCTCCCTCTTTGATTCAAAATTATTTTTTTAATCACCTAAAATGTTGCTTGCTGATAGACCTTTACTTGCGCTGGACAACCCCACCCAACGAGTTCTTGTCTCTTCTGCGAACAAAACGACTGCTAACTATTGGTTCAGCCTCCGCTAGTAATCCACGGAATAAAATTACCCAGTTTTGTGCTTTTTATGGTCATTTATGTTAAAATAAGCTCTGTATCGCTTAAACGTGTTACACACACACAAATCATGCCGTAAGGATGACCAATACTGATACTCCTTTAAAATTCATCCTTCTGGGTTCCCAGGTGGAGGGGATGATGTCACAGCCATCCAAGGCCAGGAGCCCCAAGGCCATGCTCTCAGACTCTGTCAGTAAAAGTGATGCCTCCTATTGTGGGTGTCTGAGCTCTTGTGTGTTGTGATAGTACAAGGTTGGGCTAAGAAGTTCAAAGGCTGACCATGATGCAATGGTCAAATTTGTTCAAATGTGGTTTATATTTTAATATAGTCTCCCGTGCAGTCTACACACTACTTTCGTAAGTGTTCAAGCGCTTGAATCCCCTTGGTGTAGAAACTCTCATCCTGATGGTGTGATGGATTACTATGGAGGATGCTATTAATTATCCAAACTACTAAATTTAAATCATTGATATGGGGATTTTTTTTTGTGAGCAGCGAGTTACAGCTGTTGAGTTAAGTTCGTAGTGTACACTGTGAGAGAGCATTCAGGAGAATAACAACCTGCAGTTCTCCCAGATAAAAAGTGTGACATGCTTATTTCAGTAACTGTATATATACAATAATAAATATAACAGCTTGCTGTGGTGTACCAGGAATAAACCCTACAGTTATAAGAAAATTATCAATTTTGTGGTGGTAACGGTTTACACCACCCCATCGTTGGTCATTTTTCTATTACAGCACACCCTGTCATGTTTACCTTTGACCCCAGCCACCCTCTTAACCTCACTTTACATCGCAGATTCAGTATCTCTTCTTTTCTCCAGTGCTGTGCAGCTGTTCTTACATGAAGCTCGGTCCAAGATTGCCGTCTCCACCACCAGAATCTATTGTACTCCGAACCTTATTCCTTGGCTGTCTTGTATCAGCTCTCCCTGCCGTTCATCTCCTGCTCCTCCTTAACCGGCCCAGCCCATGAGCGCCCTGTCGCCACCATGGCTTTCTCATCACGCTTTTCCTTCTGGGAGCAAAAGGAAAGTGGTGTTCCGTTCTCAATTCGAGTTGTGGATATTCTGCGTGTGTGTGTGTGTTTGTATGTATGTATGTATATAACTGTAACACTGATCATATTCTAGGTTGTACTGCAAGTCTACTGGTGTTTTGCCAAAGTACTTTAGTTCGATAAGCTGCTTCTTTGCTAACCACTTGAGTAACAGGATGCTGCTGATTTAAATATAACGAGATAAAAATTTAACTTGGATCGTATAACTTATGTGTGACTTATTACTCCGATTTACACTGATAATTTTAGCAGGTCGTGCATGAGTCTGTGTGTGTATATAACCTGGAGCATGGCCTGGCTTTACCACATTTTTAATTGTTTAAAGTGCACATCATAATTACTGTCTTCTGTGAACCTCTTCAGGTTAAAGAAGAGACCAAGGCAGCTCCTAAGAGTTTGAAGGAGAGTGTAAGTGTTGTGGAAAAAAACCCCAAAAACCTCACTACTTACTAAAAGGAAGCAGATTTTACTGATTGGTGTGACTCTGGCAGAAATATTCTTGTGTAGTCCAGAATGCTTTCAACTACGCCTTGTTGTAGAAGGCATTTTATTTAAAACCTTTGTCATCAATACAGAATTGGATATTTTGTTCACTGAATTAAATAACGCTCACAGAAATCCAGGAATAATATGCTCTTGCCCTTGTACACCAAGGAGACGATTTATTTAGCCTTCTGTAGTCTGCTTGTATCTCTTATGGTTAAGTCTATCAAGCTGTAGGCTTTTACAGCACATTGTGAGCGACATGCAGAGTCATAAAGTGCACAAATGAGCTGCACAGGGATTAGATCTGTTCATCCTCAGGGAGACAGGCATGTAAACCATGGTAAATGGTGCCTGTCATTAGAGACGGTAGCTAGTAAGAGTTAATCTATGGATAGATCTCAGTCTTGATTGATTCAACTGAGTTTAGTATTACTTTTAGCAATGAAGGAGGTCTGCTAGACTTTGCTTCCTGAGTGCAAGCCAAAGTGTTGAGCAATGAAAGCTACTGTAATTGAAGTTCAAGGCATGTATTCCAAGCTCTGTCTTATTTCAGTATGCTGATTAAAGACCCTGGTTCTGTCTAGAGCAGTGTGCCACCATCAGTTAATGACCTTCTTACCTTTTGACATATTTCCTATTCCTTGTGCCATTAATCCCAGTGGTGGCACAGCTAATGAGGCAGTTCAGTAATGCATGAAAAGGAACTTGTGCACAATCCTTCCCTTTAGCCTGATTAGCCTGTTATTGCTATTTTGGATTATGTGCATTTCAAGGTCTAAGGCCGTGCTGAGTTACTGTAATTAATATTACTGTAAGTAGTGTATCACTTCTCCTGAATTTGTGATTGTGTCTTTTATACCCCCATTTCCCTCTCCAATTCCATCTGGCTCATAGTCACATAGCAATGGCAGTCTCAGTAGTCGTTCCCAGTCAGTACCCAGTCTGGAGCCTGCTAAAGTGCTGCTGCGTACCAAGAGCCCCCAGCCTGCTCGAGATCTTTCTGAACTTGCCCAGTCTCAGCCCCAGCTCCGAGAACGTTTCAAGAGCCCGTCACCGACGAGGAACAGATTTTCTTTTATCAAGAACCAAGAACCGTCCAACGTCTTCGAGCGCTTCAAAAGCCCTGATCCCCGTCCAGATTCACAGAGTCGTGAGCCTGTTCTCAATGGAGATAGCAAGACCAACAGTCCTTTAGTTAGCAACACCACAACCACAGTCAGTGCCCACCAGCCAGAGGTGACAGAAGACCCGAATAGTGTTACCCACAAGAAGGTTGTAAAGGTGGTGAAGAGATTGGTGAGGAGAGTAGAACCTGTCAGTGCTGCTGCTTCTACCACTGCAAATCTTTGTCAGACTCCCACTGAGCCTCCAAAATCCTCTTCCGAACCACCCAAACCCTCAACAAAGCCTACCATGCCCCCATCAGCCCCTGAGCAACCTAAATCTATGCCAGCATCTGTGCCAAAGGTCACAAAGATGCCCATGTTTTCCTTTAAACATGACGCCATAAAGAAAGAGGAGAAAGACGATATCTCCACAGGACTTGCCGGCCTAATGACCCGAGGCAGGACAAGAGATGTGCGACCTCGTCCCTGTAAGGAGGTGTCCAGAACAAAACAAGAGCACAAAAAGGAAGAGATCACTGAGAGCAAAGATAGCTCAACAACAACAACAGGGAAGAGTGTGCAGGAACCAGAAGCCAGTCAGAGTTCTAACTCAAAGCCAGAGGACTGCAAGACTTTGGCATCTTCTCCTACCTCTCCTACTATGTCCTCTCCAGTTACGTGTCCTATCACCCCACCTGCTGGTTTCATCCCAGCTTCTAGGAGAGTACCTGTGCCAAAGCCGCCTTCCATGGTTCCTCTGGCTGGTTTTATTCCAAAGGCTACTGAAGTCATTAAATCTCCTTCAGTTTCTGCTCCACCAACATCCATTCCAGACCCTAAACCTGAATCCATTGTGCCCAAGCCAGTGTCCGTAACTTCTAAAGTACCTCCAGTTCTTACTTCAGTCAAATCCAACATTAACTCGTGCCCTGAGCCAGTAGCCACTTCACCCGGGTTAACACCATCCCCCAAACAACTGCTTACGAAGAGCCTAAAGGTACTGCTTACATTTCTGGTGCATGAAGCACTTTAGTCATGTTAGACTCTGTGAGAATTCAGGCAACTAAACTAGCATGTTTGTGTGAAGTTTTCAGGATAACATATTTGTATTAACATGTGATTTGTGATTGTAGTGGCTTTAACATTACTTACTTTGTACGTAAAATTGGACACTGATTGTATGCCAGTGTGAATTTTCCTTGATTACCTCCATCAAGGAGGTTATGTTTTGGTTAGGTGTGTGTGTGTGTGTGTTAGTTAGCAGGATTATGTAAAATATGTGTCAAGTTTTACCAGAGATTTTGGGAATGATTCAGATCATATCCTGGATTCAGGAATTCTTTAAAGGATTTTTTAACGTTGTGAGATGATGGTGTTTTAGAAGTGTCATATTAGAGCAGGCTCAGCAGGGGGCGCTGTGCACATTGTAATTTTCTTGAAGTTTCTACCACAGCTGGGGCTTTGGACAAGAGAGACTCCAGTCAGTGGTTGAATGTTTGGAGGATTTGTATGAAATGATTTCTGTAATAAGCAGAAATACTGTTTAGATTTTGTTAGGTTTTGATTCAAGTAAGATCAGCATGGCAGCAATACGCTCATCTGTCTTTAGCATGTTAAACGTTGAAAATTCTCACACCTCTGTCATGTGATATAGTAGAAACCCCCCCCAAAAAAAACAAAAAACGGACTGTGGTCTCTTTGGTTGTTGAAAAGTGCTGTGTATTATAAAATAGTTGTCACACCACTTGTCAGAATACTGAACGCGTTAAATTCTGTTATTTCTATGTTTTTGCTTGCTATGTTTTTGTTAGGATGTATTTCAATATTAGCATTGTTAGCATCTCTGTTTGGTCAATTTTATTTGTAGTGTGTTCATGTTTAACCTCTCAGTAGTAAAAGGGTTTAAGGCCCTGTTATCATGGGGGCTCTGAAGCTGTGTGAACAAGACAGAGTGAGAGTGTGAGCCTGACCATGTGATTAATGGTGCTTACACACTTTGCACATGAGGTAGGAAATCTGCCCAGTGAACACAGGTGCTGTGTTGGGCGTGGTCTGTATGAAGCATTTCGTTGTGAATTATTTAACTTGAAGTGTTGTAGTGCATGTTGTATTGTCTGTTTTTTTTGTTTGTTTCTATCACATTTAATGGAACATGAATGCAGTTAAATATGCAGAGACATTGACCTTATGCACATACTGCGCATGCGAGTGTTTTTATGTACTGTGTGTGTATTCATCATATTCAAAGGTGAAGACAGTACCACATCTGTCCTCAACACAAAGTGGAAAATTTTTTTGTGGCACCATTTCTAAAGTCTTTCAACCTGTTATCCAAAAGGTGTGTGTGTGCGTGTGTGTGCATATGTGCATACTCAACTTCGAAGCACGTAATTGCGCACTTTGATGCGCACTGCAATGAATGAATGAAAAGCCTTAGAATAGACACACCTAACACATGTCTGCCAGCTCTCTGGTAAGCTATGTTGCACTAATCTACACTACAGGCTTGAATATACCACGTGATCACACAATGTAGCCAAAAAAACCCACATTGACAGCTATACTTCCCTTTCGGTGGTCTGACTTGTAGGAGAGCCCCCCACTGAGCCCTACCGAAGCAGCTCAGAGACGATTGGAGCAGATCTTCTTTGCTTCTGTAATTATTGTCGTCTTCTTTTTTCTGCTTTAGTGTTTTTCCTCATTTTCCTTTATTTTCAGTCCTTATTCTGTTCCCCTGCCTTGGATCAGAGCCTTTCGGGTTTTTGCTCTCCTTTAATCTAAAACGTTTCACTCTGTTTTTCACTTTGACACTAGGGGTGGGTGATGTTTCAAAGATATTATATCATGATACTCGTTAATTCGGTGATACTTGATTGGAATTACAATATAAGAAACAAGTGTTGGATTAAAAAAAATCTAGTAAATTAACATTTAAAAATACTTCAGACTGAAAAAAAAAAAAAAATAAAATAATCAAATGTTTTTAATAAATGTTGTAAAAACACACAATGATGTGAGAGAAATGCATCATGATATCGATATTGTATTGCCCAGCTCTGCCTGCAATTAGTATATTCCTGGTTAAACGTACTTGTACATCTAAACTCTTTCATTAAGCCTGGGTTTACACTGGGGCCACGATGTCCACAATCTCCTTGATTGAAAAAAGTGTGGAGCTTCAATGATTTTTTGACCACGGTTGAAGCACAATTTGGGTATAAATAGGAAGCAGTTCACTCAGTTCATTGAAACTTGAAGGAATTCTGTTTCCAAGTTTATCAAGATCGCCTATGATCGTGCATCAAGGTCTGTTTAGCTCTACTACGGGTCCCACGTTCTATCACAATTGGTGTCAAATCATATTAATCATCACAGTTTCACAAAGTTCCTCAAGATCATCATGATCCGATTCCCCGACCCCCCACGCTCATCACAGTTCTCTCAAATCGTGGAGATTGTGGACATCATGGCTCCAGTGTAAATCCAGGGTAAGACGGCTGTCAGATTTTGACACTAATTGTGAAATTACACAAATGTCCCTCTGTCTACTTTTCTCACTCTAATCTCACATACAGCTTGTTTTTCATTAGACTTATCTGCGTGCTTGTCTGTCTCATTCCATTACCTTTCTGGAATAACACCAGCATGTCAGTACTTCATTTTCTCTGGAGTTATTTCATGTTCATCATTCATTTCCCTGTCCGTCCTTACCTCTTCCTGTTCTCTCATTCTTCCTTCTATTTTTCATCCGCTGCTGTCTTGGCTGCGGTGCCTGATGTTACTGATTGGCCGGCTACTTTAGCTGGAGCCTGTGTCGAGTGCATCTGTGACCACATCCACTCAGGTCCAGAGCCAGCCTGAGAAATCGGCCTCGTCTGTCAGCCTTGCAGCAGTGTGTTCTCGTGCGGTCTGCTTCAGTGTAAGCCTTTGTTCCATGCCCTCTCCATTTTCTCTGTGCCACTAACCATTTGTTTTTTTCTTTGTTTATCAATGAGTGCTTGTATCGACCTTGTTTACTTTAATAAGTTATAAGCCATAGGACTTTCATTGCACCCTTAACTACCTGTTGCATGGTGGCTACAAATGAGCTGTTTTCAGCATGAAGCCAGAAGCATTAACAGTTATGATTTGATAAATGGTGTGATATTAGTTGGTTGGCGTTTGTAAATGATTTGCGCAGTGTTGCTATTTATGAATACCACCTGCTGCTGTCATGTTGCACCTTCATGTTTCTAATGTTCATACCACTGAGTATTAGTATACCGAGTGTTAGGCTGATAAGCCATTTTATTCAATTAGTTAAGCTCTGGATAGCGAATGGTATTAACAACAATGTCGACTATCTTGTTTGTTCCTTTAGACAGTGCTGTTTGTAATAATTAGCTTTTTTCCCCTTCTCAAAGCTTAACTGATATACTGTGTGCTCTGTCTCTTCTTCCCCTGAGTCTATGCTATAACAGTGTCATAAAATAAAATATTTCATATCCGTGTTTAACAGGGTAGCACATAGGAATATAAATGTAGAGAGTGTGCTGGTGTGTAACAGTATATTTGCCTCCTTCTGGTCGCTTGCGGTGTCTCAGGGACAGGTGGAAGAGGATCCCGTGACTATCCTACAGGCGGCCCACGCTGCTGCTGCCCAACCTAAGGTCTGCAGTCTGTTCTGTGTGTGTATGATTTAGCAACACATGTGCTCCTGCCACTTGACTTCCATGTCAAGAGTGCCACGTGTGCCGTTTGTTTGGAGTGCTGTGAACTCTCACACTACCCTGTACAACAACACTACCCCTGCAGTGTCAGTGACTCATTAATGTAATAAGCTACAACTGGTCTGAAAGGTGACAAGCAGTTTAAAGCTATTTGACTGATTTGGGCCTTCTGTTACTGTGCATCTGGGTGTGGTGTTGTCCCCGTTTGGGGGTGTGGTCAAGTGTCAGCTGTGGATGGAGAGGAGGCATGTCAAACTGCAAGGACGTGATGATTTTTTTTTTTTATCTGCGTGTGGTTAATGGGAGCTTATTTATATGTGCTTTCAGGAGGTCCATAACCAGAAAGAGAGAAAAAGCTGAACAGAACAGGGCTGTGCATGTGTGTGCGTGCGTGCGTGCGTGTGAAAACCATTAAGAAAATGTAAAATAAAATAAATCTTTGAGTTGTTGCAAGCCTGCCTCTCTGCACACAGCTCTGTGCTTCTCAGCTCTCGCTCTCTCGCTCTCTCTCTCTCTCTCTCTCTCTCTCTCTCTCTCTCTCTCTCTCTCTCTCTCTCTCTTGCTGTCTGTCTTGCTCTCTCTCTCGCTCTCTCTCTCTCTCGCTCTCTCTCTCTCTCTCTCTCTCTCTGGTTATGGGCCGTATGAAAGCACACAACAGACGCACATAATTAAGCTGGAGATAATCAGACGCAGGTAAGAATCATTACACCTTACCTGCATGTTGGACCTGTCTCCTCTGTATCTGCAGCTCATGCACGGTCACGCCCCCCACTACCAGAATCACCGAGTGAGAAATGCAAGATTTTAGTCACAGATCAGTTTAAGTTTGATATTTTCACCTGTAAATATTTACATGAGGGTTGAAAGTGAATGGTGAATATATATGCAGTTTTACATCAGTCTTTCTGATGTGAATTTGTACTGGCATTTGACCACCCTGCTTTCTGATCCTGCTTGTTATCTAAACACCCGGTTTATTTGTACCCCTTATTCGAAAGCACCTCTGCACCCCTGCAGAGTTGAAGTTGGCCTTTCGTGCTAAGCTAAGATTTTCAAACAGCACCAAAAGGCCACTTCTATCATCAGTTCTGTGGCAGTTATTCTCCAGTGCATGCACCATGCATGGACTGCTTCTGAATGGGCTGGTCATTAGTCTGTGAAACGAATCATGATTAAGTGTGATGGGTGTGTTTTCCTGTACAGGTGAAGTCCGAGGAGCAGATCGCTGCAGAGCAGGCATGGTACGGCTCCGAGAAAGTGTGGCTGGTCCACAAGGATGGATTCTCTTTAGGTGAGTTCTACTGCGGCACACCATCCCTTTACATCAAAATGCTGTTTAAAGTGTTTTATATCATCACAAACATCTATATGACCTCATGAGGGGTGCAACAGAAGAACACTTTCCTCATCGTCAGGAGATCGCACGTCCATGGGCACAAGCCACAGGAGCGAAATTGGCTATGCTGTCTGGGTGGGCATACTTTCTTTCTTCTGTCAATCCCTGTGGCATAAGTCAAATCAGGGGGTCTGTGAGCTCATGTATGTGGAAGAGGGTAGATAGCACTTTCCTCTGTGTGTTATGCTGAACTGTGATGCAGCATGAGCAGAGGTTTGAGAAGGTGCGATTGGCATGTTTTGTTTGGCAAAAACATGTTTCTCTGTCCAGACGGTTTTGAACATGAAAGTTTCTGAAAAAATTATTTGTTACGTAAATAGATTTAATTTGCCCGAACAGTCAGCAACAAAGAATGTGCCACAGAAGTCATGCTTAACATTTTCCATTTCAATCTACTGAAATTTACCAGATTCAAATATACAGTAATAAAGCTACATTCATTTCTCTCTTTGTATCGTGAAGACTTTTTTATGTTATACAGTATTTCAATATAACACTACCATGTGATCGAGTTGCTATTATTATGTATACTTTTCCACAGTACTGTTACAGTCTTACTGTGATTTTTTTTTTTAATAGACTGAACAGTTGTTTACCTAAAAGTGGTTATTTTTTTAAGACTATAATACACTGAAGTATAACAATTAAGTAGTAAGCCTTGTCTCTGTTTTATTTTGGCCTTTGCTGTTTTTTAATGTGTTAATTCAGCACTGTTGTGTTTAAAAATGTTTGTGATTTTAAAAAATTTTTCCGTCTACTGTAGCCACTTTGCTGAAGACGGAGGCGGGCAGCCTGCCAGAGGGGAAGGTGAAGGTCAAACTGGAACATGATGGGACAGTACTGGATGTGGACGAGGATGATGTGGAGAAGGTCAGGCTTCTATTAGAGTCGAAGAGATGCTGGAGCCTATCTCAGCTAACACTGGACGAAGGCGGGGTACACCTTGACCAAGCTCGCAAGACCATTGCGTGTCAAGGCCTCAAGCATTCACAATCGCATCCACAGCCAGTTAACCTGATTAACATGTCTTTGAACTGTGGGAGGAAACTGGAGGACCCAGGAGAAATCCACACATGCACGGGGAGAACATGTTAACTCCACATAGAAACGCCCGAGCCCAGGACTCAAACTCAGGACCTTCTTGCTGTAAGGCAGATGTGCTAATCACTACGCCAGCGTGCTGCCCTGTTATTTATAATATTTTAAACTCAGTGTCTCAGACATATGTTTGATTAGTTTGGATTCCGGATAGCATTTTGAATGAATGCACCTTGGCAAGCTTTCATTTGATTAAAACTGTGGCTGTATCAGAAACCGAAAGCAGCTGCCTCCATGCCTTACTGCATAAGCTGTCTTATAAAGCAAAAAGTGTGAAGGTATGTTAGTAAGCAAACTGTTTGCAACAGACCTCAGGGGCAGCACATATCAGCATGTTGCCAGGTTGCTAATTCAATCTCTTACTCTATGGTCCATGGGGTGAGATGGGAGTATCATTGGAGAAAATATGTTTGTTTTTTGCTGCTGCTGTCTTCCTTAAACCTTAGTATTCAGATCAGTTGGTTTATATAAAGGTGGTGTGGTGGTTAGCAGGTCCACCTCACAGCAAGAAGGTCTGGGGCTCAGCCGTTTCTGTATGGAGTTTGCATGTTCTCTCTGTGCTTGCATGGGTTTCCTCGGGGTACCGGTTTTATTCTACAGACCAAAGACATGCACATTAAAATAATTGGCTTGATTGATTTGATTTCAAGTTGCCCCTAGGTGTGGATGTGTGTGAATAGTTGTGTGTATTGCCCTGCGATGGTCTTTCGCGCTGATCAGGATGTACCCTGCCTTTGCCCAGTGTTGGCTGAGATAGGCTCCAGCCTTCATGTGACCGTAGTAGAAGGATTAAGCAGTTCAGCAAATGAGTGAGTGAGTGATTTAAATAGACTGGTTTTAAATGGCTTTGGTTTCAGACACACCCATGGTGTCAAACCTGTGTTCAGTCACCCGCCTTGTTCCAGCCGCTGCCACTCTGTTCATTGTTGATATTCCTCTCCCAGGCCAACCCTCCATCCTTTGACCGTTCTGAGGACTTGGCGACTCTGCTGTACCTGAATGAGTCGAGCGTGATGCACTGTCTTCGACAGCGTTACGGGGGAAACCTCATCCACACTTACGCTGGGCCCAGCATGGTGGTCATCAACCCCATCAGCGCTCCTTCCATGTACTCTGAAAAGGTAAAAATGATACAGCTCTCTTCTTATTCAGGATTTTTTAGTTATCTTATATCTCCTATTCAGTGGCAGAGCTTTCTGTGTTATACATAATGTATAGCATGTTTTAGACAGGACATTTTAAATGGGATGTGAAATAGACAAGCTGATGGGATCAAGCTTCTATTAAATATTATGAAACTTCTACTTATTTTTATTATAAAATCTTAAGTTTATTTACTTACTGAACGTCGTAGTATTTCTGTCAATCGTCAAACCTTACTCATTCAAAACCCATACTTGTCTTTATAGATCATCCTTATAGTTGGCTGTGTGGCAAGTTAAAGGCTTTTGCACTAATATGATTTCAGGAATATGAAGTCAGTTTTGATGCCAACATTCTTTTCAGATTAGTAGCTGTTTTGACTGTTTTAACTCTGTTTTTTTGCTTCCGTGGAGAATGTGCTTACTAAAAGCTATGTGCTTACATTTTAGTCTTGGAATTTTTTTACCAACCAGGCTGTGGAAAAATAATATAACCTTACTGCTGTGTGGTCTACGTTTTTATGATGATTGGCTTTTGTTGGTGTAACTTTGTAGCTTTGGCATTTTTAAATCTTCAACAAAACAGCATAGTTACAATAATGAACAAACACCTTCTGTTTTAAATAATAACATGCAAACACTTATAAACTTGCATGTCTTTACTGCGCACACCCATTAAACAGTCACACAGGTGGTGGGAGGTAAGTGAACACTTTGATTTAATAACTGGTCAGACCTCCTTTGGCAGTAATAACCTCAAACAAGCATTTTCAGAACTGCTTCTAATGGACTTGCTTCAGCTGAGCCATATTCAAAGGTAATTTTTTGTGTGAAAGGCTTAATCTTGGGTTAAGGTCTGGTCTCTGTATTGGATTAAGGTCTGGGCACTTGGGCAACTTCAAATGACCAAATTTTTTCTTTATTAATCCATTCTATTATAGATTGACATTTAGCGTAACTGTCCTTTTGCATCTCCTAACTTCATCTGAGCTTCAGTTGGAGAACTGCCATCCTGTACAATACCTTGATGAACTTGGGAATGCAATTTCCTTCAACAAACTGTCCAGGCCATGACGCAGTAAAGCAGCCCTAATTCGCCATACTCCCACCACTATACTTCACCATCAGGATAATGTTTTCGTGTCATTTTTATGCCTTATTTAGTGATGTGAGTCAAAGTGAGTGAGAGGCGAGTGTCAGAGTGCTCTTTGGCAAACTTCAGGTGCACAGTAGAGTTTTTTGGAGAGCATGTCTGTTGAATGTTTTGCTTAGGGTATGCTTGATAACAAAAGTATTAGCCAGTTCCAATGATTCCTTCAAGCTGTAAGCTGACAATTGAATGTTCTCTACCTCTATGAGATTCTGCATTGTGCCTTTGGAGTGATTGGCTAGGGGCCCACTTCTAGGCCACAGTACTGTGTACTGACGAATGCCTAAACTCTTTGAATGCCTAAATTCTGTGGAAAGGAACAAAGCAAAAGCTGTGCAATTAGTACAGCAGATTGTGTTTGTTCATTATAATATCTTTGATAAAGATCAGGCCATATTTTAAGATTGATTTAAATGCAAATGCAGGTAATTCCAAAGGGTTTTAATATTTTTTTCTTGCCACTGTGCGTTGAAATAATGTAATTGGGTAATAATGTAAGTGGGTTTTATTGTTGTTGTTCTTGGACACAGAGCACTGTGTTGCCATTGTGAGGTTTTAGGGAACACTACCATTAAAGTATTACTTCTACAATTAATACAGAATCCTTCTCTATACTGAAACTTTCAGGAAAAAAAGTCTATACATATCAAGCTATATTCATGACAGGCCTGACTGTGTACAGTGGAGAATATTGAGCCAGAAATAACTGGATAGTTATAATGAAAAAAAATTTAGTGTATGTATTCACTCTTTATATTCTCTTTTTGTTTTTTGTTTTAGATTTCTAGAACCCATTGCTTATTGATAGCACCAGCAATCTATATGTTTGGTTCACTTCCTGAATTTATGGAGACTCGGGGCCGAATCACCTTCTCACTGCATTTGAAATGTGATAGAGTTCGATTGTGACCAAGCTAATGAACCTTAATTAGAGAGTTGTAGCCTGGTTGTCTAATTGCTGTGTAATTGCTGCATTGTAACCTGTTTTAATGATCCAGACTGAGGAGATAAATATATACCAGGGTTTAATTCTGATGGACTCAGTGCTGTATATGCCTCTCCTTGTCTCACTTTGATTACTGATTAAAGGCTTATTTATGGTCAGAAACCAGTTTTATATGTTAACTTATTATTGTCGACATCAATTATCGCCCTTTAAGGGATTTGTACTTTAAAGACCTTCCTTTTTTAAAATGTCATGTCTCCACTGCAAAAAAAAAAAGGTATGATTGTTCCAGTTTGCACATTATTTAAAGGGGAAAAAAATTAACTCATTACCCTAACCCTAATTTTTTAGGTGATGCACATGTTTAAAGGCTGCAGGCGTGAGGACATAGCACCTCATATCTATGCTGTGGCTCAGTCAGCCTACCGGAACCTTCTGACCACACGACAGGACCAGTCCATCGTTCTGCTTGGCAAAAGTGGCAGTGGCAAGACTACCAACTGCCAGCACCTAGTACAGTACCTGCTCTCCATCGCTGGCAGCACTGGCAAGATCTTTTCAGGTGAGAAGATTAATGAAAAGTCATTTATGAAAAAATTATAATGAATTATACATGGCTGATAAGTGTTTAGACATAGATGAGAATAAATGGTATAAGGAATTGGGTTGAACCAGGAGAAGAGATGACTGTGAAGCGTACATGTAGTGTGGTATTAAGGTTTCTGATCTGTGACTTGGGAAAACTTGGGTGCATTGACTACATATGCGTTCAGCATGTTTGCTAGAAAGTGCATAAAATTAAGTCTACTTTAGTGACACCCATGTGTGCGTCTGTGTCTGCATTGCATAGGTAGACACACTGAGGGAAAGGATAGCTTGACTGTAGCAGGTTGGCATTTGATAGTGAAATAATGTTGAAGTGAATGATGGATGAAGGCTTTGTTAACGATGCACACGAGACCAACTCTGATAATTAGCCTTGCTTATCAAAGGCACAATTAGCACTTCTAATGCTCCATTGAAGATTACATTGCTCAAATGTAGCTTTAAAGGGGACAAGATGCTATCTGCATATGTTCTCGTCTCCCTTTGCTGCACCTGGAAACAACTCTTATGGGTCAGTCAGGTCGTAAGATCAAGCTAATTAGAGTGTGAGTAAATGAGGCTGTGTGTGTGTGTGTGTGTGTGTGTGTGTGTTCTTTTTATAGCAGAGAAATGGCAAGCCGTCTATACAATCCTGGAGGCGTTTGGGAACTGTGCTACCTCCATGAATACAAATGCAAGCCGCTTCTCTCAGATTGTCTCTCTGGACTTCGACCAAGCCGGCCAGGTGGCCTCTGCTTCCATCCAGGTATCATTTTACTTTCAAGTCCTATAAAATTATACACACAGCTGCTCTAAATTTCAGTAGTACAGTTCTGCTGTGTAAATAATCTATTTTGACGCGGCTGTGTAGACAATGCTGCTGGAGAAACTGAGGGTGGCCAAGAGGCCGGAGGCTGAGTCTAGTTATAATGTCTTTTATTACATGATGGCTGGGGCAGACAACACTCTCAGGTAAGAATATGTGTATGTGTGTATTCATGACTTCACTACATTATCCTGAGACAAGGCTGTAGCTAAGGGTAATTATAATTCTGCCAACTGGAACACGCAAGCATAATTTATCTAACCCAGGGGTGTCAAACTCATTTTCATTGAGGGCCACATGATGTGTTTGTCCTCTTTTCCTTTATTCATTTATATTTTCTGACATGCTTAACAGCAAAAAGCTAGCATGCAGTCTTTCTTGGGGTCATGAATGACTAGTTGTTTATTTGAAATAGGCTGATGCCACCTAGTGGAAGGAATGTGAATTAGATTGCATAGTAATGGTCAATACAAAGAATGTATGATAATCATATTCTTTGAAAACTCTTGTGGGCCACATAAAATGAGTTGGCTGGACGAATTTGGCCCACGGGCCTGGAGTTTGACACCTGTGATCTAACCTTAGCAAGCAGTCCAGCACTCAGCGTGTTTTGCTGCAGAAGCATTAGCCAAAGAAGAGTTTCATCCTTGAGTGAAGTTCACCTGCGCATTGTATTTTTTCTCAGGACCGAGCTACATTTGAACCACTTTGCTGAGAACAACAGCTTTGGAATTATGCCTCAGTCAAAGGTAGTGCACTTGTACAAACTTACAAAGTACATGCACAGGTTAAAGAAACATGACATTGTAGACTTCCTGCTCAAAGACATATAATTGGAGTTTAGTTTAATTGCCAAATTTAGTGTTAATGTGTATGTATGTATGTAGTCTGAAGATAAACAGAAGGCAGCACAGCAGTTCACTAAGCTGCAGGCAGCTATGAAGGTGCTGGGTATCTCTGCTGATGAGCAAAAAGCTCTTTGGCTCATACTGGGGGCCATCTACCACCTGGGAGCTGCTGGGGCAACAAAAGGTATGTGTGTGTGTGTGTGTGTGTGTATGTGTGTATGTGTGTTTGTGTGTGTGTGTGTGAAAGAGGGAGAAAGCTCAAGATTAGGGATGAGCTTTCCAAATAAAACTGCTATTCGACTTGATCATGCTTTGAATATAATTAAATATTTATAATCAATTTATTATTTATGTATATTATTCCAGGTTCCATCCCTCTTTTTTGTTATAATTATATGCTTTGAATGTAATTATAAAAAAGAGGAATGGAACATGGAGTCCAGAAGTCAAGAAACACACATGAGTGTTATGGTTAGGTGTCCTTGAAGAGTTTGCACTGCACCTGATTTTTTAAGGTGCTCAATGTTTCGATGGCTTTTGTACTCTGGCTTTGCATAGTTCTCCTGTTTTAACAACCCCTTTCTAGTCCAACACATCTGGAATCCCAGCAATATAATCCACCTGATACATTGCCGGGATGTAATGACTGACTGTACTAATCTCAGTGCGCGCGCACACACGCAGAGGGAGAGCTGTAGCTTAGCTATTTTGCGGTGAGCATCAGTTCCCAGCAGCCTGAAGCCTGGTTTATTATTATAGAGGGTTTAAAAGATGCAGGTCCTGTCTGTGTTAATATAGACATTCATACGGTTAGAAAGGAATGTATGGAGGAGAGGCTTTGTGATGCAATAGCCTCTAACCATATGAGAGAGATGTTAGTGTACTATTTTTCTAACTTTGATGAAGATAAGCTTTTTGTGTAATGGCTTCTTCACCGGAAGGCCACTATAGGTGCGCTCGTAATCATCATCAGATTTGTGTGCACTCCACGAGTCCCAGCTGTTTGTTTTACTGTGTTGCATCTGACTGTTTGTCTGGCTGCAGTGTTGCTATGTGAGTTACTATATAGTGAAGCTTTATACAGTCCAGACTGAGAGAGTGTAATGGAATTGGCATTGGGGCAAGATCTGGAAAACTTTTTAAAGGTTTTACTGACTAACTGAAATCAAGTGCATTTTATTCATTTTAAGGATTGGTGAGAAATTCATGTGTGAAGGTCATCGGTTATGACTGCATTAATTTAATGAGAATTTTATATCTTGGGTCTTTGAAAAGTGGATTGTAGTCATCAGTCAAAATGTTTAAAACTTTTTGATGAAAGCAGAGCTCCGGAACTCCATGCAAATATTCTAATGGCATGAGTTCTTGTTTTCTCGTCTGTGCTCACGGATCCACACAGGCAACCCAATAAATGAAGAAAATGACAGGAAATATACATTGCACTCCTACATGCTGCTGCCACCACCAGGATTGAGGTCAATTATGTAATTGATTATGTAATTGATAATTAATTACAATTGCAGTGTAATTGTAATTGTATGTGTAATTAAAAAATTTAGTGAGAATGTAATTGTAGTAATTCTGTGTAATTCTGGTAAGTGCTCATGTAATTGTAATTGGAGGGGGGGATCCATTATTTTCCAATTACATTTCAATTACATTTCAATTACATTTTTCTGTATGGATTATTTGCCAATTCACCAATTACAGTGCTACAGAAGTATATATTTGTATTTTAAGTATATTGTTTGCAATTAAGACAGGGTTCCCATGGTCATGACAAGTCATGAAAAGAGCGACTATTTTCCATCGCTGGAAAAGTATTCAGGCCACACCAGGTGTCTGCTCTTGGATGCTAGGTTCGAGGAACTGATGTTCCCAAGGTGCTATGCACACTCCGATGAGTAAATTCCTGGGACTTTATGTCATGATGATATGCACTGTATTTAGTAGTATCTGACAGAATTTTCATAATCATATTTATATAATGGTCAAAGGTACTGTCTGAAAGCTAAATCATAAATATGTTAAACAATTTATGTAGCCAAGTAAGGTGTTGTAATTGTAATTGATTGGAAATTTTATTGCAATTGAAAAATACAGAAAAACAATAATTATGTAATTTAATTGTAATTAATAATTACAAATATTTTGTATTTGTAATTGTAATGAAATTGATATCTCGTTGTCAGTAATCGTAATTGAAAATTATAATTGACCCCAACCCTGGCCACCACCGGCACCGAAGTGCACTTGCACTTTGCAACTTATTCTCTTACTTTACCTATGTATGTTCCTGTAAACTTACACATACAAACATTTTCAGAGCTCCATTTTTAGCTAATGTCTAAATATTTAGATTAGTGAAAATTTATACTAGATATATGCTACACAGAAACGTGAGAAAAGCACGCTTCATTATGGCATGTTTTAAAACTCATTCAGAATTTTAGTATATATTACACAGAACATATAATTTTGATTTAGATTATTGTGTTTATTTAGCAGTTAAAATAAAATTTAGTTTTTACACTGGTAGTGGGGAATGTGATATATAGACACTGTGATCAGTCACGGTACATTTTACATACAGATGTCACAGATATCTACTTTGTTTTGTAATAATAATGATTTGTAATAATAATAATTTTTTAAAAATAAGTTACAAGCTGTGAGTGTACGTGGTTAATTAAATGCTTTGTAAAGTCTAATTTTATACATATTTATATATACATATTTATTCCGTAATTTATTATTATTTTTTTAAAAAAAAATTTACATTAATTTCTGTAGACAGTATATCAAGGAATGAACTCAATTTTTCATTGTGATTTTATGGAACATTACTGTTTTGCTTGTATTTTCTTAACAAATCTATGTCATGGTACGCATTGTGTATTGTAGCATGTTGTACTGTTCACCCTCCATAAACACTACATACAAATAATGTTTTTTGGTATGTAATAGGACGGCATGGTGGAGTAGTGATTAGTATGTGTGCTTCACAGCAAGAAGGTCCTGGGAATAATTCCTGAGCTTGGCGAGGGCGTTTCTGTATGGAGTTTACATTCTTCCTGTGCTTGCGTGTGTTTCCTCTGGGTACTATGGTTTCCTCCCACATTCCATAGATACACACACACATTAGACTAGTAATTTGTTCCAAATTGACCCTAGGTGTAAGTGTGAATGGTTGTGTGTGTGTTGCCCTGCTATGGTCTGGCGAGCTGTTTGGGGTGTACCCCGCCTTTGCCCAGTGTTGGCTGAGATAGGCACCAGCCTCCCACCAGTGACCCTAATAGGATGAAAAAAAAAGTAATCTCTTTTGTTAAAGATTATATCAGGAGTTGTTATTATTATTACAGTGGTATGTGGCTTTGTGTGTCTTAAACACTAATCTTGTGTCAGGTTGATGATTGCTGAACACAAAGTATTTACGTATCACCATGGACCCAATAAAGCATAGAACAACCACTAGAGGGCAATGCTACCCTTCATACAACAGTCTTTCTAACCCAGCGCTGTGCAGTCACGTCACCATGTTTGTGAGCCCTTGAAGGCTCCAAGGCTGTTCATTATTTTCTAGAACACATTTTCTGTTTTATTGATTAACATCCGTAACCTAGGGCCCAAAATTAGAAAAGGTCACTTTAGGAAAAAAAGGAGGTTGAAGAACACTTTAGAAAAAAATGTCAGCTTCTCACACAGGATTATCTCCCATCTGCATTTGTCTGTGTTTCTTTAGTCTCTTCTTACACTGAGACTCTTGTCTTTTTTTACAAAAAATCTGTAGGCCTCTACACTGGATTATGCATTTTTGGGTTGCATAATCCAGAGGAAAACACTAAAGAACAATCCTGCGCTTTTTGAAGTCTCTTGTTGGATGCAGGTGTGACCTGAATCAGCAAAGCAGATAGGCAGCCAAATAAAGCAGGATTTCATCTTACGGGTCTGGTGTAAATTCTAGATGATGTGAAAATGTTGTATAGTAGATGCTTCAGGCCATTTTATGTTTTAATTTTTTTGCAAATTCACACATTCGAATAAAATGAGGCTGCAGGCTGTTTGGTTTGCTGGCCTTGAGTGTAACCTTTTAGGCAGGACAGGTGCCACACACACACACACACACACACACACTTCGCACTGAGCCCCTGTGGCTTCTAATAAGGTTCTACAGCATTCTCAGCTTTTTAAACATTACTTCAGTGCAACAGTTGTCAATTTTGATTAGCTGTTTGTCAGTACATGCAGTTATAATTATTACTGTATTTATTATTATTATTATTATTATTATTATTATTATTATTATGTTTTCTAGCCATTTGCGTTGTTTTATTCACCTTCAACATATTTAGTTCAAATAAAGGTTAGAGTTCTCTCTATCTCTGTTATTTTAAGCTGATTCACCACTAATACTTTTTTAAAGTCAAATATAAATGTTTGTATAAATTAGGGTGCCCAGTCCTGTTCCTGATGATTTACTTCCCTAAATATTTTAACTCCAACCCTAGTGGGGCCCATCTGACAAATCCAATCATCGTTTTAAGTCTTTATTTCCAAGTGTAAAGTCTTGATTAGAAGATCACCAGGAACAGGATTGGGTACCCCGGTATAAATTTTGAAGACTGTGTGTGTCTGTGTCTGTGTCTGTGTGTGTGTGTGTGTGTGTGTGTGTGTGTGTGTGTGTATGTATATATATATATATATATATATATATATATATACAATTAACAAAATGGTCTCATTTGCAGTTCTGTTTGAATTACGGTACCGAGCGTATAAAAATTAATTATTTTTATATACAGCCGACAAATCGCGTCAGATTGCGTGATCAAGCTTACGGATTTCTGTCCTCTGATATCTTCATCAGATTCCTACTTTGTCTCTGGCTGAATTTCACTATTGATACGGTCTGCTTTGATTAAATTATGATTTCTTATAAATTTGTTAGAATGTGACATGCCATCCTTGAGGTGGTCATTAAAACTAATTAAACCAAGGCACATGTGCTACATCATAAATGGATTTCCTGCTTATTAGAACATGGGTATGCCCATGTCTGGGTTTCTTCTTAAAACTTGCTCCTTTTAATCCTATAATTCTATCATTTTGTCTTTAAGGATCTATGTTAAAATTTATTATTGATATCAGTCACAATTATTCATGTAGTTTTTATCTCATATTTACGAGAGAATGCTTTCTGTTGTTGCACAGTGATTTATTTGCAGTAGTGAGTGAGTGATATGGTTAGTAAGTCATTGAACAAGTGAGATAGTGAGTGAGTCAGTGAGATAGTGAGTGTGATAGTGAATGATATAGTGAGTTTGTGAGTGAGATAGTGATTATGATTGAGTGAGGTAGTGAGATAGTGAATGAGATGAGTGAGTGAGTGAGTGAGTTTATGCTCACTGTTTGTTTATTAAAATGCTTTGTTCTAACCTCTCCTTTTCCAATTGCATGTTGCATGCTACTGAATGCAGAGACTGAAGAAGGTAAAGAAAAAAGCCCATAACCTCAATCAAACGTTTTTTTAACTCCATGTTTGAGTAGTATTTCTTAAAGCCTTTATCGCCCCTGCCAGACATTTTCATTTGCATTTTTATTGTTTCTTGTCCTCCTTCTTCTTTGCCTCATTGCCAGTATCTCTCTCTCTCTTTCTCTCTCTCTCTCTCTTTCCTTTACTGTCTCAAAGCTGAGTTAAGACTTGGTGGAGGCAGAACTTTGGATCAGAACTTTGTTGTCTTTTTAAGCTTCACTGCTCTGATATGCCCAACAACACTTTTCAGTTCCACAGTGCTTTTCTGTTTCCATCAAAAAAAGAAAGAAAGCCTGTCTGTTGTCTGGCCTTGTTTGTGTTCAGCATGTTTTCTCTGATAAAGGTTTTTCGTCTTCTACTTGAGCTTCTTTGGCTGCTGCTTTAGTGCCTTTACCATCTGCTCACACACTTCACTCTGTGGACGTTGTCCTTTAAAATTTACAAACTTTTTAATAATTTTGTATAATGAATACCATTTTTAAAAGCGGATGCATTTTCTGTGATTAGAACAGGGTTGATTAAAATAAACTTCTGTTATTCCAGCTCTAGTCTGGCTCTTCATTCCATTTGCTACCGCATTCGCATTAATTTACTTTAAAGCTGCTCTGTGTAGTGACTAACCTTAAATTGTGTTATGTCAGATTTTTTGTTGCTTGGTGGTTTTTTGTTTGTTTGTTTTATTTATGTTGTTGTTGAATATCTTTCTAAAATGCCTTTTCCTGACAGCCGGCCGTAAACAGTTTGCCCGTCACGAGTGGGCCCAGAAGGCAGCCTACCTCCTGGGCTGCACCCTTGAAGAACTTTCCTCGTCAATCTTCAAACACCATTCAAAAGGAACCCTGCAGAGATCCACCTCCTTCCGCCAGGGTCCAGATGATATCGGCGCTGGAGAAAGCCCAGGTGCACACTTTTGTTCTGACAGTCCAAACACCCAATAAATAAATAAAAAACTACAGTAGCATAATGGTCTTTATTCTTCATGAAAAATAAACAAAAACTGCACATAGCAACAGTGTTAATTTTTGATTGTTATTTTTTAAAGGAAATTTTAAATGAAAATGCTTTGTAGCAGAGTTCATTGAAACCATTTGCTCCTGAGGTTTATTTGTCTTGCTGTTGTCTAAGCTGATGGTTTGTTGATGGTTCAGGTACAAAGATCACAGCTCTGGAGTGTCTGGAGGCCATGGCTGCTGGGCTCTACGCAGAACTCTTTACTCTCGTCATCTCCCTCATCAACCGGTCAGCTCCATCTCTGCTTGTTTTTTCAATACTCAGCAGGGCACTGCTGCCCTCACCCACAAAAGAACTTAATGGAGTGTGGCTGAGAGCTTTCCCATTGTGTGCATCTCCAAAGCCAGAATTGTTTTATTGTTTATTTTAAAATAAAAATGAGGCAAGCTGAGTCATCTGTAAGTGTAATCTGATTTAAAACTTAAAATCATTTTTGGTGCAAAATTACATAAGATCATTTCACTCTCTAAATATTACTTAATTAAAAAGCAAAGCAGTTGTCCATGCTGGTGAATACCTTAAGTAAAAAGTAAAGATAAATAATTCATTTCAGAAGCCGAAATGGATATTGCTGAATAGTCTTCGAGACACAACATTAAAAGGATTATTCTGAGATATTCACTGTGCCTGAAGCTAATAATTGTTTTAGTATATACTATATGGGAACACAAGAAAAGCAAACTAGAAGTTCTATGTCCATTTTAATGGCGTGACAGTCGTAAATCATCCTTCAGCTATTGAAATTCGGGTAAAGTTATTTATTTATTTTTAGTTTGATAAACATGATGGCCGTGTTGAGTAGCTTTCATCGTGTTTTTTAGTCACTGCATTTTGTTGAATTTCTAAGATCTAAAAAAAAAATCAGTGATCGCGGCAAACAGGGACTTTTTGTTTACTAATTTAAAAAAATTTTTTTTTTTCAATCATTATTACGAGTTGGCTTGGTAGAAAATGTCCATTATCCTGACATACCAGGTGCGTTTTTTACAGATTCCATTTACTGTATACACTAAAGTACTTTTTAAAATTGCTTTTAAAAAACATTTTAATAAAATAAATTAATCTCTTTTAGTATGTTTAAAAATATATTCTTAAGATTCTGGAATAAAATCTTTATATTGATGGCAAAAGTAAAAGAAAATATAACTTCAGGTATGTCTGTATTCTGGACATTCACAGAAAATGTTAAAGTGTAGAACGTTTAAGAATTTATTCTAGAGACATGCTAAATTGAGAATGGCCATCATATATTTTCCTAAAACTGTGAACAGTGTTCATGATCAAGGGGTAAAAGGCTAAGGAGCTGATCCAACACAGTGATGTAAACTGTGAAGAATTTGTAATTGAAATCTTTTTAACACAAGTTTGCAGAGATAAATAAAGATATTATAATTGTTACAAGAGACTGATTTCACTAAATAATATTATTATTAATAATAATAAATTAAGAATAAATCAGTAATTGTACATATGTGCAGTGAATTGCACAAGTTTAACAGCATATTATTTGTGCACATGTGTTTTAGAGCCCTGAAGTCAAGTCAGCACTCACTGTGCTCTCTGCTAATTGTTGACACTCCGGGTTTTCAAAATCCTCGGCTGGCTAAACGTGGTGCAACTTTTGAGGAGCTGTGCCATAACTATGCTCAGGAGCGCCTCCAGGCTTTGTTTCAAGAGCGCACGTTTGTACAGGAGCTGGAGAGATACAAGGAGGTACAGCAATAGAGATGTACTTATATAGTCAGAACATAACATTTAATCCCTATGCTTCATTGATCTTTTCTGTCTTTAAGAATCAAATTATGTATAATAGATTGATTTACAGATCAGGATTATAGATTAAATGATTTAACTGATTAGTATAATTTATTACTTAGATAATGTTTTATTTGATTATTAAATGGACTTTCCATGTAACCAGATGAAATAAGTCCTAGGAATAAAAAAAAGTTTAACCGCTGGTGTAAATCAGGTCAATATTAAATTACTGTCACTAATCATAATTTTCAGATTTGCTAACATTTCTATTACTGAAAGACTTTTAGCTAAAGCAGAAATGACAGAGATAATGAAGACTACAGATAAAAAATGTTGATTATGATTCTCATTTTCCTGTTTTAATATAGTTTATTAAGGCATTATAGTCATTGGTCACAGAGTAACATAAGAAACTGCTCAGGAAACAACAAAATCAGAATCAGTCCTGTTTTAATCATAGCAAACTAATGACCCATCTGTTCCCATTTAGGAAAACATAGAGCTTGCATTAGATGACATAGAGCCCAGTACGTCCTTATCTGTAGCAGCTATAGACCAGGCCTCAACTCAAGCACTGGTAAGCACCTCCTCCTTCCCAGTGTGCCTTGCTGTCTGTCCAACGATCTTTCTCCTTCCATGCCCTGGACTCTTCCTGAAGCAGTGTGATGTATAAACTCAACAGCCACCTCTTGCATGATGCAGCTCTTTGCTTTTTTTTTTGTCTTTGTGAATGCACACTCCGTCTCATTTAAGGTCATTGTTGTGATGGTTATAATGTAGGCTTGTTTATGACTTCTCCTGTCTAGTAATGCCAACCTAATAATGATAGTAAAGTGTGTGTGTGTGTGTGTGTGTGTGTGTGTGTACAGGAGAAATGAGAAGGTTGTGTGTGTGTGTGTGTGTGTGTTAGGGAGAGAAATAGCAGATGCACATCTTCTCATTGCTGTTGTACACACGACCACAAATGGATATGAATATGGATTGAATAAGAAATACATTTACTGTGGCACGTTTTATTATTTTTAAAATCTGTGAGCCTGTAAAGTTATCTTTCTCCAAATAGAATAAACATTAGCAGAGGGAGGCTACACTTTGTATCCTCCCTGGTGTAAATGGGCTTAAAATCATCATGCAGTTATCAATGATTTTTGAACCATTGTTTTTTTATTTTTTTTTAAACTAACAATAATGCTTATTTACCATAATTTAGCATGAGCATTCAGAATTATATGTCAGTTCTTTCAACACAGGCACATAATAAGCAATTACCAAATTTCTACACAGGTTAAATATATAAAAAAAAAGATGAAAAGAAAGAAAGAAAAGAAAAAGTACAATATTTATTTAGTACGTCCTTCCTGTTTTGACCAGAATCATTTAGACCAGGGGAAAAAAACAATTTATATATATATATATATATATATATATATATATATAAATCATAATCTTTATTTTACTCGGTAAACTGAGAAATGCAGTATGTTGGCTTGAATGCTTATCTTGCGTATCTTCACGTACTTATATTACGTATCTTATATTGTGGACTTTTTATCTTATATCCTCACTGAATTGGATGTATGCAACAGTGTTCCCAAATCTGAAATATATTCACAAAAATAATTTCAAAACTTATAAAAAATTTTTACATTTATGCAGTTACTCTCTGTTTTATTGTATACACAGGGTTTTTTTTTAATGTGTAGAAATTGTCCACTGAAATGCTCTTTATACATTCCACTGAAATTCTATGAAATCAATCTATAAATGTTGTTATGGTTCTTGATCACCGGATTCAACCACAAGTTACAACACACAAAAAATATATAGCAAACCATTACTGGTTTAATTGCTTAAGTAGACAGCCAGAGTGCAAAGTTTAAAATTGCTTGCCTGACTGCCCTGGAGCTTTTCTTTAATGTGAGGCTTTTAATGAGGAATCTCAGGCTAATGGCTCGTCTTTTGCTTGTGCAGTGTGAAGATGATTAGGCTTTTGTTGCTCATGCTTTTCCTCCCTGTCTCATAAAGTGTGCTCAGAAGTGCCGTTTTTCTGAACCATGAACTGTGTGTGTGTGTGTGTGTGTGTGTGTGTGTTTGTGTGTGTGTCTCAGGTGAGGACGCTGGCGAGGACTGATGAGGCACGTGGGTTGCTGTGGCTGATGGAGGAAGAGGCTCTGCAGCCGGGGGGCTCTGAGGAATCTCTGCTGGAACGCCTTTTTAGCTACTATGGCCCCATGGAGGGAGAGGTCAAAGGTCAGCATAATTTTGCACAAATACCATCAATATAAGCAACACAGTTTTTCCGGAATTCCTTAAGGGAATACAAACAAGAAGTGATTCTCTCAGTGCTTTGCCACTGGAAGTTTATTGCCAGGGCTATGCACACAAAATGTGATTTTCTTGGCATGTGGATGTTCCAGGCTCTTTCCTGTGTAACCTTTTTGTATATGTTCCATCTCCATATATCTCCAAGAGAAGCAATCAGTAGCTGGTTAGCTCCTTACAAAAACCTAAATATATTGTTGATGTATGTTTATAAACTGATCGATACTGCAGCTGCGACATTCCACCCATATTAAATTGTTTGTAGGTCACAGATCACTGTTTATAAATCAAATACTTACCTTTTTTTGTGGAACACATTTAGGCAATTTTTTTCAGATTTGTCTGTTTATTTTAATATTTTAATAATTTTATAACTTTGATTTAATAGCAGAGCTCCGAAGCTCCATACTGATGCAAATATTGTAAAGGCATGGGGTGGATTTTGTTGTCACATCCGTGCCCATGTGCCCACACCGGTGTGCGTGTCGCTGCCGCTGTTGATTTCTGAGTGCCCTTGCACTTTGTAGTTTATTCTTACTTTACGTTTGCATGTTTCTCTAAACTTATGCATGCAAATATTTTAAGAGCTAAGCTTTCAGGCAGTGACTAAATATTTGTATTATTTATCAGAACGTATCTGCCTATTTAATAAGAGAAGAGATTAGCAAACATTTGTCCAGGATCGTTAATTAACGAAACAAAATATAATGAACTTTGTTTATAGCTTTAAACAAATGTATATCAATGAGGGGGGGGGGGGGGG
>JAQMYF010000013.1:18242953-18253923 GCA_030014195.1 Neosilurus mollespiculum | reverse complement strand
TTAAAAAAATTTATATAAATGCCCCCCCCCCCCCCCCCCCATCCAGCCCCTAGCCTGCTGCTGAAGAGTGAGAAACAGCATCACTTCCTGCTGGGTCACAGTCATGGCACAGACTGGGTGGAGTATGATGTTCTGGGCTGGTTGTGCCACGCCAAGCAAAACCCAGCTTCCCAGAATGCTGTTACTCTGTTGCAGGACTCACAAAAGTAAGATTCCTAATCACCAGTAGAAAAGAAATGAAACCTGTTTATTTGATTATGTAATAAATCCAATATCACTCGTAATTCATGCTTTTGTATTGAGAGAATTCTCTAAGCAGGCTTTTAGAATTGGATAAATTTTGGCATCTGAAATGTGTCAGTTGACTTGATTGAAAGTAAATGTTACTCGGAGTGTGAACACGCACCTGGAAGCACATTAAATTGCACTAATGAGGGCAAACAGTGAGCAAGTGTTTCATCTATCACTAAGCAATATTACTGTGCTATGGTAGACCTTACTGCCTTTTTTATATATAATATATAATTATAAAAGATATAATCATCAGTATGTTCGTCTCACTTCCATTTGAGATTTCTTCATTATACTGGACAGTTACTTATACTAGGCAGGGTAGTTGTGTAATTTAGATGTTTTGGGATTTCTGTAGAAGTATTTAGGAATTATGTTTCTATGGCAACTGGTTAAATTTGTAAGAATATCGATGGTGTTTGTTTTCGGGCCAAAACTCCAGGCCATTTGCGACTTCTTTATCATCCCCAGGGCTAGTAGGCATTAGTATGTCTTTCCGTCTCTAATCATTTCAGTTCTTGGCCAGAACTCGGAAACTGTTTAAGATTTCCTTATCAAACTTGGCCATTCCTTCTACAGGGCAGTGTAGTTGTGCATTTTGATATTTTAGGATTTCTGGAATTTATATTTTCTTACATGTGGAGACCAGGGGGGATATGTAATCTTGTTTTATTTTTGTTTTTGTTACTCAGAAAGAACATCAGTGGGCTGTTCATGGGGCGTTCAGGAGGTGCCACAGTGCTGTCAGGCTCCATTGCCGGCCTTGAAGGAGGATCTCAGCTTGCTCTGCGTCGGGCTACCAGCATGAGAAAGACTTTTACCACCGGCATGGCCGCCGTCAAAAAGAAGTCCCTGTGCATCCAGATCAAGCTGCAAGTGGTCTGTATAATAAAATAAGAAAATGTATAAATTTCACTCGCTAATATAAAAAATGGGGGTGGAGATAAATATTTTTGTATGATTTATGTTGATCCATCAGGACGCTCTTATAGACACAGTGAGGCGTTCCAGGGTGCATTTTGTGCACTGCTTGCTACCTAAAGCTGAGGCCCTGAGTGGAGAGCTACGTGTTCATGGAGAAAGCAGTGACACTGGGCTCATGCAGCTAGACGTGGTGTTGCTGCGTGCTCAGCTTCGTGGCTCTAAACTGCTTGATGCTTTACGTATATATCGCCAAGGTAGGAAAGGAGAGTGTGTTGAATCAAATTCCTCTGCACAAATGTCTCCATGATTCTATTGATAGTTCTCTCAGAATTGTGTATATATGAGATCTAATTTTCAGTGTGTTTGTACTGGTGAGGGATTAATTTTTTTTTTTTTTAATTGTATAATTAAACTTTTGTTTAATGTTAGAGATGAGCTAAATTTAAGGTAATACAGTTTTGAGATTCTGATTTTGTTACAATTTTCATTAAAAAATAACCCAGATTGGTGTTATAAACTGTAAAGTAAAAGAGCTTGTATTCAAGAAAATTTAATTTGTTTTGGTAAATAACATTTCCATAAATTACGCAGCAGGTTTAGCCAAGCATGTTGCTTTAAAACTGCTGGTTTCCAAATCTGTTGTTAGACTCTGCACAAGTCTGTGGAGATTTGCCCATGAAATATACTTTCTATGCTGGCTTTGTCCTTGTGTTGATCTGGTTCTATGAATGCTCTCATATAGCTTATAAACCTCACACTCTCAGCTCAGCCTCTGGCTCTCCTCTCTTTCCAAGGTTACCCTGATCACATGGTGTTCTCCGAATTCCGTCGGCGCTTTGATGTATTAGCACCGCACCTGACTAAAAAGCACGGACGAAACTATATTGTGACAGATGAGAAAAGGGTGAGTCACTGTTTGTGTGTGTGTGTGTGTGTGTGTGTGTGTGTGTTTCTTTGCTTTTGCTCCATTAGCTGCCCTACTGTGTAATTGATTATGACAATGCTGGGGGCCCTGAGCTGAGTAATGGCCAGCTCTGATCATCGTTCTTTATATCTCTGTACTCTTTCAGCTACAGAACAATAAAGGAACTTTAATCAAAGACCTCAGTGAAAACTTTGAGAGCTGTTCCTTCCGACTAGCTAAATTCACCTCAGGGAAATGGAAAACCTCAGGGCTAACATTAGGAAGGTAATTCTGTATTATGAAGATGTTTTCTACAGTATATGCAAATACTGTCAAGGCTTAAAGGGGGTTTCGGTACACTTCCCTATGAAATTTTGAAATGAGATTTTCTGCAGTATTTCAAGAGTAGCGGTGTTGGTTATGGTTGGTTGGGGGGGCAGCAACCTAAGCAGTGAGGTACAGACATCCCTCTCCCCAGCCACTTCCTCCAGCTCTTCCGGGTGGACGCCAAGGAGTTCCCAGACCAGCCGAGTGACATAGTCCCTCCAGCGTGTTCTGGGTCTCTTTCTGGTTGGACATGCCCGAAATACCACACCAGCGAGGCGTTCAGGAGGCATTCTAATCAGATGCCCGAGCCACCTCAAATGCCTCCTCTCAACGCGGAGGAGCAGCGGTTCTACTCTGTGCTCTTCCCGGATGACAGAACTTCTCTAAGGGAGAACCCTGCCACCCTGTGAAGGAAGCTCATTTCAGCCGCTTGTAGTCACAATCTTGTTCTTTCAGTCACTACCCAAAGCTCGTGACCATAGGTGAGGGTAGGAACATAAATCGACTGGTAAATTCAGAGCTTTGCCTTCCAGCTCAGCTCCCTCTTCAACATGACGGACCGGCACAATGTAGACTAAGCTCTGGCTCTGGCAATACAGAGACCGAACGACCCATAGTAACGGGCTGGGTATACCATATTCCTGGAGCACACCCCACATGATAGTCCAAGGGACACGAAAGCCTTGTCCAAGTCCATTAAGCATATGTGGACAGGTTGAGCAAACTCCCAGGATCCTGTAGAGAGTGTAGAGCTAGTCAAGAGTGCTGCAGCCGGGATGAAATCCGAGGTTCAACCATCGGTCAGATCCTCCTCTCCAGTACTCCTGAATAGGTTTTCTCTCCCATGTACCCACCACCTGTGGGAGGGGCTATAGGGGTCGGGGTCTGCCGGACCGATTCTCGGCTACTGACCCTGGCTGTAAATGTAATACATTTTAGTGATACAGAGCTTATTTTAACATAAATGACCATAAAAAGCACAAAACTGGGCAGTTTTTTTTCCCATGGATTACTAGTGGGGGCTGAACCAATGCAGAACAATAATTTTTTTCTCGGAATAAAGTGAACTTGGGCTGGGTTTTCCATCACAAGTAAACAAGCAGCGAGTGACATTCTAGGTGATAAAACTCCCTGAATACTAAAGGCTTTTACCATTTACTGGTTCCTTTTGGCGAGGCGCTGCTCCCGACTATTGTCATGCTTTGACTTTTTATGAAGTGCCAAGTAGTTCTGCCCGGAGGTCACACTGATAGCGGGTCGGCATGAAGTGGTCTTCACAGAATACTGAACTGCGTCCAAAAGAAAATGTATTGGCGTGTGCCAATGTTATGTTATGTTTTCCGCTATTTCTGTGCTTGTTTGTGCAGCCGTATGCTTTGCACTTCGTCATTTTCTTGGCGACACAGCTCAACACTGGCCAATAATGTGGTATCTTAGACTGGTGTCTGCTGCACGCAGCCCAGCTAATAGGACAAAACAATTAATTCGCCTCACTGTGTTGTGGGGCTACCACACTCTTTCATTGTTATAGATCATTTACCATAAAGAACTTGAATCTTGAATGCAGTACTCCTTTCATACATATACATTCTAGCCAACAGGATCACCACATTCTTGTGTCCAATCATGATGATAGATGAAGATGGTTTCATGACGAAGTTGTATTATTTGGTTAAGTTATTGAGTATGTTGTGTTTTTCTGTTATCTTGAGGTAGATTTACATTTATTTTAACACTTATTCTGAAAACTGATTGAGTTTCATTACATTCTGATAAGAGTGTTTTAACATCTGCAAATTGCTGCCATACATCCACGTTGTCTAGCAGATGCCAAGTTTGCACATACCAATATGTATGGTACTCAAAATGTCCAAAAAAGTAATTTGAGTCCTGTGATCATGGAACACGTAATACAGATGTGGCTCATAAATACAACATGATAAAGCATAAAATGATTACTTACTACTGCACTTGTATTAACATTGCAACAATGATGTGTATTGAGCATTGTGTTTATGAACTAACAGCATATGGTGATCATGTACTTTGGGCGTGATCTAGTTATGAGCTGGACATAATTAACACGTACAATGAGGATACTTTGGCAGCGACCATTTGTAACCATTTCTAACACAATCACCCATGTTCTCCGAGAATGCAGTGAAACGTGGCCACACCCCTGAACGAACGTGAATGTGTGAAAATGGCTTTAGTAAGCAGTCTCTCCCATATTTTGTTAGTAGATATTGCTCAGTTATTCTCTGTATAAATAGCACATGCAGAAGCACTACAGAGGCTAGATTAAAAAACCACTGGAGTATTTCTTGAAACGAAGACTCACTGAACCTATCTTCTCTGGCTCAATTAAAAGTCAAATAACTGCTTCAAAAACTCCTGAGAAGTCCCTTATGGACTATACACACACACACACACACACACACACACACACACACACACACACACACACACACACACACACTGTGAGAGAGAGCCAAGATGCTGCCCATTATTGCACGTTCAACAATTTGAGCATTTTGAGTTATAGTGTGAACACACCTATACACTCAAAATATCAAGTGCAAGTATAAGAATTGAGACACACCAGCTGATTTCTGTGTGTTGAGTAAAAAAATTCTTTGAACAAGAGTTTCACACTGAAGTCCACTTTGAAGTAATCTGTAAAAGTGCATTTCTTTCTGGCTTGGTGAGAGACAGCGAATTGAGAATAGCACTAGAGGAACACCGGCTGAGTTGAATGAAGTCTGCACTTCACCTACACCGTGATGCTGATGCACAAGAGCAGAATCAGCATAGTGAGGCAGTTTTTAATCAAAGTGAATGGAACAGATAGGGTCCGTGTCAACACATGGAGCAATGCAGAGCTTCTGAAGTATGCTATGTGCTGACTTTCTGCACCTGTCTGCTTGTGCATGTGTGTGTCTCAGGCTGTGGAAGAGCTGCTGGAGTTTCTGGAGCTGGAGAAAAGCAACTATCACATGGGTTTGAGCAGGGTAAGTACTGACACATTTTCACTCTTTTTTTAATTTCATACTTTGAAATCATTTATCCTGTGATAACTATGAACTTTCACGCTTGTGTGTAGTTATCAATATTCTATTATGGATCAGTGCATAGAATAAGCATGTAGCATACAGAATCAGGCCAGGGATCAGTTCTGAACAGATGGTGTGATTTCCATTTAGATTACCAAATCATTTGGTTTCCCTCTACGCCTCTTAGACATACTGCCTCTAATCCATGCTGCCACCCCAGTCACAACTGGAGAAAACAGTGCAGCAGCCAATAGGGACATGAGCCAAAAGGCTGTTCCTGTTCAGCCATTCACTGACAGTGCAGAGGTGATGAGACAGCCATGACTGTAACCAGAATGAAAAAACAATTAAGAGACATTTGCCTTTCACAATGACAGTTTTTCACGGTCTCGAATTTGACTAGAGTCTAAAAGGTTCTTCTGCGCTCAGTTATCGTTCATGCTTTGTGAAATTGAAGGTGCGTCTTCAGAAAGATACTGGCATACTACACTACAGCTCTGTATTTGGGATATTCTGTACACCAAAAATCCAAAAAACCACCAGTCAGTTCAGTGAGATCAAGAAAAGCAGTGAGGATAGAAAAACGGCAAAGCAGGAGGCTCTTAAATGACTGATTAAATGTTGGGAGAAATGGCAATCCCTAGGACAATACGTCCTTAACCACAAGTGATCTCCCAAGAAATCTACGCACATGTATAAATGTGTGATGTTCTATCCAGCATGATGGCCTTTTCAGGTGTGCATGAAAAGACTAAGCAGTTCTAGGAACGTTTTGAGAGGAACTATCTCTTCCACTCCTCTTAGAAGTAAAAACAAACAAAAACAAAATAAAATGTTTGCATT
Source organism: Neosilurus mollespiculum (assembly GCA_030014195.1). NCBI lineage: Eukaryota > Metazoa > Chordata > Actinopteri > Siluriformes > Plotosidae > Neosilurus > Neosilurus mollespiculum. The sequence goes on along the minus strand of JAQMYF010000013.1, from coordinate 18,247,581 downwards.
ACCTCTGCTGTTTGGAATGCTGAAGTGAAGACAGCCAATGACGGATATAGTGATGTCACTTCTGTGCTACATACAACAGTACCAGAGAACGGAGGACAGTGTGATCGGAGCTGTGTGTTTGTTGTGTGTCGTGGGTTTCATGACAGTAGTGCAGTTTTTTTCCTTCCATTTTTAACTACTACTAGGAGCTAAGAGCTAACCTAAAAGCTGTTGCTTACATGGCTTTTGGGGATTTCTAAGCATGAATAATGTTGCTGCACTGGACCAATCACCATGCATTTTCATCACTGATGGTTCATATTGTGCTGGGGTAGTACCTACCCTGAAGTAGAAGCTGGAAAAAGTCCCCAAAATAATGTTATAAGAACTAAATTTATTTGCAGTTCCTGTAATATATTATTATTATTAATTATTACCTGCCCCAGAGTTAGTGTTTTTGGTGAATCAGAAAGAAATTCTGCGAGCTTGTCCTGATTAGTATGTACTTCTAGGGGTACGCATGCTGACAGTAAGTGGTGGAAAAAAATATTTGAAGTGTGAAATTGTTCTTTCTCTGCACAGCTGGATGTAAAAAAGCTACATTAACATTAATAACCTTATCCTATTTGTTTTTCTACGCAAAAGCTGAAGAACGGAACTGCTGCATGATGATGAAATAAGTTCACTGCAGTTTATGGTTTTATTAAGGAAAAAGAGAGAAGAGATGTACTGATTATCTCAAGTTAAAGCACAGTAGAAGCCTGGGTTTTCTGCTGCAGTTTGTCTGTGATGTTAATGCCTTCCAACAAATGAGCCCAGAATCAATCATGGGTACAGATTTCAGTATTTGGGCCAAGTGTGAAAAACACCTTGAGGGCATCAGCATGAATGAAATGATGGAGATCAGTGAAGATCAGATTATTATGCACAGTCCTTACAGACAGAAGTTAAGAATGGAACACAGACTGGAATCACTATGTGAATGTCGACAGTGTTTAACCTAACAGGACTATAACTGAGAGTGTAGCTATTTGGGACTAATCTTTTGACAGATGAGCATTTGCTGGCGGTTCTCCTCCCACCACTATAGGTCAAAGAGCTCCCTCTTGAGTTTTACCCATGTCTCATATTATTTTCTTGGAAAGTTCGATGAGATGAGCTTCATGACCCATCTGACAAAGCCGTTCTGCTCACATAACCATGCTGACCTTCGGCTGTCAGTGCTGGAGCAGCCACGCAACTTAGTGGTTGATGGATTCAGGGCTGCTTGCTGACCCAAATGGCACTCCTTGGTGTTGCTTAGTGGTTTCATCAGCATCCTTCATCATGGGTGTCAAGACGCACTGTTCTAGCTAACTCGAGTGCCCTAAAAATGTGCTGCGATGATGCGATATAAAAATAGTTGCGTAAAAGGGGCGTCCTAGTAAAGGAATTACCAAGTCTCGGAAGATCTTAATATGGTGTTTTTTTATAACCCTGTACTCACAGGACGCTGCGTATCTTAATATAAAACTGTATCAGAAGTGCTGGATGGCTTTGATGTCTAGTGGGAACTTGTTCTGTGGCAGATAAAAGCTCAGTCAAGAGATGTTTGCTTCCATCATTACTGATGTAGAGTAATTTAATTAGCCGACACTCAAAACGTCTGCTTTGTGCTGTCAGTGTACTGGCTGTTAAAGTCTTTCCACAGCCAACCAGGGATGTAAACAGCCCCACAGCTCAAAATCTGCCTTTAATGCGGTTAATATGTTAAAGCAGTTAGAATCTGGAGGATTTGCTGAATGAAAATGAAGAAAAACAAGAATACCTCAGTGTTCATTATATCAGAAAATGTCTTTGTTTTTTTTCCCACCACACAATGATCCACCTCAATTTGGTTTTCACTGCATATATTTATTGTGCAGAAGAGATGAAAAGAAAAGCCCTGTTTTTCAGCCACTATCTGTATGCATCACTGGTCTTGATTTCAAGGTTGTGTTAGTAATTTTTTTTTCTAGAACATGTGCTTGTTTCAGTTGAAGTGCTTTGGAGAAAACACTCTGCGACTATACACATAAAGTACTTAAGGGAGTCAAATGGCAGCGTTTGTTTTACGAACTGTGGCTCTCACAAATGTGCTCTGTATACAGGTGTTCTTCAGGGCAGGTGTTCTGGCCAAGCTAGAGGAACAGAGGGATCTGCAGACCAGGCACAACATCACTCTTTTCCAGGCCACCTGCAGGGGCTACCTCGCGCGGCAAGCCTTCAAAAAGAGGAAGGTGAGTTCCAATAGCTCGCTTTCATCCTTTCCTATTACTGTCCCGCATTAATCATCCTATTACAATAGAAATAAAGCAATTAGAATGAGACAGCGTGACTGTGTTATATTTTGTTGATTGGGCTGCTTTTGAAGCAGTGGTGAGAGCAGGAGCGTTTGCTGGAGGATTTGCCCATCAACCTACATCAGGATTTCATCAGAGCTACCCATAATAAATCGCACAGACGGTGCTCTCAGCTGGCAGATAACATTTAATCTGACTGTCTTCAGGGACGCGCTGTCTCTCACTCAGCCCTTCATCATGTCTGGATCGTTCCCAGCATGCTCATGTCCTCTTTTACCCCCACCCTCACTCATCTTCTGGTCTCCTGTGTACATTTATGCCTCTGTTCATGCTCTCTGTTTCAGTCAAATATTGATATGAGTGTATTTCTACAGTGATGAGTGCAAATAAAAAATAGCCTAATGCTACAGCCAAAAGGAGCAAGTCACATAGTCATGTTTTGCCTCGAGGAAATGGTGTACTCCAATGGTGTTAAAATCGAGACCTACTCTATCTGATCAATGGGACAGAGTTGTTTGATTGACTGAAATGGTTCAGAAATTTTTGACTTTTGAATATGAAGACAAATTTTCACACACTCATTTGCTCTCACTGCTTCCCCTTCTCCCTTTCTTACCTCCTTCTGAAAAATAATTTTGGCATAAAGCCGTTCTCTTACTCTCCCACTGTAATTAACATTCACTTTGTGTAATGTTCTTACCTAATACATAAAATATTATTATATACAACCTGTAAATGGCGCAATATGATTGTTCAGTTATCTGGACATTAAAAAACATTATCCTGAGTAGATAATGCTAGAATCAAAATGACAGACACTCAGAGTTTGTCACAGTCACGTGGAGCAGGTGGCAGCTTTATTGTCAAGGTTTAAAAATGGCAAAATAAACCAAAAATGTTAGTTTTTCTTTCTAGAATTTCTACATGGTATACTGTATACAATAACTTTTAAATGAGTTTAAAAACACACCATTATGGAGCGTGGTTCACTTAAGTTTTTGTGTAATATATAGTAAAGCTCTGAATGGATTTAAAAAGTTGCTGGTAACTACACAGCACTTATGCCCTGCTTGGAGTGTGCAAAACTCACCTGACCTGCCTCTGTCATGGCTAAATTATGTAAATCTAAACCACAAAATCTCATTTTACTTTGCTTTTCTTTGTTTCTGTGTTGTAGTACTGAAAAAAAAATTCCATCTTGACTTGTCTTAGGTGTTGCTGATTGTTGTCTCAGATTGTTCAGCGACACCCTCCTTGCCGTTGGTGAAAAATTGTCCATTATTCGGTTTAATCTTTATTCTCTTGTGAGTGACTGCTTACAGCGGGAGAGTTAAATGATGGCTTTGTGATGTGGTGCGATTCCATCAGTACTTTCACGTTTGTGTGTTCCTGATTCTAAAAAGAACAGAGTTTTAATTTGATTCATAAAAAGCATTCTACCAGAAAACAGCTCGTTCAATGTGAGTAGCATAATGCCATTCACAGACTTCAACAAAACAAATGTTTTCATTTGGTGTTTAAAGTATTTATTCATGCAAAATTCAGATTAAAAAAAAATTAGTTTATGAAAAGAAATATTTTCCAGCATTGATCCACATCAGTACTGTGCAGTAGTAAAGCCTGTACATTTATATTTACATTGTACATTTGTACATTTACGTACATGCCCAATGAAAACTTTTATTTTGTTGAATGTCAATCAGAAGCAGGGTTTTTATTCTTGTTTGCCGGGCAGCTACAAATTAAAATCCTGGCTCCACTGAGAAATGCTGCATGTTGTTGATGATTTAGGCTGGTGTGTCACTTCCCTGTGAGGTTTACCTTCAACCTAATCCCGTAGTTTAATAGAGCTGTTTGTCTGTGTGAACATTTTTGCTGGTGTTTTTTTTTTTTTTTTTGGTGTATCTGTAAAACATTAACCCTGACTTTACACTGGGGTGCGATGTCCACAATCACCATTATTTGAGAGAATCATGATGAGCGTGCGGGGTCATGGGATCAAATCGTGATAAACTTGAGGGAACTTGGTAGAATCGTGATGATCTTGAGTGAACTTCGTGGATTAGTGATGATCTTGAGGGAACTTGGTGGATTAGTGATGATCTTGATCGATTGGAACTTGGTAGAATCGTGATGATCTTGAGTGAACTTGGTGGATTAGTGATGATCTTGATCGATTGGAACTTGGTAGAATCGTGATGATCTTGAGTGAACTTGGTAGAATCGTGATGATCTTGAGGGAACTTGGTGAATTAGTGATGATCTTGAGGGAACTTGGTGGATTAGTGATGATCTTGAGGGAACTTGGTGGATTAGTGATGATCTTGA
>JAQMYF010000013.1:18218869-18239562 GCA_030014195.1 Neosilurus mollespiculum | reverse complement strand
GACCTTAACAGAGCATAACAGACCTTGATGCACCATCGTAGGGGATCTTGATGAACTTGGCAACACGATTCCTTCAAATTTCATCTCCTGGATGTGAGCTGCCTCCTTTTTATTCCTCGATCGTTTTTTAATCACAGAGATTGCGGACATCGTGCCCCAGTGTAAACTCAGGGTAACACTAGTTTGCTTTATATTATGTTTGCCTATTATGTTGTTAACAAAACCAATTGAAAGTCCGAATCTGCCTCACCAAAAGGAAGTTACCATCTTAAGGGCCATCTTGAGGGGGAATGGACTAGCAGATTCACTTGCCACAAATTCAGTTTTCTTGTGGTCTTTTTTTGGAGCGCTCCAGAAAAATAGAATGTGGATTTTGGAATAGAGAGGTTTCCAAAATAACATAGTGTTATATAGTCTCTATCTTTTAGTGGTAGAGTGATAAGAGCTCTGATAGGCCTATTATTACAGTGAAATTTTAGCTGAGTCATACAACTTTTATGAACTGATTGAAAAATCTAAGGGAGAATGATGAGAAACTTTTCAAAGGAGGATTTATCTTGTGTATTAATAGGGAAAAGAGATGATGACATGCATTCATTCATTTATTCGTTCTGTTTATGATTTAGGGAAACTTAGGATGGTTAAAAGGGGTCATTGATTTATAGTATATATAGATAGTGTTGACTGGCTCACACAGAGCCAGTTTGTTTATTTTCTTTCTACAGAGCTGGGGCTGTGTATGAACACTGTGAGGAGATATTTTTTGAATTTGGCAGAAATTGTATTGAATTAGAAACTGTGACTGCATCTTTAACTGTAAATTTGTTAGTTGTCTCCACATTTCTTCAGTCTTCATTGTGGCTTTTTTGGAAGTTCCTTTTCATAGTCGTATTTAATGTAGTTAAACCCAGCTGATTTGCCCAAACGCATCAAATTCCCAATATCTGTTGTTATAAAAATGTGATTGTGACATGTACATATGTAGTAATATCTATGTAGGTTCCCATTAGAAGTATTCATGCAAATAAAAGCTTCCTGCTGTTTTACATTAGAGTTCAGATGAGCTCAGGCCCATGTGTGCTGAACTGTTTGAGAACGAATAGATAGAGTTTTGTTGCATGTTCAGACTCGTGCTGTGTGACAGATTACCCGAAGGCCATTACCAGCTCTCACAACCACAGGCTGAATTTTGCCATTCTAATTGGATTTCCATGTAATCTGCTTTCATTGAAGAGACACATGTTTCGGCAGCCAGGAAACCTTATAGCAGTTTAAATTAGCTGTCGAGCAGTATTGATGTGCAATTTAATTACCCACAAGGGCTTTGGATCTGCTTCATAGTCCAGCGCTGAGGATCTCTCTGCATTTCTATAGCATTGAGGGTCCACAGGTCCCGAGCTCAGAGATTTGGACCTTTCTCCACTCGGCTATTATCTTCTGCTTTTGGTGCACTGGAGCTGGACAAAGCTGCCTTTTCTTCCTCATTAATAAAAACAAAGTTTGATATAATGAAATCAAAATGAAGAAGAAACAACTGCTACATAAATACAATTTATAGTGTTTTATTTTACAATTTATAGCTATGTGGTTCTGTGGAAGAAAGGTGGCAGCAATACAAACATAAATTACTCTTCTTATTGGTCTTAAAATACATCTATCTATCTATCTATCTATCTGTCTGTCTGTCTGTCTGTCTGTCTGTCTGTCTATCATTACTTAAGATTTTTCTGGCAATTCTTTTCCTTTGCATACCCTCTACATAATAATGCGTCAAACCTTCATTATTTTCTTTTTTCGTGTGTGTGTGTGTGTGTGTGTGTGTATATTTATATATGTGGTATGAGGGGAAAAAAGAGGACTACACTTTCATCCCGACAAGCCTGTTTCGTGGTTGCCCACTCATCAGGGGATTTCTGATTTGTGATTTATATATATATAATTTTTCAGAAAAATTAAAAGGTGCCGGAAAGGGTTGTTTTTTACTTTTGCATAGCATGAATGAACTTCAAACTATATGGAATGGTTTAGCGAATGAAGAAATAAAAAAATACAGTGACGCAGTGTTGATTATACACCTAACAAAATGAAGATAAATCAGAATCTAAGTACTACTGAAGTATTTATTTCATGTAATATTGGATCATATTGATGAGAATAAGTAAACAAACAATATATAATAACAAAAATAACAGTCTCTTTTTTGAGATAAAAAGTCAATATTTACTGTGGCCACCCGTTACTTTGAATAGGGCATTTAATCTTTCAGGCATAGTGTTCACATATTTTTTTATTTCTTCACTCACTAAACCATTCCATATGGTTTAAAGTTCATTCATGCTATGCAAAGGTAAAAAAAAGAAAAAAAGAAAATTTGCAGCGTCTGAATTTTTCAGAAAAATTGGTATTTTCAGTGTTTTTCTTTATTAGCCATACTTTTACCTCAATATACTTGTCAGAATTATTTTTCAATACATTTTCACCAAAACGATTATAGAGACAGGACAGTGGACCAACACCAGCAGATGACATGGCTCCACAAATCAACACAGACTGTGGCAACTTCACACTGGACTTGTGTGCCTCTCCATTCTTCCTCCAGACTCTGGGACCTTGGTTTCCAAATGAGATGCAAACTTTGCTCCCATCAGAAAAGAGGACTTTGGTCCACTGTGCTTTATTAAGGCCCGAATCAACGCAGTCGTCTACCATTACATTTTAGAGCACTTCATAATTCCTTCAGTAAACAAGCTTTATGGAGATGCTGACTTAATTTTCCAGCAGGACTTGGCACCTGGCCGCACTGCCAAAAGTTCCAAAACCTGGTTCAATGACCGAGGGATTACTGTGCTGGATTGGCCAGCAAACTCGCCTGACCTGAACCCTATAGAGAACCTATTGGGCATTGACAAGAGAAAGATGAGAGACATGAGACTGGACAATGCAGAAGAGCTGAAGTCCGCTATTGAAGTATCCTGGGCTTCCATAACACCTCAGCAGTGCCACAGGCTGATAGCATCCATTCCACGCCACATTGAGATAGTAATTCATGCAAAAGTGGCCCAAACCAAGTACTGAGTACATATGTATGATTATACTTTTCAGAGGTCTGACATTTCTGTATTTAAAATCCTTTTTTTAATGATTTCATGTAATATTCAAATTTTCTGAGATTTTGGATTTGGGTTTTCATAAGCTGTAAGCCGTAATCATCAAAATTATAATAAAGGCTTGAAATATCTCACTTTGCATGTAATGAGTCTATATGATACGTTGGTGATACGTTGGTGTTTTTTTTTGAAGACGTTTCGCTTTCAATCCAAAAAGCTTCGTCAGTTAGTTCGTCACTAACTGACGAAGCTTTTTGGATTGAAAGCGAAACGTCTTCAAAGAAAACACAAAAAGAAGTCCAGTTGCCTCGACTCAAGCCTTTTAGGAGTCTATATGATATATTAGATTAACCTTTTAAGTGAAAATACTGTAAGAAAATACTGAAATAAATGAACTTTTGCACAATATTCAAATTTTTTGAGTTTCACCTGTAGTAGATACTTATAATGTCCACTCTTCTGAGAAAACTTTAAACTACAGTTTGGAGTGTAGCTATCAGGATTCATCCATTCACCGCAAGGATATTAATGAGGTTAGGCATTGATGTTGGACCATGAATCCTAATTCTCACTTGGTTTTAATCTCAAAGATGTTCACTGAGGTTGAGGGTATAGTTTCCACACCAACCTTGCTCAACTTGCACACACACACACACACACACACACAAAGCCTTCTGTCTGTAGTTTCATAGTAGTTCATGTTGTTTGTATTTGTGAATGTTTTTGGGAAGCTTGCAGGTACAATACTACCAGTAATGGTGGTGGCGCGGTAGCCAATTGTTTGAGAGTAAAAAAAATCTGGAAAAAAATAGTAATAATTTTTTAATAAAAATAGCGAGACTTTTTGAAGAGCAGTTTAGTGACTTTGTAAGACGTTATAAACATCTGTGTGGTGTTTCTTTGTTTGTTCACAAGGAAAAGCATTTGTAAAAGAACAGGTGACTGGAGATAACTCTGTTGGTATCAAAGGAAAAACAGGGGTCTGTGTGGGACCAATCTGTTTGTGCATACAACAGGGCACAATTGAGCTTTTAGTTCCATTAAAATAGTATTCTTAATGCTACAGCATCCAGAGACAGCCTCTGCACTTGTGTGCTACCAAGTTTGTGGCAACAGTTTGGGATATAACCACATATGGATGAGATAGTCAGGTGTCTGCATATTTTTGGCCTTATTATGCATGCCGTACGAGGTTTGCATTTGGCTCACCCTTATATTTGGGCCTGGTGATTTGAGAGACAGCTGCTTATGTTTACTGTATTGTGTGTTCATCATGAAACTCATCAAATAACAAAATGTGAACAGTATTTAAAAGACTGTCTTATTTGTGCTACTGCTTCAAGGTTACATCACTTGGATGTCCATGTTTTTGTATGTTGCAAGTCAGTGTGCTCCAGTTAATGTGCTACTGTTTTGCAGATCCAAGACCTGGCCATCCGCTGCATCCAGAAGAACATCAAGAAAAACCGCGGCGTGAAGGACTGGCCTTGGTGGAAGGTCTTCACCACTGTGCGACCTCTCATCCAAGTCCAGCTCAGTGAGGAGCAGATTCGCGGCAAAGACGTATGTTTTATGCTCATTGGTCAACCACTGGTTTAAATAAGCAGTTTCTTTTTATGTGACCTCTTTTTCTTATACTGTGTCAGTACAACTCTCAGTACAGTCCTTTCCAAACATTAGGTACGATGATGATCCCAAAATTGTTGGGATATTGAAAATATCCAGTGGTGCAATTTATTTATTTTTAAAGATGATGTATAATTTTGATTTATACAAGCTTTGTAGAAGGCTCCCCTGTGCATCTGTTTAAATTACCCCAAAAAGAAACAGGAAATTCCTCATACACAGCTGGGAGGCTACCAAATATGATTTGAATCTTTTTATCCCCCCCCCGATTCTCTCTCTCTCTCTCTCTCTCTCTCTCTCTCTTCATGGATTTATCTTCATTTTCTCAGTTTTCTCCTTTTTTCTCTTGCTTATATCTGCCTCAGCCTCTCATACTGTGGATGGAATCATCCACACTTGCTTCAAAAGCACTAAACTGTGGTGCCCTTTCTAGGTTTTTGCATTTGACAGTGGCAGACCTGCAAATAAAGCCAGTGTCAATAGTTCCTCTTAGTTGCTCTTTTCTATCATAGTCCCTCTTTATGTCCATTCGTTTAGTTTTCGCCTAAGCACTCAGCCCCTTTGATTCCTGCCTCTGCATGGTTGGCTTGGTGTGACAGTTTGTAAAAGAATGTGTGTGTGAATACATTACCCATGTACTTTCAGCATGCTGGCTGTTTTGGGTTGCGTAGTGGCACAGAGATGTTGCAACTCCTCTTCATTGTGGGAGAATGCAGTGCATCAACAAGTCAGCGGGTGTGTACATGTTTATGCATGGCACATCCACTTGGCTGCGTCCTGATGAATGTTGTGTTCGGGTAGTGTGGTATGCCCTTGTGAGGAAGGGAGAGAGAGGAAAATTCTAGTTCAGGGCAGCCTGATTTAACAGAAATGCTGCTGCTAACATGTTTAACCAGATGGTACACAGAGCCACACCGGAGCACCTTCTCCTTCAACATTCTAACTGGATGCGCTTTCTTTTTTGGAGGGTTGTCTAATGTAGTGTGTTGATTATGAGCTTCCAGTTTGTATGTTTACTCTCTGACTTGCTCCTTTTGTTTGTCTGTTTTTTTCTCAGGAGGAGATTCAGCAGCTGAAGCTGAAGCTGGAAAAAGTGGAGAAGGAGAGAAACGAGTTGCGACTCAATACAGATCGTTTAGAAAGCAGGGTGAAATTCACACACATTTCACTTCTTCCACCTGCTAAGCTGCTAAGGCAACTGCCAAGATGCTAATGAAAGCATTTAATAAAATAAAAATAAATTAGATTAATTGTCTGTGATTACATATACGCACAGACAGACAGACAGACAGACAGAGAGAGAGAGAGAGAGAGAGAGAGAGAGAGAGAGGACAATAAGCAGGGAATTTGATTTCTAATGTTTACCCCAACTTTACACACCAGTAGTGAGAACACACCCACTAGGCACAAGCGCAGTGAACACAGAACTGCTAGGCACAGGAGCAGTGAACCCTAAACCTGTGCCCAGAAGAAGTGGGAGATTTAGTGTCTTGCCCAAGGACACCTAAGCTGTGTATGCTTTCCTGCCAGGCCTGGGAATTGAACTGGCAACTGTTCGGTCACAAGCACTCTTTGCTAACCTTTAGGCTATGGCTGCATTTTACAGCTACAACAACAAACAACAATTACAAAAATAATTATAATAATAATAATGATAATTATTATTATGATAAACAAAGTGTAAACTAGTAAATAAATAGGTATGCCCCTATAATATGTAGCCATTACACAGCTAGGGGAGACTTATGACTTAATACACAAGATGAGGAAAATACAATATCTAAGATTTGCTGATTATCATGATTTAAAACACAATTAATTAAACTGAATGTTAAGTTTTAGATTTCTTTTTAAAGTAATTACAGGATTGCATGCAGTCACATACATACATACATACACAGATGCACACCAGCTCTGACCACCACCCATGACATAGCTAAAACACTCACAGCTTAGTGTCACATATCTAAGGCATGGTGTTAAGGTGCAGCACTGGACTGTTTCACTACAATCTGACTTCATTTAAGGCAGAGCCACTTAATGCTATTGAGCTCCTTCATTGATATGTTTATACTGTTTTAGATCACAGAGCTGTCATCAGAGCTAGCTGATGAAAGGAACACCGGCGAGTCTGCGTCGCAGCTGCTCGAGTCCGAGACGTCTGAGAGACTAAGGCTGGAGAAGGACATGAAAGACCTTCAGGTACCTGCAGAGCGTTCTCAGTTTGCAGTAGAGTTGAAATTTGACAGAAGAATTTGTAGAGCAGCTCCTTGTTTTGGAATTGTGAATGTGCTGGGATAAGTAATAATATTAATGTTAATTGTAAACAACGCTGTCTATATTTTTTATTGCATTCATACTAGGAAGCTTCCAGTGACTCCCATGTAGGGGAGCAGGGAGTGATATTATCATCTCTAGCAGGATTGCACTGTCAATGTATTTATGTTCAGTTAAGAGGCACATTCTATGCAGTGATGTGTTGTATAATATACGGTAAAACTTCCCTGGGAATAAATTTTCTGAAATAAATGTTGCTTATCGCCTTGCAGTTGTGATGCCTCTGTCGCTGGTGTCACAACTTAAAATATAAGACATGAATTGTTGCACCTCACTTGCTATTGTGATTGCAAAGCTAGACAGATGGTGTGTGTGTGTGTGTGTGTGAGAGAGAGGGAGGGAGGCTCTGTCCTTGGCTCTGCTGTTCTGTGATGGTGTATGTACAGTACATATGTGTTTTTATTTGTTTGGCTTAGGAGGCCTGTGAGGTACAGAGCATTTCTTTTTGAGCAGATGGTATTTACCAACAGATCTGTGTGTGTGTGTGTTTGTCAGGCCAAATATGACTGTATGAAGAAGCAGATGGAGTCTATGGAGATGGAGGTGATGGAAACTCGGCTCATACACGCGTCCGAGCTTAACGGAGAAATAGACGATGATGACACGGGCAAGTGACAGAACTTTCTGCTCAATGCACTCAAGCACATACACAAAACACACCACTGGTATTTCACTGTAATTGAGTAAACTGTGCCTGGAAATGGTTTATATGGCCAACTCTTCAACAGTTAGCTTGTTTCTTGCTTGTGAAAAGGAGCAGAAATGACATGTGCATTTGCGATGTTTTTGTTCAAGCATTGGCATTTTTAGCGCCCTCCACAACTCTACCTACCCTTTTAGAAAGAATAACAGCACGGAGTCTCTTTTTGTAATATATAACATGAGTGACATTTTGAGAGTGCTTTTGAATCTTGGCCTCCTTTTTGATCCTTTTAAGCTCTTTTTTGTTGTTGTTATTATTAATATTATTGTTGTTGTTGTTGTTGTTGATGTTTTGTCATATGAAAGGTGTTTCTTAAGTTTCCAAATGAGGTTTATGTCTCTTAGACCAAGATAACTATTAATTGGCATTGATTTTGTGTCACTGTACCAATTTCATTTTTGATTTGGATGTTGTCAGGGTCATTATCTTCAGTATTTCTCAGCTCAAATAACTTTGTATGTTGAAGAAATTACAATGCCAAGACAATAATTTAAATCCTGGATCATTAGACACAGAACAGCCAGTAATGCAGCAACATATTTTAATCAGAACAAGGATAAGGGTCATATGATGAGTAGAGCCAGTATTAGCTTCATAGCTAACTTCCTGAGATGTCATATGCTAAATCATGCTCACCATCTAAGTAATTATTTTTTACACTTTCTATACAGTTGGCTATAAGGAAACAGCAGCATATGATACCTGATCTTAGTGCTGAGGCTACGGTTTCCATGTGTTAGCACTCAGCTCCTGGGATTCTAAGAGATTCTGGGAGTCTGTGGCTCACTGGGCCTTCAGATTGGCTGGTTTAAAGCTCGGATTCAGGTGGCAGCCTGGCCTCGGTTTGTGACCTCCTGACAAATGAGAAAGTAATCTGCCGGATCAGGTGCAGCTCAACAACAGGCACAGTTAGACGATCTCTGCAGAGATGCTGTGCTGCAATCTAGAGCACAGACATCTTTCTGACAGTTCCTTTCTCTTTTTCACCATCTGAACAAAACAATTTTGTATAAAGTAGCTGTCCTGCCCGGTCTGTCTTCTTTTTTTGGATTGCACCATTAAGATATTATTAGCTGACCTCTAAAAAGTCTGCAGATTTCATTCACTGTAGTGTAAAGACTAGTGAGCTGCATTCTAATGAATAAGACTGATGAAGTCTCCATATGTGCTGAACTGATTGATTGCCATGTTACATCCAATTTATCCTGCTCCCCTGTAGTTTCCCTCTGTCTACTTATTATCTCACTGCACTTCATTCTAATGTTAGGTTGCTAAGACCCCTACGGTATGCATCACACCTCTGGGACAGGCCTGGTTTTTATATGAACAGCCAGGAAATTTTTTACTACTATGTGGGACTATGTAAAGCAACATATTAGGTGGGAAATAAAAGCAAAGTTATTATTATTATTATTATATATGACATTAGTTTCAGACATATGTATGGAAACCATATCATCTCGTACACCATGCACATGCACATTTTTGTGGACATCCAAAAGCCAATTTACATTTGAACTTATGGCATTTGGCTGTCACCCTTATGTTTCTCATTTATACAACTGAACAGGTGAAGGTTATGGGCTTTGTTCAATGGCCCAACAGTGGCAGCTAGGCGGTACTCGGACTTAAACCCCTGACCTTCTGATCAATAACCCAGAGCCTTTACCACCATTTTGTTTATCAGAAATGTTTCTGAGAAGTTGGCGGCACGGTGGCACAGTGGTTAGCACGTCCACCTCACAGCAAGAAGGCCAGGGTTTGATTCCTGGGCTCGGGCGTTTCTGTGTGGAGTTTGCATGTTCTCCCCGTGCTTGCGTGGGTTTCCTCCGGGTACTCCGGTTTCCTACCACAGTCCAAAAACATGTGGAGTAGGCTGTTTGGCTGTTCCAAATCACTCCTAGGTGTGAGTGTTAATGGTTATATATGTGTTGGCCCTGCAATGGTCTGGCGAGCTGTTCAGGGTGTACCCCACCCTCGCCCAAAGTTGGCTGAGATAGGTGCCACCCTCCCGTGCCACCCTAATTGGGATTAAGAGGCTTAGAAGATGAATGAATGAATGAAATGATTCTGAAAAGTCATCTGTTTAAACCTTCATTCACTTCGGATGGAGTTCCATCATGACCTATGCTCAGTTTACACCTAGAGTGTTTTATATGGATTTTATGCTAGTAAAAGTGAGAGCAGCATATTTTTACACTTTTGTATACTTTTGAGTGTGTAAATGAGAATCTTGTGTACTTTTTGAACATGTTCAGTAACTAAACTGTGGAGCTAAGGAGCTGACAGATTCAAGTTTATGGCCACAGTTAACATTGCAGTACCTAGTAAGTTAGCAGTCACCCTAACATGCTAAACTTTTGCTTCTCGCTTAATACATGCAGGCTATGTTAGATTTAAAATAACCTACAGAATTACTGGCACTTACACATTTCTTTTAGACCTGCTGCATTGTGGCTGAACTCTTGCTTCAGAAGCTACTGCAGGTCCTTGAACCTGATGTTATGTTCTGGAATCATGCTTCAGAAATGCAAACTGTACACCCCGTTCTTGCTTACTGTGTCACTTCACCCCAAGAATTATTTACAAGCTTGTGGTATCACAACAAAGGGTTTGTGCATTTTTATTGTTGGTCACGCATGTAAATTGCAGTGAAACTAACCAGAGACAGGTAAACAATCTCGGAGCTGCCACACCTTAGTCCAAAGTGAACAGATATATTTAAGGTTTATATAAATCCCTTCAAATTAATACTCGTCTAGGCAAAAAATTTTTATATTTGTTTTTTTACCCTGTGGTAAGTGAATATAATGCGTAATCCTTGCTTGGCGTTGACACTGGCACATAACTGTTATCATGGATCTTGTAGGAGTGCTTTGGCTTCATGTGCCTGTTCATCAGTACTGGCTATTTTTGAGCAATGAGACTGCAGCCATTTCTTTAGCTCTTCTGCAGCTCTCAAAACACACATAAACACACTACCGCACATTAAAGCTGTGTGAACGCTTGTTTTTTTGTGACGCATGGACAGCTACAGCTGTTTCGTGTGTGCAGCTGTTGTGCAACAAGTAACACTCTAAGGCAAATGCATCTGCTGTTTTTGTAGTTCATGATATGAGTGGTTGACAGACATTTCCAACTTTTGTTTAACCAATCACTATGATTGTCTGTCTTTTAAGGAGATAGAGAATGTGTCTAGTTCTTAGCCGAGATCTTATCTATTAAAGATTTAACAAGGGGGCTGTGAAAATGTTCACCAAACCTTTCAATACATTTCCAGTTCAGCAGAATGAAAATACTAGAAACATTTTTAAAATGAAATTTCTGTCTTATTATATATGTCACTCATTTTGCATAACACCGGACAAGTGGGAAAATATTCTGTTGTTTTACAATTATTTAAAAAAATAAAATAAAATCTGTAGCTCGATTGCATCTTACAATGTTGGTTAGTGAAATGAGGAATAAAGCATGACATGCTGTTATTATATTTAAAATGTGCCAAAGATGTGTTTTGTTCTTCTTTTACTCCCATTGAATGCTTGCTTCTGATTGGTCAAGCACAACATTCTACAGTCTGTTCATTCTTACTTCTGTATGGGAGTGTCAATGACTGCGATGATATTAGAGGCGTCATCTGGAACCCTTTGTATTCAGCTATAATGAACTGATAATGGAAGATAAAACAAATAGGTGATCCACTAGTGAATGTGCACCTTTAAGTTAATATGGACACCGTTCAAGTTGTACAATTTTGTTTGTTTGTTAATTGTATATTTCATTTTTAAACTACTAAAATAATTTTTGAATCTTTAGATAATTTTTTAGATAATTAACAGGATTATGTACAGCTATTCGGTAAAATTCAGCATGGTGCAGGACCCAACACAAACTTGTATATTATTACTTATATAGCATACACTTTGATTGTCAAAATAAAGCTAATAAAATGCTAATAAAAATCTTTAAACAGAAAATGTTACCTTGTAAAACTTATTCACAGCTATTTACCTGAAGCATCACACTTACAAGTTCTATAGGATTTATTTATCACAGATCCTATACAACCTATCCGTCACATATACAGTTACTATAGGTTCTATTACATATACAAGTCCTATAGAATCTATAATAACTTAATCACCTTAATCGAATTCTTTACTTCAATGTCTTATCAAGGCATCATGATACTTTTTAACTATATAAAAATATAAATGTATGTGATTGAATGTGGTTTTTGTATAGGTGGAGAGTGGAGACTGAAGTATGAGCGAGCGGTGCGGGAGATCGAGTTCACCAAGAAGAGGCTGCAGCAAGAGTTCGACGACAAGCTGGAAGTGGAACAGCAAAACAAGAGGCAGATTGAAAGAAGGGTAAGGATCCATTCTGCTGTAAGTTTATATCGTGTAATGCATATTATATCTATTATTGGTTCAAGAATATTAGTGTTTATTACTTGATGGCCATACAGGCCAACAATCCTAGTAGAAATGACACCTGACCGTTTTTGTGTCTCCCCTTAATACTGCAGCTTGTACTGTGGACATTATTAAAAGCAGTAGAAAGGCACGTCATACTCAGAGTTTATTATGGAGTCGCAGTGAAATTCTGCTGCTCTTCACTCCGAGCGATTTAAGACAGGATGCCTGCAGACTCACCGCCAGTCCACAGAAATGTACACAATTATCAAAGCCGCATAAAACACTCTCCAGAAGCTGCTTGAGTTTTTCCTTAAACAAACACAAAGGAGACTGATGTCGAGCTGTCTGACAAGGCCCTTAGCATTGTGTGTGTTTCTGTGTGTGTTTGTGTTTGTGTGTGTTTGTGTATGTGGGTGGGTTTGTGTATGTATGT
The DNA here is from genome assembly GCA_030014195.1 of Neosilurus mollespiculum. Classification (NCBI taxonomy): domain Eukaryota; kingdom Metazoa; phylum Chordata; class Actinopteri; order Siluriformes; family Plotosidae; genus Neosilurus; species Neosilurus mollespiculum. Next base: position 18,226,935 of record JAQMYF010000013.1, on the reverse strand, counting down.
GTGTTAGCTGACAGACATGCAGGCTGACAATGAGGAGGTGCAGCGGATGGCGCAGCAGCTGAAGAAGAAATGCCAGAAGCTGACAGCTGAGCTCCAGGACACCAAACTTCACCTGGAGGGCCAGCAGAGTCGCAACCATGAACTGGAAAAGAAACAGAGAAAGTAAGACTGGCAACAATAAAATTCTCTTAATTTCTCCCAGCAGTCACACATAACCTTGGCTGCAAGTAAGTGTTGATCACAGTGTATTGAGGAGTCGACAGCAGTTACTGAACAGTTTATGTTGCTAAAGAAGTGTAAAGCAGCAGTCACACCTTACTGGATAGGGTTTCCAGATGACTGATGAAGAGCAAAGTTTTCAATCCGTTCGTCTCCATTCGCATGTGTTTCTTGTCAATTTCTTGTTTGTTGGATGCATTCCTTTGTCAGACGAAGTCTGTTCAATTCAGCGAAAAAGGAATTGTTCACACACAAAACTTTTAACGGACTCCACTGGGCAAAGGCTTCCACTGGTTGTATGGTTGTGTTCTGGGCATGCATTTTATCTGGTACCTCTGTGTTCCTCTTCCTGTACTTTTCAGTTCACATTTGTTGATGTCTGGTAGACTACTAGCTGACATGTAACAGGTGAACTGGACGTACATAGACAATGTTTTAGCAGACAGTTACTGACCAGGAACACATTGGAGCTGATGAACAGCGGATGTGTAACGGAGGTCTACAGGACAAAAAGGAACACTTCAGGATAAAAACAGTATAACTTCTGTATGTGCGGGTCTTCACCGGGTCTGAACCTGTAGAAATAGCTGGCACTGTGGCTCTTGTTACCTCAGAAAGAGAAGAACAAATCCCAACTCATTTCCACGCACAATGACATCTCTGTGAACTCACAAATGGCAAAATACATAGTAACTGATGAATAAAAGAAGTGGAAAAAGAAAAAAGTTTCTCATCTGTAGAATGTACACGTGAGCACTAAGTGGGAGAGTTTGGGTTGATGCATGCTTTACTGCTAGCTGAGGGTCTCCTGGCTCTTGAATTAAGAATTTTAATCACCTCACTTGGGGGATAAGTGAGCTTTAGCATAACTATCATAGTCTGCGTTGTGCTGCCAACGTACAAGCACAATATACTGTATGTATCATAATGTTGAAACCTTCCAATTAATCTTAACTGTGGATTCTCTAAATAAAACAATTGATTAAAAAAGTAAAAATTTTAGATGAAGTTTTAAAATCTGATATTGAGTACATCAAAGTCATGACTGATATTGTCTTGAAGAATTAGATTATTGTTGGATTTAATCTGACATATTTTCCATGTGTGAGATATAACCAGCCCAACATGGATGATGCATAAGAATGTAAATGATATTGAAGTACGTTGTGCTCGTATGATGTTTTCCAATCATTAGAGCAGTTTACTCTGAAAATAGAAATATATAGAATGGTGCATGCTTATCTGAGAGATATCAGTATAAACATTATGTGGGATGTTATTCAAGGCCAAAATGTCCAGAAAATATTACATGACCTAAGTGAATGTTGCATTTGGTTAGTAAATTAGTTGGATGTGGATCTCATGACTTAAATAATTGTCATTTATGGATACAAACCTAATGTCCCAAAACAATGCACAATGGTTGATTTGTATGACTGTTTTCCCAGTTATATAAATTATTTTTTGATATGATATAATCAACAATGTTTGTTTTATTTTTGTCTTTGATAGCTTAAAAAAAAGCTTAATAGCTTAAAATGATGGAGAGACTATATCTTTTACCTGATTACCCTACTTAAGCCTTCTCATATTTTTACCAGACACACATGACTTTTAAGTTTTATATTGATTAATGTTGTATCAAATATTATTAATGTATTGTGTTGCCAATGTTAGAGACATTGTGTTCTTCATGTTGATGGCTTTTACAAGGACAAATTAAAAAAAAAACAAAAAAAAACTGTTGTGTGTATGTTTGTGCACAGGTTTGATTCTGAGTTGAGTCAGGCACAGGAGGAGGTGCAGAAAGAAAGAAGTCAGCGTGAGAAACTGAGCCGAGAGAAAGACACACTGACTGGAGAAGTGTTTAGCATCCGACAGCAACTGGAGGTCAGCAGCCTCTCACTTAATACATCTTGTCCTCCACTTACACTTCTCTTGTAATGCAGTACATTACATCTGGCATTGCATTAAGGTTTCCTTAACTACAAAGTATACTGCATTTGATAACACTAACAAACTATATACATCAGCATTAGCGTACCATAATATCATAACACACATTACTTTACACATTTATAGAGTCAAATTTCTTTAAATGTTAATAAAATATCCCAGTGTTAGGTTTTACCTTTTGATTTTGTGTACACTAAATATTAGGATTAAAAAGATGCTCTTGCATTCAAAAAAAGATATTCCCTCGTGCTCAGTTTTGGACACCCCCACCCCTGCTCAGACCTCATCTGGCCTGAGGAGAACACAGTACACGGGCTCGTGGTCGACAATGTTCACTCTTTATTTTATGATTCTTCAGACTTTTATACACATTAACTGGGGTAAGGCAACACAGGATTGGTCAGCTCAAAGTGCTAGTAGTTCACACAGGATAGTCTAGTTAGAGTTTGGTCAGCAGAAGAGGCGTAGCTAGTTACAGTGCGTTCACTCTATGCAGGGTCTCTGATTTCTACACGTACTCCTTGATTTACAAAAAAAAAGTAAACTAGGGGTGTGTGCCCACTTTCATATAACACTCAGCATAAACTCTTTTTCAAAGCTTGCTTAAAAAGTCTTTAATAATTAGCAAAAGTTAAATGACCCCATGTTCCTATATGTTAACAACTTACTGAATGTGTGGATATTGCAATTTGCTTTGAAGCCTCAAATATGTTAATTAAACTGTTGCTTCATATTTGCCATTATGGGCCTAATTTTCTTATTTTGATTTGAATGGTGTTATCCTTACTATTTCCAGAGATGCTGATTACATTTTGGTGTTAAACTTAACATAGACAGGGTATAAGGACCTGTGAGGCACACAAGTTAATAAAAAAAATAAAGTCTACACGAGTTCTATTTTTATTAGTTTTAGTATGAATTGTTTAATACAGTAGCCATGGCTCGCCAGGCCATTGCAGGGCCAACACACACACAATTCACACTCACTCTCACACCTTGGAACTGCCATGCATGTTCTTGGACTGTGGGAGGAAACCGGAGTACCCGGAGGAAACCCACGCAAGCATGGGGAGAACATGCAAACTCCACACAGAAACACCCTGAGCCCGGGAATCGAACCCGGGACCTTCTTGCTGTGAGGCGAACATGCTAACCACTGTGCCACCATGCCACCCTGCAGGTGATGACTATGTGGTATATTGTTGAAAAATATCACATCATACATCACACAGGCGTCAGTTACTGTATTAATATTGCTTATGGTGAACAACATACACATCAATTCATGTATTTGGCTTATGAATGCAAGAATGATCAGTCTTGCAAGACTGCATGTGATACGATTGATCAAGTTCGTTGATCAAGTTCTCATTTTGCACAAGACACTACAAAGGAGATGGTGTACACTGCAAAAATTTTTTACACTTTGCAAGTGTAGTTAAAATATATTAATATATATCCTGAATGACAGTGCAATACCTATTTCAAGAGTAATAGATGCTGAACCTGAGACTATTAAACATATTTCTAGAATAGTGCTAGCTCCTTCCAACATTTATTAACAAGTAAAATTATCTGGTCATGTACAAGGAAAACATTATTAGAGTTAAGTCATTTTCTCTCAGAATTATTGTTTATTGTATTTTTGCAATTTTTTTTTGCAGTGTATTATTACTTAACTTCATGGTTAACTCAGGTTATATAATATCAGATATGGAGTCTTTATTGTAAAGCATTACATTTATACACATATATCACAATCAGAGCTGTAAAAACTAACACTGGTTATGTTTTTTACTCAGGACAAGGATCTGGAGATGTGTGCACTCAACCTGAAGCTGGAGCAGATGGAGGCAGAGCTGCAGGATCTGAACTCTCAGGAGTCAAAGGATGAAGCGTCTCTAGCCAAAGTCAAAAAGCAGCTCCGTGACCTGGAGGCGAAAGTCAAAGATCAGGAGGAGGAGCTTGATGAGCAAGCAGGCACTATTCAAATGTTGGAGCAGGTACACACACACAATTAGTGCACCTTTTTAAAGGGAATAGTTTGATGTCACTCACTTGAGGAATGCAACTTACATTTATTGTGTTTAATGCTAAGTTTTCTTGCATATTATTTACCATATGTTATTTAACTCATTATATATATATATGAAATATTTATCATGCCAATGCATATTTTGCATTTCTTAAAATAAATCCTGAAAATGAATGCCCGTTTAGTTGTTTGGCATAACCACATGCTGCAGGATTGTGTGGATTGGCGTGCCGTGATATGCAATGCTGTGTGTTCATGCAGGCCAAGCTACGTCTGGAGATGGAGATGGAGAGGCTGAGACACACACACTCTAAAGAGATCGAAAGCAAAGATGATGAGGTGGAGGAGATCAGACAGTCATGTAGTAAGAAGGTAAGACCGTTTCCTTTTACACCAAAGCATTTGGACTCAAATCCCCACTTGATCATAATAAGTGGGAAATAAATCTTGGTTTTTAGATCAGTGAAAAAAGCTTTGCTTGTTTGCAATAAATTCTTTCAATGACTCAATTGGAAGTGCATAGGTTTTCTGATAAATTCCCATCTAGTTCAACATTCTAAAAAATAAGCAAATATGCAAACAAACAAACAAAAAAACCCCAGTGATGTCATGTACCATCAGTGTATTATCTGTAATTGAATGGCTAACAAATACAAGCTTCATATCCGTGGTTATCTGTGGGTCAAAAAGCAGTGGATGTATCATGCAGATGGAAGCAGGTGTTTAAAAATGTTTTTTGTTCTTGGAGCTCTTGTATTAATTAAGAGATTATTATGCTTTTCTACTTACTGTCCAGGTTTAAAGCATGATTAATCTGATTGCAACAGAATTTTCCATTACAGTAGTACCATCCAATGGTTATATTGCATTAAAGTAGTAAAAAGCATGCACTGTTAGCCTTTTAAACATCAAATCAACCACCCCTTAAAAGAAAGATAAAAAAAAAATTCACATACTGAGTCAGTCACTATGTTTTTTTGTTACATTGTCCTCTCCATTGTTAAAAGTTCCCAAGACAAATTCCTTGTATCTAAAAACATTCTTGGCTAATTACTAATGGGGATCATGTGTACAGATACTGTATTTGCCTGCTTTGTTTTAACAAAAGTAACATCAGACCACATTTGTGTTATTTTTGTTTTGCTGCTATGATGCCAAAATTGTCTTCTCGCTTTCCTCTTAACATCATCCCATACTCCGTACCAATATCAGGAAATTTCAAGATGAAAGCTGGGTTAAAATTTATAAACAGCGCTTATAAAAAGATAAACAGATATTTTATCTGATTATATACATCACCGCTGAATTTATCTTTATTTTTATTATTATTTTTTTTTAAGTGCATTGCGTTTTAATGCTTGTTTTACTTTTCTGTGTGTCTTTGTTTGTTGAGTGTAGCTAAAGCAGATGGAGGTCCAGTTGGAGGAGGAGTATGACGATAAACAGAAGGTCCTTAGGGAGAGGAGAGAGCTAGAGGCCAAGCTGCTGACCGCTCAAGATCAGGTATATATAACAGTACATACAAACACTGTTCTTTACAGCCAGTCTTCTCTCTTGTGTCTCTCTCTCTCTCTCTTTCTCTCTCTCTCTCTCTCTCTCTCTCTCTCTCTGTCCTGTAGAATACGAATCTATATAAAGAGAAATAAACCTGCTTTATTTTGCTTGTCTTACACTTTAGTTTTCACTCAGTGCTGTGTGAGGCAGAATAACCGGCATGAATGCTGTTGGTGTTTGTTGTGTTCGGTGTCCCAGGTTAGCCACAGAGATGTGGAGACAGAAAAGCGCCTCAGAAAAGACCTGAAGCGCACCAAAGCTCTTCTGGCTGATGCACAAATCATGCTGGACCACCTGAAAAACAATGCACCTAGCAAGAGGGAGATTGCCCAGCTGAAAAATCAGGTGTGGGCACTGGCCCATCATTTAAAGTAGCAGGCAGCACCCAGTGTTCTGGGGACTAAAACTGACTCTGTAATGTGCGTGCGTGCGTGCGTGCGTGCGTGCGTGCGTGTGTGTGTGTGTGTGTGTGTGTGTGTGTTTCAGCTGGAGGAGTCTGAGTTCACCTGTGCTGCTGCAGTCAAGGCCCGCAAGGCCATGGAGGTGGAAATCGAGGACCTTCATATTCAGATGGATGACATCTCCAAAGCCAAGCAGACTGTGAGTAAAGAGAGACAATTAAGGTTCAGAGGATTTTACGAGAAGAGTCAAAATTCAGATGTGTTTATATAAATTTGTTTAGCCAGGAATGCTAAAGAAGTAAGAAATTATTGGATATGATGTTATGAAACTGTGTGTCTGGTATTTTCAAGTAGGACAAAGCAAACGTAACAAAGTCAAAAGAAGTGCGAATGGCAAATTGATCACAACACTGGCAGCAGTTAGGTTATCTAATAATGACATCATGTGAGAAAAAGAAAATTGGCTAAAAAATTCATGCATTGGAAATGAAGCAGCAGTGAAAACTCGCACATGTACAGAAATGCGTCAGTGCTCATCAGGATGGCAGTTCAATAATTTACAGCAGGGAAATGATTTCTGCCCATAATGGCATGTTTCCGATTCCTTCTCTAATTTGAACAAGACGTATCACCCTGAAACGCATTATGCTTTAATAACGCTGTCATGAGCCGCTTCTTCTGCAGCCTGAAAGGAGGATTTATAATTGAGTTCCCACAACAGCAGGTTGGAAAAGAGATATTGGAAGAAAGATGAATGGTTGTGATTTTACACACATCGTTTTGAGCCCTATCGTTATTATTCTGTTTTCCGTTTACAGCTCCTGTGGAGCGAAAAACTGTCTGATTGGGTGTCAAATTGAGTCATTTTATCTGGCAAAACAGCATAGTGGTGTGTGGTACCTACCATAGTGTGTTACACCATGGCATATGTGCAGTATCCTTTCTTGTTTTTGTTTTATAAAAATGTATACATGCTCTCCTTGTGGACCGAGAATGAATATAGGAATGAAAAGCAGGCATTTAAAAGCACAGGATGGGTCGGCTCCTGATTTCATCCCAGAGTATTCATTCTGTTTTTAACGGCTTATAGAAGTATGAAATAGATCTGGAAGCTTGTGAAGCCCTGCTGAGATAACTGGTCGGCTGGTTATATAGACATATTGAGGCAAAGCTCTGTGAGCCAGTGGCCACTGAGATGAATCAATATACTGATCTTTTGCTGTCTCCAGTTACCTTTTAATTTCAGTGTTGTCACATGATGATAACGAGCCCGTCAGTACAGCCAGTACAGACTGTCATTTTTCATGGAGATTGCTTTTGTCAAAATTGAGGAATTATATATTGCCCAAATATATTTAAGATTCCGTAGAGTTTCTCAGCCTTTCTGTGTGTATTGGAGGTGAGAATTGAACAAGGAACAAGCTCGTATGCTGACTTATGCCTGTCATATCACGTAGGAAATGATGGAAAGGATGGCGCGAAAATCTTAAGAAATCCTCAGTTGGGTGTTTGTACATTTTTGTCTGGGAACTGAAGGTGTATGTTAAAGCGCGCTTTGTATGTTGCTAACTTATCTTATTTTCCAGCCATTTCCATTTGACAAGAGGATTATATGTTGTAACCAGACACAGAAGGAATTTAAAATGACTGACAGATTGAATAGCTCCCTACTGACGTGTTCACTTTTTTAACAGGCTACACTTTTTGATTTATTCTACTACATGTTCAAAGCTCCTTTGTAGTTTTATAAGTATTTACTCTTTATATACACTGTGTGCAGAATTATTAGGCAAGTGATTATTTTGACCATATCATCATTTTATACATAATTTCCAACTCCAAGCTGTATAAACTTGAATGCTTATTGGATTTAATGCATATCAGGTGATGTGTATTTGTGT
>JAQMYF010000013.1:18206423-18218769 GCA_030014195.1 Neosilurus mollespiculum | reverse complement strand
CCAAGAGCTCTGTATAGTTGTACAATAACAATTAATCCTCAAAAATACAACTTGCCTAATAATTGTGCACACAGTGTATATTAGAAAAGGAATTGTCACTCTTTCTGTCTGTATGAAATGTAATTTACAAAGCACAAGCTAGTGTCCATTTTTGTGTAACTACCACAATTAGCATACATATTTTCCAATAAAGAGTAATGAAGAAGTCTGATATTATTGGGCTGTTTGACTGAAAAGAAAATGATCAGGCCATTAGCTATCTCTGTCCGCTTTTATAACATGTGAGTAAGATGGAAAGCTCCACAGCCACACTGGGTCTAAACTCCATTTCATTTCCCCACTTCTCTGTTAATGAATTCATTCGCTTTTTCTGATATCCACATTTTCATGCCCTATTAATAAACCCAGCTCTTATTCTTCAGAGATTGCCTTACTGTATTGTAGAAGTAATTATTATTGAATGGAATTAAGCCTCCGACATTCCCAGGGAAAGCAGCTTGAGAAGTGCCGACTTTAGCTACTAATAGTAAAAGTCATTACTGTGTGTGTAGCGCATGTGTTTATGAATTAAAATGGGATTTTGTGCGAGGGAAAGCACAAGTGCGCACACAGACAATTTACTGAAACTTAATCAAAGCCTTAGGGCACCTGCCTGAAATATTGATGAATTTTCTCTTTTGAGAGGCTTGATCTTGTCAATATATATTTTTTTAACGCGGAGCAAAATTCAGACACAGTTTGTGAATATTGATATGCTGTTCTGCTTTCTGTACGTTTTCTCTCCAAGTTGGAAGAACAATTGAGCCGTATACAGCGGGAGAAAAACGACTTGCAGTTGCGCATGGAGGAAGACCAGGAGGACATGAACGAGCTCATGAAGAAACACAAAGCAGCTGTTGCCCAGGTAACTCTATTACCCCCAACCCCCCACCCCGATTTTTTTTCTGCTTTGACTCGTGACACCTCGGCCTCGCCTTTCAGCTGTGCTAATACTTTAAAAGCAAGAACAGTATATACATCCTAACACTCTTCCTCCAGAATTCAGGATCTTAGAAACAGCACCAGCTAATGGCACTGCTCCCTAGCTGTACAGAATTATATTTAGATTTGTTATTTTGTGGAAACGTGCTGTTACAATGCTGCTCTTTTAAAAATAGGACTTCAATCTGTTTACTGCTGTGTTATTATTATTTGCAAAATGACTTGCAGCTGTTTTGATCTGCTTGAAGATCTAATTTTTTGTTTGTTTGTTTGTTTGTTTTTTCAAACCACCTGATCAAAATAACACTTTTTACAAACATGGAAGTAAGCTGAAGGTGGTCTTTTTTATCTGATTTTAATATTATTATTTATTATTTTGTTACTTTAGTGTCTTATTTTGAATACTTGTTTTTGATTGGCCAAATATCAGTTGGTCTGTCATTTCTAAATAACATACTGTTGCTATGGACCACATCATTAGCAGAATTAATGAAAATGATTTTCATTTATTCTAAAATAATTTTCAATTATTATTTTCTGTCAAGTTATTAATTTGTTTAATAAATAGCTATGTAATAAACCAATGAGTTGCTCATTATTGCAAAATGAACTCCTTCAGACTGATTCAAGGCCCCTCTGCTTCATCTCAGAGTCCTGCATCACTTTGTTGGAATTTATTTCATAATAACCAACTCACTGTACATTATACACTTATTTATTTGATGGCTTATTTAAATACTGCATTCCAATTGTTCAGTTATGGCATTCAGCTACGTATGATTTATTCATAACACACCCTTTTTAGGTATAACAGACCATATTGAAAAGGAGCACATCATTAGCTGAAGCTAATCAATATTTTATGTCGCATTACTGATTTTTTCAGTAAGTATCCATGGAGTAAGCTGGACAGTGTATGTACAATGAGCCAGCCTTTATCAGAAAAAAATAAACAGTACACCTCACTGCTATGCACACACTGAGCGGAATGTATCATATCTATTGTTTTGAGACACATTTTCCTCAGTCACATTACATCAAGCGCTTCCTGACTTGATGTGTGTGTGCGAGAGCAGTGTAAGCCCTAAAATGTGGAGGACACGGACAAGGTTTGGGAACCTCTGCATTAGATAGAAATTTGCCGGAAGGTTTTCCAGTACATCTGGTTGAGTCCATTCCCAAACTTGAATGATGTAGAGGAACTGGAGAAGTTCAGGAATTGAATGAATAATGGCTTCTTCTTTCAGCAGCTCTGTTTTTTTTACAGCGTTTTTTTCCAACTGGCATGGCGCTAGGGTTCAGTGAATTCATACTGGATTTGCACCACATTGGAATAGGGATTTGTTTGTAGTTTGTAGCATTTTTTTTTTTCTTTATATTTTACATTGAACGTAGACTACACTTAAAACCAAAGGACCTCTTCCTGTGAAATTCGACAGACTCTTCACCTTGTCTAATATTTAAACATGTGACTAGCCTAAAGAAAGTTATATAGTCTCGAAATGTAATAACGCTGTGCTTTAAATCTCCTCAAGCTTAGAACGGAGTATGGGCTAATACAGAGCGGAGCGTACATACTTTCTGCATTAGCTTAGGCAGTGTATTGTGAATGATTGACATCTCATTTATCGTTTCTGTTGTACAGTCCTCTCAGAGCCTGGCACAGGTCAGTGAGCTCCAGAGTCAGCTAGAGGAGGCCATGAAGGAGAAACAGGAGGTCCAGGAGAGGGTAAGTTCACAGACGAAGAGAAGCTAAGTGGCTATTGCATTATTAGGGAAATGTTTTTTGTATGCACCATGAAAAGCTTAATGGAGAACGGGCCTGCCTTGATTAGGAATGAATTCAAGTGGAACAAGTAAGCTTGCTTTATTCTCAGAAGCTTCTGTGTCAGTAAGGTCAGGACACAAGAGATCAGTGTCTCCAAAAAGCTTTTGCTCCAAAAAGCAACAAGCCATAGATAAGGATCAGATCATGTTACTCAGTAATTATCCATGGTGTTTCAGTCAGCTAATCTGGTACTTACTCCAGACTTACAGATATCCGGATAAACAAGCCAAAGCAGCCGAACCACAGGCTGCACATTTTATTCCTTTGGCTTTGTAAAAAATAAAATGTATGCTTCAAACACATAGGAGAGGTCAGGCGACTCAAGGACATGCAAAGCTGCTTCTGTTTTCATCTTCAGTTTCATCTGATGTTCAGTTCAAAAAAACAACAGCTTCAAGTCTGACTCAAAAGTCAATATCTGAGCAGTCATTATTCTCAGCTGCAAAATTCTTCACCTCTTTGAAAATAAATGAGAGCACGCTCAGAGATGGAAAACAGAGGTGCCGAGAGGGCTTTTGAATAATGGATTCCAGAGGCTGGCAATTAAGAATCCAATGCAGTATGCTTGGCCAGGTCAGTGGAAAGCGACAGAGCTAGCATGAAGACACCCTGTGGTGATTCTCTATAGACAATTTTTGACTCATTTCAGACAGGAACTACAATATGCATTTCTGAAAGTATCATAATTTTCTATCGATCCCACAGTGGGGTGCAGATGAATTTTGTAGTCCATGCGTTTATTAGAGGCTGTGTTCATGTGTCCCTCTGTCCCCGATCTCACGTTGTGCATGCTTTAACAGCTCACAGCACTGCAGAGTCAGCTGGAGTTTCAGGAACAGTCCATGGTGGACAAATCTCTGGTCAGCAGGCAAGAGGCCAAGATCCGCGAGATAGAGACCAAACTTGAGTTCGAGAAGTCACAGGTGAAACGTCTGGAGGTGAGTGAGCAGGACAAGAGCTCTGTTTGTGTGACCTTGTTTTTTGTCTGACGGGTGACCTGTAGAAGGATAGTTCACAATTCAAAAAGACCAAAAAATGAGGCAGTACAGTATTTGAGTAGCGTTACCTTTAGCTGTGGGTTATGGGGCAGTGTAAGTGAAGAGTTTCACACTAAAATTTGTAAGATTAAAGTCTTCGCCCGTCTGTCGCAGGGCCAACACACAACCACAAGCACTGACACCTAGGGGCAACTTGGAACAGCTAATTGGTTGTTAAAACATACCATTAATTAGCACCTGGCTTTCTTTCTCAATACATGCACTTAAAAAACATGAAGTTTCCAGTAGGCATTTTTTTCTGGTTGGAACCGAACTCTAAAGAAACAAATTAAAATGTCCTAATCAGATTAATGGAAATCTAATTATGGCTGGGCAGCACGGTTTGTATTAGGTTAGCATGTCTGTTTCACAGCAAGAAGGTCCTGGGTTCAAGTCCCGGGCTCAGTGAGGATGTTTCTGTGTGGAGATTGCATGTTCTCCCCGTGCTTGCATGGGTTTCCTTCGGGTACTCCGGTTTCCCCCCACAGTCCAAAGAAAACTTCATGTTTTTTAAGTGCATGTATTGAGAAAGAAAGCCGGGTGCTAATGAATGGTATGTTTTAACGGCTTTACTGATTCTGCTGTCCTGTAGAGTCTAGTGTCGAGGCTAAAGGAGAATGTGGAGAAACTGACAGAGGAACGTGATCAGCGTAGCACCAGCGAGAACCGTGAGAAGGAGCAAAACAAACGAGTGCAGCGTCAAATCCGTGACCTCAAGGAGGAGATGGCCGAACTGGCCAAAAAGGAGACTGAAGCCAGCCGGAAAAAGCATGAGTTGGTGAGATGCCCAGTCTTTTTTTCTTGTGTGCAATGGGGGCAATTTAATCCCCTGTAATATTTTCCTAAATAAATAAATGATCATTTACTTTTAGATAGTGTATTTATAATATGAACTTACATAGTATATAAGGGATTTATAAACTTTTAGGCACCATTATATCCTGCTCGTACTGTTTTGTACCTGTGTTAAGTGATTCTGTTTCTGTAGGAAATGGACATTGAGAGCTTGGAGGCTGCAAATCAGAGTCTTCAGGCAGATCTCAAGCTGGCCTTTAAAAGGATCGGTGACCTGCAGGCTGCTATCGAAGATGAGATGGAGAGTGATGACAACGAGGATCTTATAAACAGGTGAAGTTCTAACTCTCTCACCCTCTTTCTCTTTAAAGTACAGGACAGCAAATTTATGCATTTGACTGCATTGACCCAGTGGAGGAACAAAAACTTTGAAACCATTTGACACTTACTTTATTGTTAGTTATCATTTATTCATACTGCCTAACTTATTGTGGCGAAAATTGGTACACACACATTGGAAGAATTATTTGCATAAACGATTCATTATTAGTCCTGTCAGAAAGTGGATGTCGATTAACTTTATGCATATTTTGTAAGCGGTTAAATTAAATGTTTGCGCTTGTTAATGGGTTTCACTTTTACATATAAAAATGCTTTACATAGCCATACAAAAGGCCACTCTGATATTCATTTTGCTTTGTCAAGTAAGAAAAAAAAATTGCATTTAGAAATGTATAACACAAATCATATAAACACTTTCCTCTGTTTGACTTTCCTGATGTTTCAGTGGCCAACTGAACACACAGCCCGCTGATTAATACTGACTGCTTTCTTATCTTTTCTAAAGCATACCATCTTTCAGTAAATCCTGAGAGGCGCTTGTATTTATCTGAGGTTTTCTATTAAAAATGGATCCTACATTATTTTCTAGGATTAAATCAAGAACATTTTTGTCTCCACTTCAGTGTATGCTTACCAGTGTGTCTTTCTTTCTTTCCTTTATCAGGGAAATTTGTTGTAATAGAAACCGGTGTGGAAAATCCAGTTACATGACACTGAATTCTGCCTGTAATTGCATTACACATAAGTTGTTTTCACTATAATGTTAGTCCAGCATTTCAACAAGCAAGATTCAGTGACTGACTTACTGATTTACTCACTGACAGACTTGGTAGCATTCAGAAACAGACAGTGAAAATATTAGTATTTACATCTACCCCTGCAAGTGGAGCACATGAACGAAGGGAAAAGGAGCACCTTATCAAGATCAGAGCATAATTAGAAACAAAGCACATAGGCTTTAGCAAGAAATAACATCTTCATACCAACCGTTTCTGAATCCACATCAAACATTCTCTATTTCCAATTTGGGCCTTTGTTCTCTTTCATTCTTTTTTTTCAGGTTCAGGACATCCCATCAGTCCATCAGTCAATCTATTAATCTATCTGTCTATCTATCTGTTTGTCTGTCTGTCTGTCTGTCTGTGTCTGCCTATCTATCATTTTTAATTTGGGAAGTCTGCCTGTCTCACTCATTCTTTTCTCTTGTTCTTTTTGTGTTTGTTTCTTATACATCTTCCTTTTCTAGTTTACAAGACTTGGTGACTAAGTATCAGAAACGAATGAACAGAACGTGAGGAGCCTAAAAATTTGTTTAAGCTCACTTTAACCTGGTTTGGTCTTGTCTTTGGATAATATTGCAGCATCCAAAGTATTTAAAAAACAAAATTAAAAAAAAAACAAAAAAACAAAAACAAAAAAACCCTGCAAACAATAAATAAATAATATCAGTCAAATACAGTTCTTTTTTTGGCTGCTTTTTTATTGTCTTGAGGGTTCAGATTAGGCAACAGGCCAGTGATACTGCAATACACTCCATGGATATGACAGTTAACATCACCCATTGGAATATGATTATATCCACCAACTTTTTTGCATGGGATCACCTGCCATAATCCCTGCATGCCACTGACTGTTCAAGCCAAGCTTGGTTCCTGTTAGATTTTCTGTGCTATATTTACATTCTTCTTAACCATATGCTTGTGGATGGCTGTAGTCACCAAACTTCGATGTGTTTGTGTGGGTGGGTGTGTTTGGGTGGGTGGGTAGTACATATACTGTCTCTGGGCTCAACATGTCAGTTGAGCTTGTGTTGTTCTGAAAACCCCTCAGCCATGGGCACATTTGTGTAAGGCACTTCGGAACCATGTAGACACTAGAAAGCCACCTCCTCTATTTCTCTCTGACTGTACTACAGCATATATACATATTGTGTGTCTGCCTGTGTGTTCTGAATATTTTACAGTCCTACTCCTGGGATCCAACTGCTTTTGACAAAGAAATAGAAGGGCGTGTTTCTCATCAATCTTTTAACCATGCAAACTAAATAATGCATAACCCGCAAATGACCCGGTAAAAAAGTCCCTCCAGACCTGTCTGCCTGGGCCTCCCAGTGTTGAACCAGTTTCTGGCATCACGCTGCTCTGTTCTCATAGCAGAAGCTTTTTTTGTTTTGTTTTGTTTTGTTTCTTAACCAACATATTGCATTCGTTTGTACTTCATGTGAAAATATGTTTGACCCCAAATAAATGAACTAATAGCAGTTTGTAAGCTGAGCATGAGTTGCTATTATGGGTGGAAAGAGTACTGAGAAATTAATACTTACTCTAATCGTACACTAGAAGATTTTAGAAACACTCTGAAAAGACTAAAGTCTGACATTCTTCCACATCTAAGGACAGTATGCCATTAGTCACATTGTTAGATTTTTACAAAGACTCCTTCATGTCTATCTACCCATCAGAGATGTTCCTCTGCACAGGTTGCTGTATAGATTTTTTAGCATTACAATTCAAAATGTTCACAGGCAAAAAAACAATTATCTAAGCCACACAAAGCCGTAACGAAAAATAGGTTAATAATAATAAAAGTGACCCTAAACCATTATAAATAGACATTCAAGCCTTATTTGTTTATTATATTACTCAAAATTATATTCTAGGAGAAGTCCAGAGGTGTAGATGTGTTTGTTTACCCTCCAAATTTGCTACAGCTAATTTTGTGACCAAGATATTAAAAATACTCACTGTCCAATTCCTGATTCCCCTACAGACACTAACTCGTACTTGGTGCTTGAGATACTTGGAGGCCAGCTCAGATCAAAGTCAAGTCACATGCTCGAAGCACTCAGAGCCAAGCTTAGATCTCTGATAAGGGCATGGGGATGAGGCGTGCTTTAAAATTACTTATCCTACTGTAATAGAATTTTAGTTTTTACTCTGCCTCAAATGCATTAATAGAGTTCAGGGTGTGGGAACAGCAGGTGTAACTCCTGTTTTCTCTAGCAGTATAAGTCGCTGTAATTTATTCTGGAGAGGACTGACAATGATGAGCCTCAAAACGCAGAAAAAAGGACGTTATCAAAAATACCAATTAAAGCTAGACCTGGTAGCGTTGACCTTATTGAAGGTTTTTTGGGTATGTTAACTGAGTGAAGCTGCTATTTCCTTCTGGATCCTCTAAAGTGTTTTTTTTTTTTTTTTTTAATTATGGTCCATGCACAGCGCTGCGCAATAAGAGAGCAGTAAGACAAATCCTAAAGGCATGAAAAAATTTACTTGCAGATCTGGTAAAACATAAACCCCGGGGCTTTATCTTGGCCTGAGAAATGAGCACATAGAATTGGGATTCATTAAGTTACTCAATGTGCAGACCAGTAATGTTTCTGCTCCTGGGCACCTCCTGTATAAGTTTCCCCTCAATTACTGACATCATCACTGACCTTTCACTGATATTGTATCTCTTTGCAGAATGGTACAGTCACTGTAAGTGAAATTAATTAAAATTATCCAAGTGCTCATATTATATTTTTAAAGTATCTGGAAACTCATACTAACTTCATTATCAGGCTAGTTTATGAACTGAGAAGAAAAATGCAGAGTGTGCTCAGATAGGATGCACAGTGCCTGACTCAAGTGTGAGAGCTGACTAACACAAAGAATTGTGTGAGGCTTTAAGGCCCCTGCTGGATGGGTGCATGTCTCATTGCTGTTGTATCTGTGCTGTAAAGCCATTTGTTTCTGCCCTACCTCAAAAACTAACAGTCCATGCCAAATCTGCTTTTAGCCGGGCGCTGACACTCTCCATTTCCTTCTTTTCTTCCTTACAGCGAAGGTGACTCCGATTCCTGCTCTGAAGTGGAGGACCGAGTTGATGGTGTGAAGTCCTGGCTCTCCAAAAGCAAAGGCTCGGCCAAGAATTTGTCAGACGACAGCAGCCTGAAGAGCTCAAGGTCAGTTGTTTGAGTCTACCTTTCCCCTCTGGTTGCTCCTTGAATAGTTTAGGCCAAACAAAGTGCACCATGCACATAAAGCAGACTAGTAAAGTGCATTCGCTTGCTTGAAGGGAGATTTTTCTTACCCACTCACTTATTCTCCTCATTGCCACAAGGTTTGATGACAGAGGCTTCTTTAGAAGCAGCGGCCTGCCTGGCAGATTTATCGACACGCCTGTTGGCCAGCTGGCATGCCTACACCTGCTCCCCTCTTCCAAAGATTAATAGATTGAGCCTGCTGGCTGACAGCTTCGATTGCCCTGCATTTGTCTCTTTTCCAGAAGATTTAAGCCTTCCTCTTGAGCCTCTTCCAACTTTTAAAAAACTTTGGGGCTTTAAATTTCCTTTCATTACATTCCCTATTGTGCACTTGCCCTAGAAATGCTTTTTGAGGCAATATTTTGAAAAAAAATCTCATTCATTTTTAATAACCCAAACAATTATTTGATGACAATCAAAGTGTGATATTGCAAAATTATAGAAGTGATGTTTGTGTTCACCAGTGCTTTATATTTAATTCAAGTAAAGAATTTAAGAATGCTTGCTTCATAATTCAGTTAGATTTGTTTGGGTTCTGTAGAGATTATTTTCTGTCAGCATCAGTGCATCATTTCAACCAAACCCCCAGTATACATTGTACAGGAATACAGACCAAAATGTTTCCCAATAAAAGACCCTAGTGGTCAGTAATCAGTGGTGGGGGGGGTTCAGACAGTGGAAAGAAAGAAGGACACTGTCACACCAAAACATAACTGTATAAACCATAATGACACAATAGTGAGATTTCAGAAATTACATTTAGTTGATGTCTTTAGTTCTACTTCAGAAGTATGCAAATCTCATTTTTCATGTCACTCATCTTTTTCATTTCATAATTCATTTTAAATTTCTATCTCTGTATCATTCTTTCCGTTTCTTTCCATTTCTTGTCTGTTATGCTGGCCTCCTCCCCTTCACCTGCCCCCTTCATCCAGATACGCTGCAAACAGTGATGCCAAAGAGGGGAAGGAATGGCAGGAGAATGGCAAAGAAGGTAAAGGTTTAGACCAGAGTAGGTCCGTGTCTGTGATGAGTTCCCTCAGTTATAGAAAACGCTCCAATCTTAAGGATTCCCTTAGTGGCAAAGGAGATGAGGGCTCACTCTTTAGCACCCTCAGGGAGCAGGATGACCCTCAGGAGCTCTCGTCCTTCCGCAAAAGCAAAGCCAAGAAGCCTGATGCCAGGGACACATACTCAGTGACCACCAGGAGGACAGATAATCTGGATGACTCAGGCTCAGTTATCTCACAGGCTTACTCAGAGGCAGCCAGCAGGGCCAGGAAGGGTATGGACAGCCGCTGGTCAGAGTTAGACAACAAATCAGTTCTGTCATCCATGGGCCCAAGCCGAGCCTCTTGGTTGGATGATGATGATGTCATGTCCTGTGTGAGTTCTGCAAGTATGCTAAGTCGTCGACGCAGCATGTCTCGTCTCGATGAGCGCCAAAGCGAGCGTGGCTCAGCAGTTAGTCCATCGCTAAGCTGTAGAAGTCCGGGAAGTGTCAGCCGGAGAAGCCCTGGCAGTGTGAGCCGTGCTGATTCCCGTATGTCCTTAGCTCGCAGCTGTCGCCTCAGTGAGTTTGGAATGGATGATGATGCCATGAGCGTGGCTTACAGTGAACAGCACACTAACTCCTACAGTCCCCACCATTCTACCAGCGGCCGCAGTATGTCTGTGCCCCCACGAGCAAGAACCACTGACTCTGATCTGCCTGATGTGTCCGACCTCAAGCCTGTCAGCCATCACAACTACCTTGACCCAGCTCTAGAAGCAGCCATCAACGAGGTGCTGAACTTCAAGCCCATCAAGTTCAAACGAAGCAGCTTGGAAGACTCTGAAGCTGAGACTAACAAACTAAGCAAGGGTGACGAGGAGGAGGAGGAAGATGAGTTGAAGAGTGTGAGGTCTGGCAGAGAGAGCAGCCGCAGCTCTTCCAGTGTGAGGCGCTCTGCTTCAGCCGTGGACTTCCATCGCTCCAGCAGCAGCCTGAGCACTCGCAGCAGAAAGAAGAGCAAGAGCAGGAAAAAGTGGCACGAAAGCTCTGATTCCTCTGACAATGAGAGTAAAAGAAGGAAGTCCAAGAAGAAGAGCAAGAAAAAGAAGTCAAAAAAGGAATCATCCTCATCATCCTCTTCTTCCTCTTCTGAATCGAAGTCTAGCTCAGAATCCGATTCCAGTTCAGGAGCCTCTACAATCTCCTACAGAAGTGCTAACAGTGTCAAGAGAGCTCCTGGTAGGCAGGCATCGGCTTCTGAAGACGAGAAAGTGCCTGGAGGCTGTTCTGAAGAAGCGCCACCACTCAGCAAGAAAGAGAAGAAGAAAAGGAAGAAGAACGTGGATAGTGTGATGATGAAGTATTTGTACAGGGCAGACAGTGACTGAAGATGGCAGTAGGTGATGCCTGGTTTGGAGTGAAGTGTGCTGTACGCATGGTATTAAACTAACCCTGAACATTTTTCTCCAGACAATCTCACCTTTTTATATGCATCACTATATCTTTTAGCATGAATAACCTGCACTCACTTTTGGGTTTGTTTTGTTTTTTCATGACTCACAGGTTATTCAGTAATAGCTTTTGCACTTACCCAGATTTAGGAAGGGGATTTAGTTTAATTTGTTGAAATGTCCTTGTGATTAATTGCTCCAAACAAAAATAGGCATCGGAGAAACTGAAGTCAATTCAGAGGTAAGTATAGATTTCCCCTGTGGTATTTCAATTCAGGTATAATTAAAACAGACCCCATTGATCTGCACAGTTTCCCAGGCATTTTAAAATCAGCATAAAGCATTGTGAGCTTTTAGTTTTGATAAAAATGAGCTGTACTGACATTGAAATTTCACAGATACTGAAGTTTCTTGTTAACGCAGAATTTGTGTGTGTGTGTGTGTGGGGGGGGGTGTTTGCTTAGGTGGGTGATACCACCTTAGGTGGCTGGGTTTTTTTTTGATCATCCTTCATCCCGATATTACAGCCAGTGTTTGCCAGTGTATTGTTGCATGTCGTACTTCATATCAGCTTCACACAATCTGTCAAGCATCCCTTCTGATTCTAATGTTTTCCCCTTGTACAGCCCCCCCTCCGGCCGAAGACGCCACTGCCTCAGCAGATCTGACGAGGAAGAAGAGGAGGAGGAGGAGAAGGAAGAAAGGCGCACAGCTAAAAGCTCCTACCGCTGCTGATGCACCGGTACCTGAATAATAGGGGCAAACAGGCGACATGTGTAAACTTCCACACACTCACAAACAAGCAAATACCGAAACTCACACACACACACACACACACACACACACACACACACACACACACACACACACACACACACACACACACAC
>JAQMYF010000013.1:18179559-18205911 GCA_030014195.1 Neosilurus mollespiculum | reverse complement strand
TCTCTCTCTCTCTCTCTCTCTCTCTCTCTCTCTCTCTCTCTCTCTCTCTCTCTCTCTCTCTCTCTCTTTCTCTCTCTGACGCACATGTACTCTCACAGTATTCCTTCTTAGATGCCTGATGGAAATAAAAGAATCTCTGTCGAGGAGAAGTACTTTGGAGCACCATCATCCATCTCTTTATGCACTGCACTGCACACATACACACATACGCACTGTCCCACACTCACACATGCACACAGAGCTCTCACTTTTTATTATTATATTTGGTAATGGTATTTCTACTTTCGTGCATTGTGTTATGGATACTCATGCCATCAAGTATCAAAGACACACTACAGTGGAAAAAAATTTTGTGTGTGTGGTGGGGACCTACTTTGTCTTGTTTCTCTGAGTGCTTTTCCAGACTGTACAGCAGTTTCTTTCTGGTGGTTTCTGTCCTGTTTGGCCAGTGGTGCTGCCAGCACAAGTCGAGCTGAGCTAAAGAAACCAGGGCTTGGCTTGCTCGTGCAAAGAGGGGAGATTTGTCCTGTCTGCACTTCATTAAATATAGGAAAAAAAAAAAGAAATACTCTTCATTCAAAAAGTATGTTTGTTGCAGATATGCGTGTACATATATTTTTTTTTTTTTTCTGACATAGAGTCAGAGGAGAGACGGTGTTGGGAGAAAGTACTGTCATCAATTTAAGATCAGCTTCCTGCGAATATGAGCAAATACACACACACACACACCACTCACCCATTGCGTCCTGAGACCCTGAGCTGTCTTTCCTCACGGATCTTGCAGTGCAGTGAATTCCTTTTTTTTACTCTGAAAAAGACTGCATTACCTGTTTCTCCCTCTCTGTCCTCACTGTGATTTCATTTAGTTTGGGATATCGCAAATCATTCTCTCAGCTCTCGTCCTCCTTTTTCACAATTGCTTTATGCTTGTTTTGCTTCTTGCTCCTATCTTACATCCTGGCTTTCCAAAGGGAATGTACATGATCCTAAATGTGGTGCAGTTTGGAAATGATCTTGCCTGTTTCCTTTAGTTTCACAGTGGTCAAATACTGGAAAATACATCATCTTTACCAGCTGTGAATGGATTTTAGATGTTATACAGATAAATAACATGAGTGGCATGAGCACATGAATAGAACCGATGCTGTGAATCCGTCTTTATTTCCTTGCATCCTTCATTATTTCCTTACATACTTCCTTATGCATTTCATGGTATTCCTCCCTTACTTATGACCTTCCTTTCTTGCCTCCTTCCTTCTTTCCTTCTTCCCTTCCTTCCTTTGGATTCTGCAGTATTTTCAGCCATACTTTTGACATTTTAGGTTGCGTGGCACTTACCAAACCTTCTTCTTAATGCAGTTATATTTTGCTTTTGTTATAGTATTTATGGACTGGCATTAATGAATTGAGCAAAGTTGCCAAATGCACACCATTTTACAAAAAGTAAGGAGAGAAAAGACGCGCTGCTTTTATTTTATTTTTAAGGGAGCCGGCATTTGTTTCACATGGTTTTTATGGAACCTCATAGGTCAGCGATTTCATTTTCATTTCTATGCAGTCATTAGTAATTTTATTCTAAAGAGTAAGAGTGTGTGTTTTATCATGTTTCTGGCTCCATACAAGGCAAAAGGATACATAACACTGCTGGCTGTACACATTATTATGAGTATACAAGTCTGTATGATTCATCATAGCTTTAAAAATAACTCCTGTTTATTTTCCTTATTGAATAAATGACCACTTGTTACAAGGAATAATTTTTCCATTATGGTTTAATATATTGTAAATAAATGATGGTGATTGTTAGACTTGTTTTAGTGTTTTTGATTTCTTCATTCCCTTCTCTACAGTTTATTTTTATAATATCCTTTTATAATTTGGATTTTCAGAGGGTTTGTTTGGTTTAAGAAACTGAGAAACATGATGTCATGGTTCTTAGCTGTGGCATATGAAGCCCTACACACCCCTGTAGACTGTAGCTACTATATGCCAGAATATATATGCACTCTGTATTTATAGTAGCGTACATATTTCAGGAAATTCATTCCCATTGTTATTGCAAAAATATTCATATTTGTGTTTTTTTTGCCAGAAAATCCACATGGAATTGTATTTAACTTTATAAATGTTGTATTAAACAATAGCTGGAGAATTGAATGAACAGCTGAGGATTGTTAGGAATCATGGAAATGAAATCAGCGCATCCCAGAAGTCATGTTAAAACATATTTTTTTAAAGGATCTTATTAAGCAAATTAATAAAGCAATCACTATCCAAGCAGGCACAGAATTTGCAGTTCACTGCTGACTGGAAAGAGAGACTGCCTTAATTATGTAAGTGCCATTTGTCATTCAGACAGGCCGTGTAGACAAATGGAATGTTGGTGAAAAGATGTACATCAGGATTATTACACCAGTCTAGAGACTAGGTGCAAATATCACCATGCAGCATACTGCATTTCTAAGAGAAGTTCAATCAGCCACAAAATATTCACCCTTGTTCCCCTGTCTTATTTAGATCAATAATGCTTTGCCCTGTTAGCTGTAGCAAATTATGATAATTAGAAAATTTTGCATGTGCACAACAGGTTATGGTATGACAATGATTACAGGTAATGACTGTAATTAGATATGCAATCCAACTTAATTCTGAATAAAATATTCAGTAATGAAATGAGTAATGAGATTTTGGGGCATGTTTAACATTGTTATTATGACGAATAAAGAAGTAATATTTTGATCACCTGGAAGATCAGCACGACTGTGTCCGGCTTTATTACAGTTGTGATAGAACAGATATCCATAACATGAAGGCATGCTTGCATAATTAAAGAATTTTTATCAAACACAGGAAAAATATGTAATGCAGGGTTATTTTTTTCCTTCATTCACAAATTTTTGTTTGCTTTTATTATTTTTGGATTGTGTTTTTCATGTATAGTAGAAACACTACACTGTTTAACTTACTTCCATCACAAAGCTGCAGTCAGTGTCTTTTGACTTCAAACTGGTTCATGAAATCCATACGATACACATGCAAATCAACATCAGATCAAAGGAACTTCCTTTTCTTCACACCAAATCTGAAACACAATGTTAGGGCTTACTTAAACCTCTTTTCCAAGCAGCATTCATATTTTTCGTATGAATTTAGCAGAGCTACGACTGAAGGGACTGATGTGTTTGCATTCATATATGTGTTGTACATCTATCCTGGAAAAAAGGGCTAAGTTCTATAAGTCACATTGTACAATGTTTATACGAACGTGATTTGATTGTTGCAAAATCCTTATATGATGCTCCTTTAATGCTAGGATTTTGATATGATTTTGAGCATCATCTGACCCAAAAAGCTTATAAAAATTGTATTTTTTTCACAACACAGTCAAAGGATGTTGTAGTGCATAATACAACTGACCTAGGAAATGGATCTGATATTGCGAATTATCTACAAGACAGAAAAATGTGTATGTATGTAACATGTTCGAACTTTGAGAAGGGTCTACCATCATTTTCCACCACACAACAGGTGAGTTTTGTATGCCACACCCACAACTTTCCTAGGAATTTGCCCGATATTTTGTGATTGACCTGTTGTGCGACGTGTGTGATGGGGCTTAAAAGGAATTCTATCACTGTAATACAGCAGAAACATGATTGTACATTTTGGCAGTTGTTATGCATAGTTGTACCAATATTACATCTAAAACACTGGAATTTAGACATACAATCACTGGGTGGTATACCTGCACAGCAGCACAAAGCATTAAACCACATTTAAAGATCGTAAACGGATATTCACATCAATTTTCAGAATAGAGGAGAAATGTCACATTACTTTTGTGGCATTGTTGTTGGTTTGAGTGTTTCAGAAACTGATTTTTGTGTAACACGTTCAAGACCTTGTTGATGAGAGAGGGTAGAGGAAAATGACCAGACTTGTTTGAGCTGACTAGAATGCTAAGGTGACTCAAATAACCACTCTTAACAACTGTGGAGAGCAGAATAGCATACAGACCACGACAGCAGAAGATGACTCCCAACAGCCAAGAACATTTTAAAAAAGCAGCATCTTACCTGTGATATTCCAAATGGAAAATTAATGTTTAGAAAATGTTTAAAAAGTTGGCATTTCTCTCTTCACTCTTTTAATCTTCAGAAACTCATTACAGACCTTAAATAATACAATATGTTCTCACTGTGGTTGTGCTTTTAAAGAACAGCTTATATCCCATTAGGGCACCTCCTTTGTGTTCCAGTTTCAGGATTCTCATCTCTCAAAGTAGCAACCAGGTGAAGTGTGTTTGTGTGAGCCAAAAAAGACCAATAGCTTGGAGCTTTTACGAACTGGGTTTTGTTTGATGTGCTTTCATTCATTTCATGTTCAATACTGCTGAGCCTTTCTGCTCATTCTTTTATTCAGGTTAGACCTTTACAGAGAGGTAAACAACCCAGGCTTTTCTAAAGATAACTTCTAGATGTGTTTTGTTTCTTCCGTTTTTTTTCACACTGAGACCCCAGTGAAAGCCAGTCAAAGGCATGGAGCACTAACAAATATGGAAATGACCAAAAGCTGTAAGTAAAACATAAATAGTTGATTTATTTTTGTAGATATTTTTAATTCTTACATTCGTTCATTATTTATTTTCTAAGCCGCTTTATCTTAACTCGGGTTGCGGGGAGGCTGGCACCCCTCTCGGCCAACTATGGGTGAGAGTGGGATACACCAGGCCATTGCAGGGCAACACTCACACAACCATTCACACTCACATCTAGGGGCAATTTGGAACAGCCAATTAGCTACTGTGCATATTTTTGGATTGTAGGTGGAAACTGGAGTACCCTGAGGAAACCCACACAAGCATGGGGAGAACATGCAAAACAAGTGATAAGAGATCTGAGAGAAAGTTTACAGTAATGCAGTAGAGTGCAGTTGTGGTGAGGAGAAAAGCATCTTAGAATGCATGTCAAACACCAAACTTTTTTATGCAACAATAGAAAGAAAGCTGGAGAGATGAAGGCTGGAACAATGTAGCCTCGTCTGCTGAATCTCAATTTCTGATTGGGCACACAGATGGTGTGGTCAGAATTTGGCACCAACAGCATGAATTGATGGACCCATCCAGTGTTTTATCAACTGTCCAGGCTAGTGGAGGAGGTGTGATGTGAGGAAGGTTTTCTTGGCAAACATTTGTTGCGTTAATACCAGTCGACCATCACTTGGATGCTGCAGATGATTTAGCATTGCTGTTGACTGTGCGCATGCCTTCATGGCATTAATTTGGGCAGTTTCTATTTGCTACTTATGTAATGAACATTATGTGAGTTCAATGGCCTTCCCAGTCTCCAGACCTGAATCCAATAGATCACCCTTGGGATGTGTTCAAATAGGCAGAAAATGCAACTGAGAAGAAAAGATCTGCAGGAACTGATGTAATTATGTCAACATGGACCAGAATCTCAAAGGAATATTTTTGCCATCTTGAGGGAGCCACGTCCAGTAAAATGTTCCTAATAAAGTGACAGTGAAGTTATAGACATGCATGGAGTTGAAACTTAACTCTGGAATTAATTATAGAAGTAGCTGAATGTGGTGTAGTTATCATTATAAATAATCATGTAAGATTGTTTGATCAATTTAGTATTTGATTATTTTTTTATTTGACAGCTCTTAGGTTATACTAACCACTTATGAATAAACAAATTGGTAAGAAGGAAATAAGGGGACGGGATGTTTGGCTCCCAACCCCCTCATTTCCCATGCCATTTTCTTTTCAACAGTAAGAATACAAATTAGAACTAAGCAGCTCAGCCAATTTTGTATCATATTGTCATTGATTGCACATTTGATGAGGAAGAAAGCACATTTTACATCATATTTGTCCATGAATATTTCTCTCCTGTAAATTAAATCTGTCACTACTTATTTCTGAACTATGCCTCTCGCATTACCTGCCTCTCTATGCAGCACACATCTGTGTGACATATCTGGGATTGCTGCAAATCCTGATGGAGATGGGAAATGCAATATTCATGGGGCAAATTATCATTTCCACCATAAAATATCACGAAACTTAAAAAGACAGAGATCTAACAAAAGATGGAATGAAAGTACTGTGGTGAGGATTTGATGTAGAGACCATAAAACCAATTGATGCCGTTCCATGCTCCCTCAACAACAGTGCCACAGAGCTCATTACACTTAAAAATGCTGCTATTGCTTGTTTCTTTTCTTTTTTCTTTTTCTGGAAACTCCCAGATGAAGGGGAAATGGGCTTTATCATTTGGTCAAAATGCTGCTTGGGCACTTCATCAGACTTCCACACCATTACATCCTGCAATCCAGTTCTAATGTTTGAGATATGGCATGATCTATTTCTTACATCACAGTATATTAAGAAATCAGTGAATTCAAATATATAACAAGCTTTAGTGGACTCTGGGTTTTATTTTTTTATAAGCTTGTCTTTAGCTCCTATTTTCCTTCCCAAATTCTGCAACCATTTTCTAATCAATAAAGTGTCAGTACTTCAGACAGGCCTATTTCACATTACAATGTTCAGCAGTGCTAGACAATACTGCCATTTTCTCTTGTGTATTGACAGATGACCTTTGCAATCTGACCTTCACTGAATCTGTCACTGAGCTCTGCCCTGGATGATGGCTTCCACTCTGATCATTAAACCAAATCACTCGGTGCTCACCCTAAACACTTCTCACTGTCCTCTCTCTGAGCTCTACTGGACTCAACATGTCTGGCATCATCAGGGCAGGAAGCAGACCTCACTCAATGCTCTTCTTGCCGCCAGTGCTGAGGATCTGGAGAAGTCAAGGAGCTTGGAAGACTGCTGCTACCATCTGTGTCTCCAGGCTTTCTGGGCTCTAGTAGATTAATACAGTTAAATGATAGCTGTATACTGCAGGGTTCAAAGAGTCACTGCCACCTTCTGTTATAGTACTGTATGTATATGAGAGGAGGAAACAAAAATTTACAAACAGATTTTAAGGACGTACAAGAATGCACTGTACTCTGATGAATGAAGTTTGCTGATGGAATAGCCTTATGAATATTTTTAAGAGTGACGAATGGTAGACATGAAGTTATGATTTTCTCTGGGAGTGACAAGAGTGGACAGAATTAGAAAGAAATATGTTACAGGTAGGCCCTGTGATGGCCTGGCGAGCTGTCCAGGGTGTACCCCGCCCTCGCCCAGAGTCGGCTGTGATGGGCGCCAGCCTCCCGCGACCCTAATTAGGATTAAGCGGTTCTGAAAATGAATGAATGAATGAATGAATGTTACAGGTAGGAGTGTTTGGGGAGAAAGTGAGAGAGGCCAGATTGATATGGTCATGTGTACAGGAAGGATGAAGGGTATATTGGTAGAAGAATGTTGAGAATGGAAATGCCTGGTAGAAGGAGAAGAAGTCCAAAAAGGAGATTTATGGATGTTGTAATGGAGGACATGTTGGTGATTGGTGTGATGAAGAGGGATGATCTACTGTGGCGACTCTGAAAAAGTGGGAGCAACCAAAAAAAGAAAAAGAAAAAAGCCACCCAGTGCCTTAATATGTACTTTAGATAGAGATAGATACATTTTGATAATATTCATTAATTCGTTAATTTCTAAGTAACGTAATCCTAATTAGGGTCACGGGGAGGTTGGTTCCCATCTCAGCCAACTCTGGGCGATGGTACACCCTGAACTGCTCGCCAGGCCATTGCAGGACAACACACAAAAACATTCACACTCACATCCACACCTAGGGTCAAATTTGGAACAGCCAATTAGCTTACTGTAGGAGGAAACCAGAGTACCCAGAAATAACTCATGCAAGCACTGGAAGAACATGCAAACTCCACACAGAAATGCCCGTGCCCGGGAATCAAACCCGGGACCTTCTTGCTGTGAGGTGGACGTGCTAACCACTGCACCACCACATTAATTGATGATAATCAATTAATCTTCTCATATTTTTGACATTCTACTTTACTAACCTTGGATATGCCCTAATATCCTAAAGACACCATGGTGGCTATAATTTTAGTGCTGTTTCCTCACAGCTAGAAGGTTCTGGGTTTGAACCCTATGTTCTCTCTGTGCTTGCATGGGTTTTCTTCAGGTGCTCTAGTTTCCTTCCACAGTTTAAAGACATGCAAGTCAACTTGGTACTTTATATTGCTCACCATTGTGAGTGTAAATGGTTGTTTGTCTCTGTGTTAACACTACAATAAATTGGTGACCTGGTCTGGGTCCACCCCGCTTCTTGTTCGCAGTCAGCTGAAATTGGCTGCAGCTTCGTGACTCTGACAGATAAGAGATGGATAGATAAACCCTAATGCCAAGGTAACTGATCACTCCTAAAATAAATGCAAGTATTGATCACTTATCAAACCAGAGCACATTGGTTGTTGAACAACATTTTAAGGCATGATCAACACAGGATGACTCCTTTCAGTTCACACTTCACTCTGCATACTTTACTTTTCGTGCCATTTGCAGAAGCACTCTCATGTCATGCTTGCAGTGGTGCTATGGATCAGGAGTGAGCAGAAGGATGGATAATGGGATTTGATGGTGAAGGACTGTGTGGAGTGGCGCACATGTGCAACTCAACATAAATAAGAAGGGGGATGCTCGTGGATTTTAGTAGGATGAGGCCCCTTCTGCCTACTGGCACTATTGACCAACTCAGAAATAGTGAGGATCTACAAGTACCTTAGTGTGCACTTAGACAGCCGACTTAAGAGTACCTCCAAAACGAAAGCTGTTGGACTGCTCTCCGGAAAAGTCTTGGTTAACTTTAAAAACATGACAAAAGCAAGAATATGATGAACTGCGGCTATGAAATGCCATTTTTTTCTGTGAGTTTTTGCCTTGCTAAGGTGATACTTGTACTTAATAGCATTTCATCTGTTTATTTGTGTATACAAGTATATTACCTGACCTATTCAGAACAACAACCACTTTTTTCTTTTCTGTTGAAAGCTTGCTGGGTTTTCCTATGGGGGATGGATGACAAAAAAAAAAGTAATTTAGAGAAACCGGAATGGGTAAGGGGCGGCACGGTGGAGTAGTATTTAGATTGTCCGCCTCACAGCAAAAAGCTCCAGGGTTTAATTCCTGGGATTTGGCATTTCTGTGTGCAATTTGCATGTTCTAGTCGTTCTTGTGTGGGTCTCCTCTGAGTACACCGGTTTCCTCCCACAGACCAGAAACATTCACATTAGGCTAATTGGCTGTTCCAAGTTGTCCCTAAGTGTGAGTGTGGGTGTGAATGGTTGTGTGTGTGTACTGCCCTGTGATGGTCTGGTGAGTTGTTTAGGGTGTATCCGCCTTCAGCCAATGTTGGCTGAGATAGGCTCCAGACTCTCTGCGACGCTAATAGGATAAAGCATTTCAGCACATGAATGAATGAATGAATGGAATGGGTAATGCAAAAATATTTAATGCTTTATAATTTTCCAGTGGCAAAGGTAGAAACCTGTATAGTTTTCTTGATATTTAAATACTTTTATTGCTTTTCACTGATTCAGTCTAATGCTTCATTCATTCATTCATTCATTTTCTGAATTACTTAATCCTTATTAGAGGCTTGGGGAGGCTCGCGCCCATATTAGCCGACTCTGGGCGGGACGGCTCACCAGGCCATCGCAGCAGTCTAATGCTTGCGTTGGTATTCTTCCGGTTTTCTCCTGATGTACCCGATGTATAGTCCACAAACCCTACAATATACTATACCTTTACTCCTCAGCCTTATACACGTGAGTTGTAAAAATCTTTACTGATTAAGACTCTGTCATGGAGCCAGTTTCTGCAAGCTGGGAGTGCAGCCTGGAGCCCACACTCTTTCTTGTCCACTCTCTGCTCATGCATTGTTCAAAAGCTCACACCACCATCAAACCCTCATCTGCTGAGGTAAATATTAGCCCACGCATGCTTGATGGCAATTTAATGCAGCCATTAATAATCTAACGCAATCAATATACTCTAACTCCTAGCCCCAAGGATGAATGGGCTCTGGCTCTCCTGCTGTCATGCTGTATAATTTCCTCATTTCTGCTGATGGTGGTGAATGGCTAGAGAAAGGGGCCACCTGATTAGTGATTAACATGTTTACTGGGTGAAATAGTTACAGGCAGCACAACAACATGCAGCCTGGCCCTTTGAGGCAAATTGTTCAGTGGCTGATGTCTCTTTTTTAAAACAAACAATTTACTTTGTATGCAGTCGGGACTCAGGCTTGGGCGGAGATGAGGAAATATGCATAAAACAAACATGCTTTACACTAAATGAAAGATTAAAACATTGGTATTGTGAATCTCATTGGACAAAATGAATGGATCTAATTACTTGATTCAAGGAGTAGGTCTCTTCCCACTGAAGTAGGAAGATCATCTCTGTTATGAAAGTTCTTTAATAGAAGACCATTATGTGTGTATACAGGTAAACATTTCCGTAGGTTATGTTTATTCTGGTCAGTTTGAACTTGTATTTCTCCACCTTCAGCTATTTTTTCTGCAGCTTATCATGTACCATGCTCTTCCTTTTAGAGAATTACAACAAAAGAGGCTTTGAAATTTTAAGCACAGACATCATTTGGTCAGAGCGTGGAACACTGGGTATTCATAGAAGTTATCTAAACCAGGACTCTCCAACCCTTCTCCTGGAGAAGTACCTTCATTCAGGTTTAATCAAGATCTTCTTAAGGCAGTAATCAGATGGTCAGGTGGGCATGATTAGGGTTGAAGCCAAAGTCTTCAGGAAGGTAGCTCTCCAGGAACAGTGTTGGAGACCACTGATCTAGAGATACAAGAATTTTCGTAGAAATTATTTTAGCCATTGCTGGTTTGACAAAAATCATGTATTATAAACATTCTTGACAAATCAAGGTTGTGTCTTGGATTACTATAAATTTCTTCACATGGATTTTGCTACAGATAATGGTCTAATCCATATGACTACAATTTAGCTTTGCTCTGGAAGCGCCGGATGCTGAAAGGTGAAAGGTCATAGGAGGGATCCTGACCCATACTCAGTTCACACAGCACCTTTCCGACAACTGGCCCAAACTTGAAACCGTGGCCTGTGGATATAGAAATCTTGTTTAAGTACAGATCATACACAGCACTCTATAGAGGGGACAAACCTTTATGTGTAGTATAAGAAGGGCTTTAAATATAAAAAATATAAATATAAGTTTTCGGTTTGCATGGATTTGGAATGTACAGCAGGTTAAATGAAGACAAATATCTCCCATGCACATAAATCTTTAGACACTGACAGTTATATAAATTATACGTATGATATGTAAGAAATATAGTGCTTTCAGAGCGAGGCTTTTTGAAGTTCTGATGGTTGAGTGACCGAGTTTCTGACAGCCAGACATGTGATGTGTGATTCTAATGTGACAGGGTAGCCATGGCAACTGTGAAGCCCTTGATCCAGTGTAGCAGCTTTTATGTTAAGTGCATAGTGGACAATAGAAGGTTGTTACCCTAAAAAAGCCTCAGAATTGGAGTCAAATCATTTCACATTTTGAGATTTTAACACACACACACACACACACACACACACACACACACACACACACATAGAGCAGTGTTTAAGAGAAGAAAAATGCAGTTAGTAGATATTACAGTAGACAATAGATGGAAAAAAATAGGAGTGGAAGGTTAATAACATGGATTTCACCAGTCCAATCATAGACCTAATGTTGAATCGAGGCAGAAGAATAAATGCCATAAATCATTAATGGGGTGTGTGCCGGAGAAGCAATCCCACACTGCTCTCCATCACACCTCACTCCAACGGCTTCTCTATCTGAGAACAATACAGCACGAAATGAATAGCCTTCCCCAAAATACCCCAATAGAAGTTTTATGGCACTTCTGTCCTGAGTCCTCTCGGTCGTAGGTCTGAGCAGAAATTAATTAGCCTCATAATTAGTTAAAGGATGAGACAATAGGAGCAGATGGATTGAATGCCAGTAGAACCCTTTGGTCCCAGAGAGGTAGCTATGGAAGCATGCGACGGCCCAGCGAGCCACTAGCATCTTTAATTAGAGGATAAAAGGCATATGCACTGGGGGATCCATTCACTGTCCTTTACTGCTACCCCAGCTTAGTCCCTCATTAAAAACTATGCCAGCATTTTAAGATGAGTGAGTGTGGCATTCAGACATGGGAGTAAGAGTTTTATGTTTTTGTTAATGCTGACCTGAGAATCCAGCTCCAATCACAATGTTGCTGTAGCTTGGGTGGCGGTCCAGGACAAAATGATTATCAGGTGTCACCTAAGAGATCAGACAAGCAGGAAAAATGTTATAATAGCATTCTTCACAGAGAAAAAAAAATCACTGAATAGTTCACTGACTGCTTTTAATGAGAAAAATTCCAACCGAAGAGATCAGAACAGAATTCAGTTGGAAAAAGAATTTCACTTTTCAAAAGCTTTTGTAGCTTGCTACAAAACTACATCTACATCCCTTCTTGATGAAAAAAATGCAGTGTAAATGTTTTACAAAAGCTATACAAGTACATACAGATAAGAATATTCCTATTCTATACAGTTGGTATAGAAAATAATCCCACAATCCCCTGAAATATTAACATTTTGTTACTTTGCACTCTGAGATGAAGACACACAGAAATTTTTTTTCCAGCTGTATTTACTCAGTGCAACTTAAAACAGCCAAGTGAAAGATATAATGGCAACATCTAAAAAAAACAAAAACAAAACCAAACAAACAAACAGAAACAGAATAATTGAGATGGTTAAAGGATCATGTCTCCTAAAAAACCTTGTAAACTCAAGCAGGTGTAACTAATCACCTTCTTCATTGCACACCAAAATAATAGGCTTCCACCTGTGATCAACTGTAATCATTTTAATTACTCACTCACTCATTTGCCAAACCGCTTAATCCTTCTGGGGTCGCAGGGAGGCTGGAGCCTATCTCAGCCGACTCTCAGTAAAGGCAGAGTACACCCTGGACAGTTTGCTAACCCATCGCAGGACCAACACACACAACAACTCACTCTCACACCTAATGGCAATTTGTGAAAGCAGTTAACCTAATGTACATGGACAGTGGAAGGAAACCGGAGTACCCGGAGGAAATCCATGCAAGCATGGAGAGAACATGCAAACTCCACATAGAAACACTCAAGCTAAACCCAAGACTCCACCCAGGACCTTGCTGTGAGGTGGACGTGCTTACCACTACAGTACACCACCATGCTGCCCTCATTTTGATTAGTTCAGCATAAAAAGAAAACCAAGAGCATTCCAGTGCTTGGAAGTGACATGCACTAGATTAGACTTCTGCCTGTCAACAACTTTATCCCTCGGCTCTTTTACCAGTTCTTTGTCACCCATAGTTGACAAAGAACTGGTAAAAAATCAGAGGTATAAAGTTGTTAACAGGCACAAGTCAGCAGATGGATACACACAATTTTTTAAAGGTTTTATCATTCCACAGGAGCACAATAAAGTCCATAATCAAGATGCAGAAAGCATTTGGTACTACATGGACCATTCCCAGATTATGCCGTCCCTCCGAACTGGATGAAAGAGCAAGGAAAAAACTGGTCAGAAAGGCTGGCAAGAGGTCTTTGAAGCAGTTACAGGGTCTTTGGGAAATAATTTTGTCATTGTGTGTAAGTGACAACAATTATCACAAATTTGGCTTGTATGGAAGGGTTGCAAGAAAAAAGCCAAGTCTCAGTTGAGCTTTGGCAAAATGCACCTTGAAGAATCTGATCCAAATGAAAAAAAGTTCATGGTCAGATGAGACCAAAATCAAACTATGTGGCCACAATGCCATATGGTAAACCTGGCAGAATGCCAGTACAGCTTACCATCCAAAGATCATCATACCTACACTAAAGCATGAAGGTGGCAGCATCCTTTTGTGGGGTGTTTCTCTGCAGCAGGCACTGGGGCAATTGTCAAGATAGAAGGAACATTGTCAATCAGAAGAATGTTCACCTTTTAACATGGCAATGAGCGAACGTATGGCCTAATCAGACCCCACAATTTAATGATTTGAAGATTGCAGTTCACCAACAGTCACCATTCAGTGTGACGGAGCTTGAACAGTTCTGTAAAGAAGAGTGGGCAAATATCGCACAGTCTAGATGTGTAAAACTGGTGGAAAAATATTTCAAAAGACTCATGGCTGTAATCAAAACAAAGGTAGTTCCACAAAGTACTGACACGGGGGCTCAGCTGTTATTGATTGCATGAAGTAAATACAGCTTAAATAGCCTTCATTTCAGACTGCAATGCAACAAATTGTGAAAAGTTTTGAAGGGGGTGATTCTCTTATATACCTTCTGTTGTTACTGGTGTTTTAGTGTTATCTTTTAAAACCAGCACAAACAGTTATGGAGCACAAGTAGAAGGGTGTATCAAAAGCAAGCAGTGTATAACAAATACAAGTTCTCATCTAATTAATGAACTGCTGTATTTTGCTGTTAGGGGAAAGATAATAACGTGCAGGAACAGAAAGTTGTGTTTTTTTTTGCATGCTTTAGTTTGTGGACTTTAAATGTTGTAATTTTAAAAAAGGTACATATTTATCTCAATGTCTTGTACTGTATCTCTTTTAAGAATCTAATAATTTATATGTATTATATATTATGTATATTATATATACATATATATTATGGTTCAGAAAGCAGACCAAGATTTTACACCACTCGCACGAAGAAAATCCATTTAGGTGAAAAAACTAAGAGGCTTCTTAGTAAAATCCTTTTGTGGAAATTCTCTATCTCGGTCATAAAAAAATAATCAGGAAAATCCATATCAGTACAAGCTGAAAGTGACCTTTTGACAATATAGGCTCCTAAATCAATTTTTAAAGAATGGTAAACCTATTCACACCATGTGAGGTTAGTAGCCTACATCAGGGAAAAATGTGATTTTTCTAAAAGCTGACTCATCCAAGAGCTGTTTACACTCTCTGATCCTGAACACGTCAACTGTGCAGTACATTTCAGCACAGCTTGGTACAGGAAATTCATTGTAAAAGCAAACCAAATATAACCAATAAATCCTGCTTTATCAAATAAACCCTAGGTATCGTTTAAAGCTCCTCCTTTAAACAGTTCCTGAGCAATTTACTGACACTCACCTGGGCAGTGTATCTTCAGCTTAATAGAATATCAAAGTATATGAAAAATACATACACTATATGTCTTGGATGGAAAATTCAAGACATTAGTCATTACCTTTTCCCCTGTCAAGCATCGCCTCCCTTACACATACAGTACGACCATCACCAACCAGGGAGTGGCATGTGCATGCATCACCCCTCCTTGTTACCTGCATCTTCACGAACTGCTGTGCCGGAGTGGCCTAACGCAGTCGGAGGGAAATCGGTATCCGACCCTTTATAAGAATGAGCTCACAGACGCCCATGATTGGCTGGTGAGTGCTGCAAGAGACAGAGAGGCCAACATATGCCATCCCTCCTGTGTGAGCTCGGCTAGTTAGGTCTCATGTACTCCTGGCTATGGATGGCTGCAGCATCAACCTGGATTTGAACCTATGATCTCCAGGTTGATAGCCGTGCACCTTGTGGATATGCCATGATGACCTCGACATGAGTCTTTTTCTAAAATGTTGAGTGTATGGATCTGCCAGTCAGTTTTATAGTTTTACTAGGGCTTTAACATTTGGTACAATGTACGTAAAGAGCAGTAACTCACTGTGTACATGCAGTTCTCCACAACAGCAGGCACAGGCACAAGGCCAGGGAAGCAGTGGCTGAGATATTTGGACAAAACCTCCACGTCTCGTTTATCTGTCTGTCTGTCTCTCTCATCCGGCTCGGTCTCACTTCCCCTGTGGTAGCAAACCTAAACATGACACACACATGACCAGTAGGATTTATAACAAGTCAAAGACTGCCAACAGTTCCATCTGGTACCTGAGTACAAAGGTGCACCTCTATTTTTCATCATCTGTAATTTTCTCAGAAGAGCTATAGGCAGATAAAGCCAGGCTCTGGTGGCTGGAGCAGAGATACTGCAACCATCTGCGTTCTCCCTCTCAGTCATGTCAAGCATGATGAGCCAGAGACTTCCCACTGAGGTAACAACATGCTGCAAAACAGGGTCCATGACCGGGAGAGGACGCATCAGAGCAGAAGGCAAACTACCGCTTTTTAATCAAACATGTTTTATTGAATTGAGAACAAAATTGTTGATTTGAGGATTTGTGTAAGGAATTTGACAAAAGGTACACTTCCAGTAACATTTCAAACAAACAGCCTTTTCCTCACATCTTTTGCAGTACTTTCCACAGAAATATGGAATATTGTATTGTAATTTGTTCCCTCCTAATTTAATGCATATGAGTTTTAATTAGTGCCCTGCAGCAGCTACCTTTTCAGCATCAGCTTCAGGGTCCCTGGTGGGATCTTGAGCTCAAATTTGTGTGAAGTTCTGCACATTCTCCCCTTGTTCTTATGTTGGTTTCCTCTGGGTTGCTCTGGGTTATGTTTCTTTTGACCTCCCAAAAATATGCCTGTACGTGAACTAGCTACAAGAAATCACTTCTAGCTCTGAATAAGTGGGATCTGTATGGTACCCTGCCACGAATCAGCTTCTGGTCAACCATGACCTTGAACAGGATAAAGAAGTTACTGGAGATGAATTAATGAATAAATGAATGAGTAGCCAGTAACATGACCTCATGGTTCTTCATATTACAAAATTAAGGAACCTCAAAAGATTCAGTGCTGTGCAAAGCTTTTTTATTTATTTTTTAAATGTATTTATTTATTTATTTTGTCCTGTCTCCTTGGTCCCCTATTTCGAAGTAGGAGCAAGGAAAGCAGTACAGTTTTCTAATTTTCCTCATTAACACCACAATATTGCTGCAAAAAATGGAGGACATTTTTTTCCTGTGTGACTTCAGCTTTAAAGTGAATACTTTATACTTAGTGTAAAAGTCTGTTGGAATCTGTTTTTTATCAGCTTTTTAAGCTGTTTGAGAGGATTTGAGTTAAAATTAAAGTTTCCCAAACAACAACTAAAATGAAAGAATTTAGGAGAATTAAGCAATATGTGCTTATCTTGTCCTCATTTAGAATCTTGAAGAGAAAACTCCTGGGTGGCATCA
This sequence comes from Neosilurus mollespiculum, assembly GCA_030014195.1. Classification (NCBI taxonomy): domain Eukaryota; kingdom Metazoa; phylum Chordata; class Actinopteri; order Siluriformes; family Plotosidae; genus Neosilurus; species Neosilurus mollespiculum. Next base: position 18,188,777 of record JAQMYF010000013.1, on the reverse strand, counting down.
TCCTTTGATGTTGTTTTTTTTTGTGATTCCTTGGAGTTATTTTTCATTTTCAACATATATGGTACAAACAGTAGTGTTTGGATTTGTGACAATACTTAACTTACAGTTACAGTCCAACAATCAACCATAACATGAAAACATTATGACCACTGACAGGTGACATGAATAAAGTCCTGCCAAAGATTGGGCTGTAATAAGCAGAAAGTAAACAGTTAGTTATTGAGGTTGATGTGTTGGAAGCAGGAAAAACAAGCGGGATTAAGGAACTGTGTGACTTTGGCAAGGGTTAAATGACTGGGTCTATTCATGTCTGAAACAGGAGGTCTAGTGGGATGTTCCTGGTATGCAGTGGAAAGTACCTACCAAAGTTGGTCCAAAGAAAGACAACTGGCAAATTGTCAAGAGTGTTTAACTGGCAAGTTGTCAACAAGTGTTATGGATGCCCAAGTCTCATTGATATGCGTGGGGAGTGAAGGCAAGTACCTTTAGCCTGACCCTGCAGAAGAACTACTGAAGGAGACTACTGAAACTTGCTATGAGCATGCTGTGTATGGGGCTGCCTGACCACAGATCAGTTAGGTGATGTTAATGTTATGACTGAAGAGTAGATCAGCTGAAAAGAAATTCCCTTTCACTTACCTTCACCAGTCCTGGATATTCATTGGATGGGAGGCCGTAGATATCATACTCTCCCTCCTTTGGCTGCATATGGAGGAAGCAGGGAAATCGTTTACTGATGCTGTAGGAGCCTGGCACTTTCTCCTTCCAGTAGCACACATTTATCCTTAGCACCTGCCGTGATACACAGAAAGGGAAAGGGTTGTTATTGGTGACATTTTTTTTAATCCAATTAATCAGAGTACAGTTTCCTATTACTGCAGCGTCAGAAATAAGATTTTAGTTTAACTACACAGATATAAATCACATCATATGAAAGAAGTATTTAGAAGTTCTTGCTTCATGGAACTATCCATGCTGCTTCCTCACTCAAAGATCATAAAGTCCCAGAGCAAATCCAGACCTCACGTGGTCAACTTACATGGGTAAGGCCTCGCAATTCGGAGACCAATTTCAAGTTTAAACAACACTGAATGCTTCTCCATGGCGTCTGTTTTGGTGTGGGACACATGGAGGTTTGTTTGAGTATGAGGCTTGCTGACTCATGGGGAGACAGGGAAAGAGAAATACCCTGGCTTGTTTATTCTGAGCAGTGTCTGACTTTTCAGGCTGACCTGGGGTGATGCCAGTCACGCTCCAAAGGCTTGTTTGTAATTCCCAGCCTCTGACCTTGCTGCTGCACTATGGTGGAAATGATTTTCCATCAGATAATGCATTGTGACCTAGAGTTGTGTGTTCACTCCAGGAAAGGACTGTTGCTGTATGAATTTTTAAAGTGAGATAAAGATGGAGCAGGTAAGTGAATGTAAGATGTCTGCTTGTGGTTCAGTGGGAAGCTGTCAAGGCAGAGCTCTGCTTCAGTCAGTACCTGCAGTGGAAGCTGCAATCCAGTGTGGGAGAGAAGAGTTTTAGCCCACGGACCAGCTGTGATCACCAAATTCTTTGCTTGGTATGTGCCAGAGTCTGTTGTCACAGTGATTAAATCACCAGGCTTGATGTGAATCACTTTCTCTCCATCTTTTATCACACCACCATGTGACTGGAATACCATCTGGAAAAAAAGGGAAAAAAGAATAAAAATAAACAAACCAGTAATAGACAGACCTTGAAACTGATATGCACAGTCATTACCATTAGAAAAAACGAGTAAAAATAGTTCTAGAAAACACTAGACATAAGGATTTAGTAACTAAATGATTTTCCTCTAAACAATCTCTTTGAATATCTTTCAAAAACATAACTGGTATAATTACTAGTAAAGAAGAAGAACAATAATTTTATAATTTGAAAAAAGACACAACCTGGTACATCCTGAACAGCTCGCCAGACCATTGCAGGGCCAACACACAACCATTCACATTCACATTAATTTGGAACAGCCAGTTATCCTAATGTACATGTCTGTGGACTGTGGGAGGAAATCAGAGTACCCAGAAGAAAACCGCGCACAACCACGGGTGAACATGCAAACTTCGCACACAATTACCCGAGCCTGGGAATCAAACTCAGGACCTTCTTGCTGTGAGGTGGACATGCTAACCACTATGCTACAACGCTCCCCTAATACACACATACTTACTCATTCACTCATTTGTCAAACCTCTTAATCCTACTAGGGCCACGGAAAGGTTGGAGCCTACACATATAGGTACAGTAGTGTACAGTGATGATTGCACACTTAACAAAATGAAGATGAGTCAGAAACCAAGTACTATTCAAGTATTTATTTCATGTAATATTGGATCATATTGATGACAATAAGTAAACAAACAACAATATATAGTATTAAAAAAACTAACAGTCTCTTTTTTGAGAAAAAAAGTCAATATTTAGTGTGGTTCATAAATGAACTTTAAGCCATATGGAATTTCTTCACTCGCTAAACCATTCCATATGGTTTGAAGTTCATTCATGCTATGCAAAATTAATTTTTAAATTTTGTAAAAATTACAAAACCTTTCAGTTTTTCTGAAAAATTGGTATTTTAAGTGTTTTTGTTTATTAGCCATACTTTTCCTCAATATACTTGTCGGAATGATTTTTTTGGTTCTCATTGCCAGTAGCATTGTTCAATACATTTTCACCAAAAAAATTATAGAGAAGTAATTTTTTACTTCTTTTTATTAGGAACCCGTTTAGACAAAAGTGGTGGTATATAATCTTTACTGCACACTACTGTATAGTAAATTAAATATGTAAACAAACAAACAAATAAATAAAGGGTCAGAAGTCTACAACAATCAAACTATTTCTAGATCCTTAGACATCTAGCTGATTCCAGGCATTCTCCTATTAGACACAGACTCTATACCAATCCTCACTGGAACAACAGTGTATTTTGCAAACAATTCATACTGCACCTGTGGTGCATACAAGAAAACAACAATATTCACTGTAAAATCTGAATAATACCTGACACTGTTTTATTGCTGGTGGTTTCTCGGCTGCTGTGACAGATAAGATCATGAATTCTTTCTTTCAGCAAACAATCTGCTTGCCAAATGGTTTAGGTTCAGCAACATAACAACCCAAATCTTACATTCAAATTAATAAAAATATTGCAATGAATATACCAGAGAATAAATGTTCTGCATGATAAATGGGTCCAAGATCCCTCAAGTGTTCAGCAAGGTTGTTTGGCTTTAGTCTCTTTGGCTTTAGTTGTTTTGTCCATGTTTTAAAATATTAGCCATTGAAATGCTCATCAGTTATCAAATCTTAAATTTTCTTTTATGGAAAATTATACTAGGCAATGAAACTTTTTGCATTTGAGAGAATATTATAACATACCTACTAGCACCCATTTATTTAAAATCAAAATATCATAGTGGAGGTGTTGTTCATTTTATAGGTCTTTTTTGTTTGTTTTTATGAGAGGTACAAATAATTCTGGTATAGCAACTGAATTATTTTCCATGTGTATAAAGTGTCAGTACATAATCTCTGTGTGGACAAATTGCATTTCTTCCTAGGTGTACTGAGATGTGAGGACAGAGCAGAATGATGATGAGACAGCCAGGGAAAGAATGGACTTGAAACAGTGAGCCAACTAATGAGCGTGAAGCAAGAACTGCTTTTAAACAGTAACATCAGGGAGCCTACCAATGCAATCTGATGATTTGCTGTAGGCCAGACCAGCCTAAGACTTGGAGAACATTTTCTGTGTGCACAGTCCAAGGTCGGAGTCCTATAGCAGAAAATCTAGTACAAGCTATACTGACTAATGACGGCTATCTTATCGCTGAAGCTACAGTGCATACTTAGGAGTGTGGTCCACCTGCAAGCTGGGAGGTCACTGCCATAAAAATATCTCAGATCATTAAAAAAAAAAAAAAAGGAAAAGAAAGAAAGAAACTGGCTTAAAATATGATGGTAAATGTACGTCATTTTCTTCAAGGTTAATAATGGTGTCTGGTGCCTTTTCTGCACCCTATAAAGAAAATTAATCTTTTAAAATAAATGCACAGAGGAGAAAATAACTGTCTGGCTATTGGAATAAAAGTGACTAATTGCTTTGTGCTTGATGGTGCACTTAAAGGAACTTTTCTTCTCAAAGCTTTGTTCGATGTGAAGCATTGTGCTGATCTGTCATACGCTAAAGAAATGAAATGACAAGTGCTCTTTATCTTTTCTCCCCCTACACTTTAGAGGAACAGGCTATAATGACAAGGCATTCTTAAAATCTTTCTATAACACAGCTAAACTTTGAGAAACACTTTTAATCCAATTCAAACTTAGTGCAATGAATACGTTAAACAGATGTGGTCTGCATAAATTGATGAACCCATGGCTTCATATCTGAAATAGAAAACCACACCTCCTAGCTTTGCAGCATATATACTGCCCGGGTGAAAGAAAATGAACCCTCTTTAGCTTTGATTATGGCATGCATTCACTGTGGCATTGCATTAACAATTTTATGCAATGTCAAAACATTTGTTTCCACTCAGAATTTAATAAATCTTTCACCAAGATCTTTTATGATATACATTAGAGTTGAGCCACTCAGTACAATGTTCTCCAGAACATTCTTGAACAGCTTTCAGTGGGGGTTTCAGTTGGGTCAGGATTCGGTGGTGCCAATTCATATGTAAAAATGCTTCCTCATGCTCCCTGAACAACATCCTGGTCCATCAGTGGTACAACCTGATCAATCAGTATATTCGTGTAGGCAGCTTATTTCCTTTTATTGCCCCACTATGTTGCTGAGCCTTGACATGACCAACAAAAGCAACCCCACCTACCTCAAAGCACCCTTCTACCTCAAAGCACTTATGGCACCCTACACTGCAGCACATTCTCTCTGATCCTAAGTTCCGCAATCGAACTACTTCCGAAAACCTTCAGAAATACTTGGATTAGCACTGTTACACACACAAACACATTCACTGACACACACACACACACACATTCACTCACACACACAAATCAAGAAAAAAAGAACTCACAACACCTCTACCCTCTGAGTTTTGACTGATGGTATACTTAGCTTGTGTCCTAGTGAACCAGTATCAGAATGTATTCACTGATTGTGACTTTAAAGCACTTCTGTAAGTCGCTCTGGATAAGTGCATCTGCCAAATGCTGTAAATGTAAATGTACAGTGGCCACTATGCATGATGGTCACTTCAGTTCATGGGCTTCCCCTGCTTCTAAATCAGATATAGCCATTGTTTTGGAAAAGCATAAATCTGGATTCATCAGGCCACATGAGCATTTTCCATTACTCCAGAGTTCAATTTTAATGCTCCTAACAAACTGAAGCCTTTTCTTCAAATTAATATCACTAATAAATGGTTTTCCAAAAGACAGTTTAGTCCTAATCCGGAGAGCTCAGTGCATTGTGCATGTGTAAATGCTTTTACTTTCAATATAAAGAAAGCACAATGTTTTCAGCTGACCACATTTCTTCTACTAAGTTGATGGTTCAGCACTATCCTTCCAGGTTTTAATAACAAGTTGAATAGGTCTCAACCTGATTCTATTCATTTCATTATTCTCCTTCGTTTTATTAGTTGCTTGAAGCCAGCCAATAATTTGACCCTTATGAAATGCAGTGACAACTTTTCCAAGAGCATTGGATATGTGTTGTGCAATGATTATTTAGGATTCCAGTACGATAATTGTAGCCAGCTAAAACATACTAATCACTGCAGTAATTATTAAAGCAATGATTTTTAATTTACTGCAAATTTTTTTTTTTCAAAAACCTAAATCCTAGCAAGTTAAACTGTCTTAAATATAGTCAAAATGATCTAGCATTTCGTGTTAAAGATTGCAACACATGAGATCTGAAATTATGAAGCCTATTTATAGATTGGAACAGACTTCTTCCAACATATCTTGTCAAGTTAAATTATCTGTCCATGCAGCAAGATATTTTACTGATATTAAATCATTTCCCCCTCAAATTCATTGTGCATTCTTATATTTAACTAATCCTTTTGAAGTGTATTTACTTGTTCTTGTTTTGTTTTGTTTTTTAGTTTTTCCCTGAGCAGGGTACCAGCTTTAATATATATTTTTCTTTACTATATTCCCAGTCCCAATGACCTAAGAGGTTTAGATGGGCTGACCTGGGCTGCTCTGACTGCACGGTCCGCGTACAAGACTCCAGCAGTGGTTTCCACGAACGCAGCATTTCCTCTTTTCAGGGTCACATTGGGGATGTGTCGGGTGAACTCTTGTGTCTCCAGCACCACAGTGGGAACCTTGTTCCTCTGCATTGAGCTCTCAATGAGCTGGAAGTCCTTTCCATTCTCTGGACCCATCACCAGCAGGCCAGTACGCCTACAACATATGCCACTTTATAGTTAACTGTTCCAGTTTGGCCTGTAACTTAATCATTATTAAAACATTCAAGGCAGCTAGAATACCAAGGTTAGCCAAGTGAAATCTTATGTTGTGCCTGAAGAGACTGAAGAGACAAAGACAAGTTGAATGTAATAGAAAGTTAAGAATATTGGCTTGCAGCACTTCTACATCTACATAATACCATAATGCATCAGCTCAGGTTTAAAGGCGTATTTCTGATCAGTGTATTATAACTATATGTATATGTGGGAAGGGATTAGAAAAGAAGGGTTTTATTACTATATGTGGGAAGAGAAATGTTGCTATGTGTTTATAGCTTGCATTCATCGACAGCTCTCATGTTTCTCTAACAGATGACTAGCATGTGGGTCAGTATCACTATAAGGTGCTTTTGAGGCTTCAAAATATCCATAATAAAAACGAGATTTACCATTTAACTTCATATTCAATGTATTAAGTAGACTGTAGTCTGTTAGAAATCCATGTTGGTCAAGTGCCAACATTTTTAATTCATTTTTTGCAAGCAGACAAAGAACAAGCAGACTACAAAATATGTCCACCGTGTTACGGACGAATCCATGTAAATATTAATCATTTTTCATTGCATAGCTGTTATAAAATGTATATTTTCAGAGATATTTGGTCCCTTTTTCAATAGTTTATGTCAGTTAATTGGAAATTGTTTTAATAATTGTGTAATTACCGCAAAAAAAAGGTGTTTTCCCGTAAAATCTGTAATAGTTATACTTTCTTTTCTCAAAAAACATCTAAACACTAAGTTATCTGGCGAAACTTTAAAGCAATACTACCTGGCCCTCATTTGCTTATAGAGAAACCTCACAAAAAAAAAAAAATTCGTTTATTTTCAGAAACCATGAAAATGACAACGTGGACAACAACATGACAGGGTGGACACTGGTGTGGTAGGGTGGACAAAGGCTTTAATAGGCGAAGACAGGAGTTAATAAATAGCATTAAACTCCTAAGGAAACATTTTTCTATTATTTAATAGAGCAAATGTAAACTTTAACTTAGAAACAGAAGATGCTCACTTTAAAAAACAAAAAAACAAAACTGAACATACAAAATAATCACTAATTATCAGTGAATCAGTAATTGCTCTTCCATGTATTTCCAAACAGACTGCTCAATCTGTAAAGAGCGCCTGTTCAGAGCCTGTGGTTATGGCATCAAGCAAAGTATCTGCCCATCATAATACCAGCTGGTGTCTTTCTGAGAACTGGCCACAAAGAACTTGACAGTGTGAATTTTACTTTGACAGTGTGACCTTCCACATCCATAATGACACCTGGGTAGGCCTCATTGTCATATTTAAGGACACATCATTCTCCAATATGCTTCAGCTCAATCATTTCCGGTCTTGTGTGATTGTTTACCTCTCCTCTTGATGCTGTTGCCTGAAGCTAAAAAAAATTGAAATAGAAGGATTTTTAGTAAGAATTTGTGGACTTATCAAGGTCATTTTATGGGGAAATAAAAAGTTAAAAACTGTCTTTTCATATAAGGGTCATTCTCATGAAAGTGTATAATTTCTAAGTGCACCTTCCCAAGGAATAATGTTTACAGAAATACTTGCAAAATATCTACAAATAAACACTATGGTACAGAGTATATAATATAGTATATTTCTGGAAAGTCTGAAGCTCCAGCTTTTTTGAATCATAAATTACAGTAATATTAATACAGGATTTTAACAGAACTGATATAACAGAGTTGACAAAGTTCTTGGGGACATGACTTCATATGCTGGAAACGCCAAAATTTATTAATTTTCTGTCTTTGTACATATACAGATGAAATTGTCAAACCCATGAAGGTACTTTTATATCAGAACAGATCTGGCGAATCCAGTTTAATAACTGCAGAACTGATGCTAAAGTAGTGACAACGGTATTGAGGACACACAGCACATTATTAATTCAGCATTTGTGCACATAACTACAGTTAAGATAGGTGTTGCTTTTTTTTTTTTTTACATACATTTGGGTGTGATTATATGTGATTTATACAAAATGAAAAAACAAATGTTTTTAAAAAGTAATTGGGTATATAAAGAGTGGGACATAAAATATGCATTTATATGAGAATGACCCATAAATCAGTCACATAGCTGAACTTCCATGTTACAACCTGGATGGCCCTGGCTCAGGAGCAAGGACAGTGATTGCAGCAAGGACAGTGACAGGGTTGACAGTTTTGGATAAAGTTAGCATTTAATGACCACATGTTGGACCCTGAGATAGCAATGCAGCTTATTTTTGAACGAGGACTGTGTACTGTTCACCAAGTATGTTTTGAATTTCTGAAAAGTTTTATATTAAATTATATTTTTTGGAAAAAGGGTGGGCTTGCTAAGCTTGACAACATCCAAGTACAAACACAATATGATTAAAATTAAGAAATATAAATGTAAATACTTACTGCTCTTGTAGAGTATGTTTCCACCTCCAGAAGACACTCAAAATGTTGCTGTTGACATCAATGATTGCATCAGCCAAATTCTTAAATTGCAAATCCCCGAAAAGTGACAGGGTGGACAGCAATTTCAAGGACACGTGAAGAATGTTTAATATTCCAATGAAAATAAAATAGAAATTATCAAAATTATTTGGTTTTATCAAGAAAAAAAAAAAAATATATATATATATATATATATATATAGAGAGAGAGAGAGAGAGAGAGAGAGATAGAGAGAGAGAGAGACAGACAGAGAGAGAGAGACAGACAGACAAAGAGAGACAGAGAGAGAGGAGATGATGGTATTG
>JAQMYF010000013.1:18152878-18179459 GCA_030014195.1 Neosilurus mollespiculum | reverse complement strand
AGAGAGAGAGAGAGAGATAGAGAGAGAGAGCAACACATGCATGCACGCACACACACACACACACACACACACACACACACACACACACACACACACACACAACTGGAGTACCCAGAGGAATCTCAGGTCTTTCTTGCTGTATGGCAGACATGCTACCCACTATGCCACCATGCCACCAGGCCATCAAGGTAAAAAATAGATAAAGTACAAGGCCAGTCATGGCTCACTGGTTAAGGCTCTGGTTTAATAATCAGAAGGTCAGAGGTTCAAACCCTGATACCACCAAGTAGCCAGTGTTGGGCCCTTGACCCTCAACTTAACCTTCAACTGCTCAGTTGTATAAATGGGATTTTAAAAGTGGAGGTTGCTCTGGTGTAAGGGTGTAAATATGAGGTACATTAGATGATACCCTATGTCATTAATATAGTATAAGTATTATCTAAATGTACCTAATAAAGTGGTGCACACACACCTGTAAAGCTTCACTCCTGCCTCCTTTTCCAGCTGGGCCCACAGCTCATAGCTCTCCTCCATCATGCGTACATAGAAGTCTTCTGCATAAGCTTTCCTGATGATGCGTGTCTGGCCATGAGAACTTCCTCGAGAGTGTGGCAGGACAAACTGAAGAGGAACACAAGCACACATAGTAAATACACTCATTCTACATTTTAAACAATATCTTTGCTCACTGCATAATGTTATTACTTTAATAATGAATGAAACATTAACAACAAATTTTTAACTGCAAATAATTCTATACCAGGTTGAGCTCAAATGCTAATTACAATATATTTCAATTAAAACATATAAAAATATATATTTATATCACTGACTTGCTCCAGCAGTAGAGTTTTCTTGTTATTTTTGGCGAGGTGGTAGGCGGTAAAGGAGCCCTGAATCCCGGCTCCTATAACAATACACTCATATACCATGTTGAAAAAGAAATGCTGTTTAAACTCTTCTGCAGTCAACTTACAGTGCAGACCAAAGTTCTCACATTGCAGTTACATAATCACTGCTGGCATGCTGTGAGATATTCCTACTCAACAATTTAAAGGGGAAATACTGTATAAATGAGCTATACATGCAGAACAACTTAGCAACTTCTTTATGTGTGTTCAGAAACATAATTAAAGCAAGATCAAGATTTACTTCGGATTTGGATGGAATAATAAGGAAAATTTGTCTGGTAGCACTATAAAAAATATCACTGACTTAAGCAGTGCTCTATGATGTCATCTGTGATCTGGTGATTTTGTTCCCGCAGACAAAAAAACATTTAATTAATAAATTGTAACTAACAACTGATGAACCTCTTAATCATACAAGGGTCGCAGGGAGGCTGAAGCCTATCTCAGCCGACTTTGGGTGATGGCAAGGTACAGCCCGAACAACTCACCCAGACCATCACAGATCATTCACACTCACGTCTAGGGTCAATTTGGAACAGCCAGTTAGCCTAATGTGCATGTCTTTCGACTGTGGGAGAAAGCTGGAGTACCGGTACCAGTACCAGAAGAAACTCCACACAGAAACACCTTCAGTTAGGCCGGGACTTGGGTCTAGGAGCTTCTTCCTGTGAGATGGATGTGCTAACGAGTGAATGAATTAACTATCTACTGAAATATGCACTTAATACTTCTGTATTTTTGGCTTAATCTACCAAATGCTAAAAAAAAATTCAAGTTTACAGCAGGAAATGAAATATCACTAATTAGTATATACTGCAAGGGTGGCACAGTGGCGTAGTGGTTAGCATGTCCGCCTCACAGCAAAAAGGCCTGGGTTCAATTCCCAGCTCAAGCGTTTCTGTGTGGAGTTCTTCCCGTGCCTGTGTGGGTTTCCTCCGAGTACTCTAGTTTCCTCCCACAGTCCAAAAACATGCACAGTAGGTTAATTGGCTGTTCCAAATCACCCCTAGGTGTGAGTGTGAATGGTTGTGTGAGTGTTGGCCCTGAGATGGCCTGGCGAGCTGTCCAGGGTGTACCCCGCCCTTGCCCAGAGTCGGCTGAGATGGGCACCAGCCTCCCCACAACCCTAATTAGGATTAAGCGGCTTAGAAAATGAATGAATGAATGAGTATATACGTCACAGGAACTGGGCAATCTGATTGGCTCACCATCTAGGGGTTAATATAGACATTATCTTGAGTGGATAATGCTTGAATGGTGGACAAACACATGGTTTGTGAAAGTCACTGGTTATGAAATCTTAGAAAAGAAATTAAGAAAAAAAAAATCACACACACACACACACACACACAAAATGAATAAAGCGCAGCAGTATGGCCTTTATGGCCACATTTTACAAAAGTACTTTATTCAAACTTTGAATGAGTTTCTAAAGCTGCCAGTGTCAACAAACTGTTACAGGTGCATTTCAGTCAAATCCAAATGTTTGCTGTAGACTTTAGAGTGGTTTGCACAGCAAGACAATTTCAAACGATATAGCTACAGAAAGTTAGAAGTAGAGTTAAACAAATGTATAACAAGTATAATTATAATAAAGAACTAACTGTTGTGTGATTTTGTTGAATTTGTTAGCTACCAGATGAGCTCTTGTAAACACTAACATTACCGAGGATTCTTTTTCACCACTTCAGGCAGTTAGATGTTGCCAGTTTGGGTTAACTTGACGAGACACCGTAGCTTAGCCAACAATAGAGATATGATAGGGTACACAAGCTACATATTGTATTTTACTGGAATGTTAGTTTTATATTCCCATGAGCACCTGGATGTCATGTAAAGTTTGAGATATGTTAGTGAACCAATTTTTGTGAACAGTTCAAGAAATTGAACCAATCATGTTCGTAAGCGTCCATGTTAGTACACACTTTCTTGCTCATGGGTGACTATTAGTAACCCACTGTTGTGCACACTGCATAGTGATACCAAAGGCTTCTGACCAGCAACACACATCGACTGAGAATTACAGATAATAACCATAATCAGGAATAAGGTTATTTATCTAACATTCAATGCCACACCTGCCTATCCTACAAAGTTATCATTTCATGCTAAAACAGCATATAAAAAGCAATACAAGGCATTTTGGTAAAAAAAAATAATCCCCAACTTTACAAAGGCATCCCAACTAATAATCTTAAATAATTCAAAAGTGTATGGAATGCATAAACACAAGCTTTATCATTATCTCCTTTTTCAACAGATCTCTGTTTATGCAGTTTTTCCACACAACCAGCCATATTTCAAAACATGCCACCATGAGGTCAACCATACATACCATATATTCACTAGCACAAAGAAAAGTAGCATCTAACCATGACCAATTTATCTTTGTTATTTGCTTAAACATTATACTTGTGTTAAAATCATGATGTAGTATGTGCTGTTACATGTAATCTGTGAGGTTTTGGAGAATGTCACACAATACTCACTGGCTACTGTCATGGACTTGCCAGAAAAAATTCATTAAACCTGAAGTTCTGGTATAGTGAGAAAATGTGTAATCATAGACTACAACCTGCACTGTATGTAATTTTTAAACAGATTTATTGCTGAGAACTGGATATTTTAGGTAATGGTTTTGCAAACTGTTCTTGTCATAAACACATACTGTATTATCCCTTTATTATGAAACTACATGTTAAGGAACTCACAGTTAACATCTGTTTAATTTTTAAGTTAAGCTCCGTTTGTGGGTTTAGAAAAATATAACTATGAGATATTGCTTTGGACCCAATTGATCCGAATGGTCTCATCCTAAGCCCTAGAACAATCCAGATTCTGCACTCCTCTTTCTGACAGATTATGATATCGGCCATTATGAAGGCTGCCGTAGCTACTTGGACAATTACTGATGTTTTCCTCTTGCTTTTCTTTGGTTTATACTGAAGCATTGATTGAGGGATTTAAAGAGGATAAAGGAAGAGAAGCAGGGATGGTTACAAAAGGGGAGAGGGCTGTGTCTGGCAGTCATCTTTAAAAAGACTAAGACCAGGCTTCTCTGTGTGTGCTGTGGAGTTTTGGGCCATTTGGCTAAACAGATGGCTTCCACTGATACAATAGTGTGGAGAGGGTTAGCTGGTCGTACTCCCTGCTGTCCAGGCCTGTCATGGACAGATAAAGTGTGATCCTCCCTATTGGCACAGTACTAAAAAAAATGAAACATCATGTCATACACACCTGAATATGCAGAATAATTAAAGAAGTCTGTGATTGAATGCCATTTTTGTTCTTTTTTAATGCCATGTTATGTTTTGGAAAATGGTTTATTACATGATCATTTTGTTCGTCTTTATATAATTGGTTTGCATTCACACTTTATTTCTAACACATTTTCCCTGAAATAGACGATAGCATTTTATTCTTTGTGAAATTTCTCAGTCGGCAGGTATAAAATCATCCCTGTAGGATGCCATTATTTTTCTTGCAGCTAAAAAAAGCTATTGCTCACAATTCAGCCTCTACATAAAGTCTCTTAAGCAACCCTGTTGGGCCTACATTCCAATTAGACTCGATCGCCCACATTTTCTCTGCAGGATGGATTTTTCTCAGCTTTACACCTATGACCTCTTCGAGCTATGTCAGTCTCTTTAAGATTTCTGGTAGTTGGTCAGTTATTTGTGGCATATTATTTATGGCTAAAGAATGAAGTGTTTAATCGCAAACAAGCTTTTAAATTAGTGAAACTGTTTAGCTGGTTTCTTACAGCCTTGAGCATTAAGGTGCCAATAGCAGCCAGTGCTAGCCCAGAACCTAACACATAAAACAAGATGGCGTTTATGTGTGGGGTTCTGCAGCCTGTGAAAGTGTTTTCCATTAAAGAGTCTCCTCTGTGAAACTTACACAAACGTTACATGATGCATGGATGCAAGGAGCACTGCTGTGCTGTTACACCACATGTAAACTGCAGTGTCAGACTTTCTCACGAACGCTGCTTTGGAATGATATTAATAAGTGTTTATGAGGGGAAAATGATGCTGCAACAATTTTGGAGGCAATGGGGGAAAAAAGTGCTGTCACAACACATTGTTAATGTTGGCTTGTCTTGCTGTATATGTGTATATAGCTCTCATCAGGGAATTGAGGTGACATGAAAACTAAAACTTTAAGCATTTCTACTTCTCTTTAGGAGACAAACAAACATCTGGACCAAGTGGTGCAAGTAAACCTTAAAGTCAATATTTTCACTCCAGTATTTTCATTAGCTTTGAAAAGGCAGACCTAATGGACCAAATATAAAAATTGTGTGTGTGTGTGTGTGTGTGTGTGTGTGTGTGTGTGTGTGTGTGTGTGTGTATGTGTGTGCGTGTGTGTGTGTGTAAAAACCTTGAGTGAACATTTTTACTCACTCTAGTAGGATTAGGTGGTCTGGGAAATGAGTGAAGGAGTGAGGAAACTATGCATGATGCAAGTAAATCACAATACCAGTATTTTCACTCCTTTTTATTTCTGGTAGAATTATATTTTCATTTGTTCGGTGAAGGAATATTTTTGGTTGTAATACCAGCCATCTCAAAAAAAGTACTATGCCAACTACAACTACAAGACATGCAAGCACCCATAATTGTTGACATTTAAAACGGCTGAAACATTAAAGTAAAAGAACAGCTTCCATTGGAAAGGTCACACTTCAACAGGCACTCACATGTCTTCAGTACAATGTAGGTATTATGGCTTGTTATTTACCTGACATTTTTAAAATCATTTAAAACATTTTTATTCCTTATCATGTATAAATAGGAATTCATCTTTGTCAATATTCATGACCTTCATACAAAATGTTCAGAATGACATCCAGTTTTGACTACTGGATAACTTAACCTCTGTGAATAGTGCTAGCATTTTACAGGTGACTGTTTATCAGGGTTGAATTGCAGAAACGAGAAACCTATGGAACATATAGCAAAATCTACTAGTAATTTTTCTGCACTCAGAACATTAAAGGTGGCAATTTACTAACCAGGTATATTAAATAAACCTGAAATACAGTTTTATCTCCAGGAAATAAAATGGATTCAGCCACAGTGTCTTTCTGAAACTATTTGTTTACTCCTGTGCGAGTACGGTGGCACAGTGGTGTAGTCCGCCTCACAGCAAGAAGGTCCTGGGTTGGAGCCCTGGGCTCAGCTTCTGTGTGAAGGTTGCATTTTCTGTCCGTGCTTGCATAGGTTTTCTCCAATTATCCAGTTTCTACAGACATGCACATTAAACTAATTGTTCCAAATTGCCCCTGGGGGTGGATGTAAATGGTTAAGGTCTGGCAAGCTGTTCAGGGTGAACCTCACCTTTGCCCAGAGTTGGCTGAGACAGCCGCCAGTCTCTCAACAACCCTAGTAGGATTTAAGCGATTCTGCAAATGAATGTTTAAATGCAAATTCTGGAACCTAGTCTGTTCCTAATATTCTTAAAGTTTGATTTGTTGAAGGAGAGTTGTTATAATGAAGTCTGGGCAAGCTCTTTTTATTTGTAGTTATTTGCCTTGGTATATTCTGGTGCAATATGTTTAGAGAAAGAAAACATTCAATATTACCTAGCATCTTATAAAGGCAAGATAAAATACCAGAAAAAACCCAGACAATCTATGCTGTGAAAATCTTAATGTCTTCTCTTGCTCAAGATGTCAGTCCCCCCTATATGTATGTATGTATGTATGTATGTATGTATGTATGTATGTATGTATGTATGTATGCATGTATGTACATATATTAGGCTGTTCACACCTGCAACTAGGAGTTCAACTCCTCCTGGATAGGACACTAGTCTATCGCAGGTCACCTTTCCAGTATTTTTTTTTACTGGTATACATTTGTACAGCTGGGTGGACAGAGGCACACTTGTGGTTTAAATATATTAATTGTATAAAAGTTATGAATCTTTAATGTTTTTCAGCACTGCTCTCCTGTATGTTTTAACTTTAACTCTAGCATGGATTATGGCATGTTGTGTATTTGCTCTATCAGAATGTTAAAGTTAATGTGAACCTGGCTTTTTTTTAACTTTTATAATTTTAATTATTTAGTATATAGACCTAGTGAGCAACAGTTTTGTTTTCTCTGCACAGATAAAACACTGCAGTCCTGGTGAAGGTGTGCATGTGAATGTGGGATTTAAGGGCATTAGTATGTGGGATTAGCATGAATGTTGTCTTTAATATTAATCTGAAATTGAAACATGAGCATTTTACACTGGTCTTAATAAAATATGCAGAACCCAAAACCAGATGGAGGGAATGTCAGTGTTCCTGAAACAGACAGTAACAAGTGAAGAAAAAATTAATTCACTTAATTGTAACCAATTTGTATTCCTTATATGGCTGCCACCCAGTGATCGTACTGTAAACATGAGGTACTGTGTAGATATGTGCTAAATCTTTCAGCGCATCTAACTACATACACCATATGGCCAGAGGTTTGTGGACACAAGCACTCCCCAAATTGCTGGCACAAAGTTGAAAGCACACAATTTCTATTAGCTGTATTGGTATGCTGGACATTTTCCCTTTACTAAAGCTAATGGACTGCATGACAAAGTGATGTCCATAAAGACATGGTTTGTCAGGGTTGGGGTGTAAGAACTTGAGTGGAGTGCACAAAATTCTGATTTAACCCTATTAAACACTGTTAGGATGAATTAGAAAACACACCCCAGACCTCCACTGCCTGACCTTTCTAATGCTCTTGTGGCTAAATGAGCAACAATCCCTAGGGCCAGGTTTCAAAATTTTGAAGAACACCTTCTCAGAAGATTGGATATTATTAAAACAGCAAGTGGAGAGTAAAGATTTAAATGGATTTTCAAAAAGTACAAACGAGTGTGATGGGTAAGTGTCTACAAGCTTCTTGTCATATAATGTAATATTATTGAGCATCTGAATAAAGATAATTGAAATAAAAAAGGGTCATATTGAGACTATTGCTCAGCTGAACTTCACAGCTGCATTATCAGCTCAGAGCTGCTTAAGAGGAAGATAGGGTCATTAAAAATCATACAATATTTGCTTCTCCTGTATTTGCTACTGAATGTCTGATACTCCCCCATACAGGACATATTTTATTTCAGCTTTCATAGACAAGTGTACACTGCCAAATGTAACGCTGCATCCACTTTGGATCTGCTCCAGATTCAGCCAAGTGTCCTTTTCCATAATAGACCAATACTTATCCATTTTACACATCACTACCGAATTTTATTTTAGCCCTGCTCCAGGCTCATGAAGAATATTGTAATATGTGTCTATGCTGGTGTTGCTCCAAGTGTAATTTTATGCAATCCACAAGTGGTTTAAATAAATGAATTGTATTTAATTCAGTTTATTTCAAATAAAATTATATGTTATGTTCAGCCTTTAAAAATAAAAGTGTATAAATTGGAAGTGTATTTTAAGGCAGTATTTAGAAGTAGAATCTCCACCTACTCTTCATCACTGGTTTAGCTGTTAGCTAAATGGTCATTAACTGAAAGTCATTAGCTGAATGGTAATGTTAATGATCTTGGTGATGGTAGATGCTCTTTACTGCTATACCTCCCCAGTTTAATGCCAGAATAAACCTACTGATGACATGTTTGTTGTTGTGTTTATGGGTTTGGAAGGTAAATGGGCTCTTGCAAACAGTCCTCTGGATGGTCCAGACCTAATCAGAAAATTGTACACGTATCCATTCAGTGGTGGCATCGACATCAGCTTGATCATTTTAAGTAGCATTAAAAAGGAAGGTAACAGCACTAATGCAGAATAATGCGATCAAAATATCTGAGAACACAGTGAAATAAACAGTTTTGAGAAAAGTGAGGCATTTAAACAAAACACAAGTAAATGTCCAATATCATGAATATTTAATACTCAAGATAATGTGCAATGTCTAGGTCCCTATTTTATTATAAGCAAAAAAGGTCAGGCAAGACCCTGATAGATTTGCTCTAAAATAGATCCAGTGGGGCTGGTGGTGCAGTGGATAGGGTGCTAGGCTCATGATCGAGTGGTTGTGAGTTTAAATCCCTGTTAGACCCCCACCATGCTAGGATCCCTAGGCAAGGTCTTAGCCAGAAGTGTGCCTCTGTCCACCCAGCAGTATAAATGGGTACCAGTAAAAATACTGGGAAGGTAACCTGCCATGGACTAGCATCCCATCTGGGAGTTGAACTTTAATAAGATCATAGGGTCACACTGTCATTAAAGTAGACATTTTAAGCATTAAGGAACCCTGAAACTCATGTAATTATTTCTAGGCAGCCCCATACGCAGCAAGCTGAAATGCACTGTGTGCTCTGACTCCTTTCAATCATAACCAGTATTAACAGTTTTAGCAGTTTGTGCTACAGTATCTCTTCTGTGGGATCAGACTAGACGTACTATCCTTTACTCACCTGTATCACTGAATCTTGGGCACCCATGACACACTTGTCAGTTCACTGGTTGTCCTTTCACGGACCACTCTTGTCAAACTCACTCAGATCCTTATGCTTGATCCTTTTTTCTGCTTCAAACACACCAACTTTGAGAACTGATTCTACTTAATACAGCCCACTCCTCAGCAGGTGCCACTGTATTGAGATAATCATTGTTCATGATGTTTTAATGTTATGGCTGATCAGTGTATAATTTATAATTAAATGCATCCACACAACTGTTTTTGGACTTCTGGACTCCACAATATGTGCTGTATATAATGTAAATATCTTTCTATTACATACAGTTATGCATATTATTTCATGGGCAAGGTCTATGTGTATTCTGCTGAGTGACAGAGGGCTCAGAGCCATTAAAAGATGCTTGGCCCTCCCTCTTAAAAATTGGTGTAGGATACAAGAACCTATTTGTACTTACAGGTACACTTTTGATTAATGTTCCCTCAGAAGTACTGTGTTGTTCTTTAAGAGACCAGCAGTGCATCTTTTGTAATGGTACAAATTGATATTTAACAAAAGAAGCAACAAATTTGTACAATTTCACTCCTAAGGGTCCCTGCTGCAAGCAAAAGGTGGCCAACAATGTATGCATATATATATATATATATTATTATTTTATTTCATTATTGTTATTCATACATTGTTGCTATCTTACTGCAATTCTATTGTGTTCTTTTGTATCGTTATGTTTTTTTTTTTTGTCTTTTATTTCTATCTTCCTTGCAGTGATTTACTCCTGCTATGTGAAGCACTGTGGGCTGCACATTTGTACAAAAGGTGTTACATAAATAAAGATAAGTAAAATTGCTAATATGGTTACCATAGTCTGTATTGTAAAACATCACAAAATAAACATACCAGAAAAATGCAATTATTTACAGCAATACTTCACAACACAAATTGATAAGGAACAAAAATGGACAAAAATAAAGGGTACACAATTGTCTTTCAAAAGGGACCCCCACCCCCGAAATTCTGACTGGGTGCAAACAGACTACAACTCACAAAACTGCCTCATGAGTCCCATCATCAAACAGACATGTTACATCATGAATTATTCGCCTAACATGGTTTCTGGACACAAACTAGATTAAATTTTTCAAAAGCTTTTCATGTGTGTGGGAAAAACACAGCAAAGGACATTTGGATTCAGGCAAAGAGGGCTGCATCTGGGAATACCTCAGATTTTTATGCTTTCCTGATTTCTACCATTCTGCTTGGCAAAGCAAGTTTAAGAATTACAGCATTTCTATGAAACAAATGTGCTTTGGGCAGAAAAATGGCAGATTCAGTGATTTTTCCTATTATTTCTCTGTTTCACCATTTTTGCTCCCTTGCATAAGCCCAGTATAAAAAAACACACGGAGAAATACCATGAGACAATTATTCTTTGGGACAGGTGTTGCCATGGTACACAGCTTTCTGTTGTTTCTGAGTTAAATAATTTCTGCATGCTCTTGCATTTATCTATAGCTGTGCACGTTGAGAGACGGCTTTGCATGGATATCTCTAAATAGTGTGGGAGAATGAGCCTGTGGAGTCGTGGTAACATATGGTCAGCGTGCAGATTTAGTGCAATACAGAGATAAGGGGCAACAAGTCAGACATTCTAAACTGGACCGAACACTGCAGAACTGGACGTAATGGAGTGGATATGATGTAGAAGTGAGCAGTTTAGTAGGTTTTAGTAAAGTAATGAGGGCAGAGAATTCTTTGAGTAAAACTACATTAATAATGTTGTCTTTGCATTCAGTTGATACAAAACTTTCCAGAGCTAAAGGTCATGCAACTCGTTCTGTATAACAAGACTGACTTTAGCATGAGCAGTCGTGTTAAATGAGATGCAGTCAGTGCAGTGCTATACAGTGTGGCACATTCTGCTTTGCATGCAGAACATCTTATGTTGCCTAGTAAAAAACCCAAAGTATTTTCCTTTTTTTCATTTTGCATGGAAATACCTTCAATACTAAACATAACAAAATAAATACAGTATATTCAGGAAGAAATGCTGACTGACCCATTTTATTAAAAAAAAACAAAAAACAAAAAACCCAAACGAGATTATGTAACCAATCCTCAAACATTATATTAGATTATGAAAAGCTGGAACAATCAGCTCTACTTGCCATACCCCAGAGGAAACAGCCTCACCCATAATATATACTGTTACGCTCTGTAGAATATGACCTAAATTACAATATACTGCAGCAGTTATGGTTTGGTATTCCTTTTCATTGCTTTGGCAAATTTGATTATGCAGCGGTGGCAATCATCTATGGATGCAAAGACTTTAAGGGTCTCAGCAAATGCTTTAGTTTTATAAAGAAAAATAAGCAGGGCAGTGGCGGAAACGTGTTCAAGCTCTGAAAGAGCACTCTGCTCATTTTGAAATAAGCTGATAGAGAGAAAAAGAGAAAGAGGAACCCATATCTTTAATGTCTTTCATCTTAAATTACTCCCACTTTAAATTCTTTTTAAGAGTGCTTGATCACAGAGTGCATGTCTAGCTGAAGAAGAACTGATGCTTTGCCTTGATAAGACTTGATTGAATATGCCTAAACCTGATGAGAGTTTAGAATATATTTAGTATTACTGAGAGAGAAGTAGTGCCTCGGCTATTTGATGTAATGTACAAGACTGTAGTGGGAATATCTGAAATACAGATTTCATTACAGCTGATTGGTGAGGGTATTACTTACTGTCTCTGTGGGTGAGGAGAGTGTGAAGGAATCTGTGGTGTGTGGCATTTGGAATTTGGAGGTTTCACTTTAACCTCTGACAGATATAACACACTGTACACAAATTGTTATATCTTCAATCCTTCACTTTTAATAGTAAAAAACTGAAAAAAAAATTTACTCAATATAGACGTATTCAGGGATTTATTAAAATTTACTATTTGTATAATTTATTAAAATTATTTAGAATTTAGCAATTTCAAACAATACAATACTAATATTTGAATGTAGTATGAGTCCAGAAATCAATATTTGGTTTCATATCCCTGACATTTTAATCACAGCTTGCATACGTCTTGGTATGCCCCCCACCAATCTGTCACTTTGCTCTTGGGTGAATTTATGGCACTTGTGGAATAAAATTCAATCAACTCAGCTTTGTTTGATAGCTTGTGACCATTAATTTTCCTCTGAATCCCATTCCATACTGTTTCACTGGGGTTCAGGTATGGGGATTGGGCTGGCGAAGACAGGGTCATGATGCTGTGGTCCTCCATCCACACCTTGATCCAAAATAATAATTTTGCAGTCATGTCTTGATTTGCTTTAACAGCACTCTATGCAACATACTATAATATAAAGAAGACTGAATTTGTAGGGAGTGTGCTACAAGGCTATATGAGTTCTGTACAAATATTTGTGCAGTAAAAGCTGCAGACATCTTGTTTTCTGTTTTGTGGGAACATTGCATTTAATCACAGGTTTCAACAGACCCAGGATGCTTTTTGAATACTTTGTGCTTTAAATACATTTAGAGTAAACAAGCACATCATGGCGTTCACTTAAATATATTAAGAGTAATCATGGGTATTCATTGATGTTTATCAGGTTAGAGCACAACCTAACCTTCTCGAGTGTTATGTCTTAAATGAGAAAGCTTAAGCTGTTTGTTCAGCTCTAAACAACAGAAAAGAAAAAAGCAGAATCGAGAGTGTAGTGTTTGAGCTACAGGTAGTTGTTCACTGACATTATCTGAACACAAATATATCAGCTGCAAGTTGAAATGCTGAAATCTTCCCCTTAACAAATGGCCTTTAACTTAACTGGAAGTTTTGCCTTCATACAATTGAGCAGTTAAAGGTTAAGGGCCTTGCTCAAGACCCAACAGTGGTAATGGGACTTGAACCCCTGATCCTTCTGATTCTTAACCACTGCCCCACCACTGCCCCAATCAAAACTTGTCACGTTTAAACCTGTATCCTAGAACCTTTACACTTTGGAACCTTTATGAGGAGTACTGCAAGTACTGCATGCACCAATGAAATGCCTTTCATTCACATTATGTGGTTACGTCCATCCACAGACTGTGTTCCTTACAATCCCTCAATCACTTAATGACAGACTTAATTAATTTTGTTTTAAACAAGAAAATCACCTTTTAAAGACCGGGTTCAATTACTGTAATCCCTTTTCCTGATCTGCCTTTCTCTCTTTTTTTTCTGGGACTGAGCAGTTTTGGTTTTGAATTTTGATATCAGTGCAGCCTGCTTATTTTCGAGAGCTGATGGAAAGACACATTAAGTACATTCTGCCCTACAGCAAAATCAGCCAGGCTTCACCTGTAAACATGTACATTTTTTGTACACGCGCGCGCGCGCGCACACACACACACACACACACACACACACACACACACACACACATGCACAAACACACACAAATCTGTATACAAGGCTCACTGATCTTTGTGGGGAGCAAATCTCATATGTCTGTTCTGATGCCACTGAGGAGCTACTGTAGCACAAACTGTTGAAAATGTAAATGTGGCTGTGATAGAAAGGTGCAAGAACATACGGTGCATTACAGTTTCCTCTGTGTAGAGCTGCCTAGCTGCAGAACAGGTGGTGTTAATGTTATGGCTGATTGGTGTGTTTATTCAGTCAACAAAATGTCTGCCACTGAGCTCTGAACAGTATATATATATATTTTTATTAACTGAATTGAATAATACAATTTCACAATATTTCCTTAGAAACAAACAAGTTTAGAGTGAAAATTACTAGTAGTAGGTGTGTGCACATAAAATGTACTAAGATTCATACAAAGCATTCAAAAATATGTGTCTAGATTATTTCTTCAAAGCTTTCTATCTAGTCTGGTATATGAGGGTTGCTCTGTCAGCCCCTGTAGCTGTATGCAGAAGGCAAATGCTGAGTATTTATGAGAGAATCACTGCATGACTAATTTTATATGTGGCACCTTTTCCAAGGCTCAGAAAAATACCAAATATGACATTTCCTTTTATGTGTGACAAAATGATTTAATATGTCCCCACACAATGTTCTCTGTTAGTCTGTTAGTCAGGGGTGATAGGTGACACCCAGATAGATGATAGCTGCCCCTGAGATTAACCTTGCCACCTAAACTCACACCACAAAACACTCTTTCAGGCAGAGGCTTCAAACCCTTGTCCTTTAGGACCCTCCTGCCCTGCTCATTTTAGTGTTTTCCCAGCTATGTCACACCCTCTTCAAGTCATTAAGAGCTGTTAATTAGCTAATCACTGAACCCAGGTTTGTTGGAAACAAGGAACACACCAAAATGTACAAGGCAGGGGGTTCTCCAGGACCAGGGCTGGAACCTCTGCTTTAAGGGCTCTATTGTATGTATATTTAAAGACAGACTGATCACTACAGGGTGACCGCGTAGCAGGGCCCTAATAAATTTTAAATTTTAAAATATTTTTTGTTTTTTCCGAATGAATTATTTTGCGAATAGTACCTTCATCCTTTTATAAGAGACTAATCAGGTCATGTCACCCCTTTTTTTTCTTGTATCAGATGCACTAGAAAATACATTTGTCCCGTTCTACATTCAGTAGAGAAATGAGCTAAGCAAATAATGATTCACGTTGATAAAGTGCATTTGTAGTATAATTCCTTTTGGAGTGGAAGAGAACACAATTTGTTCAAGATGGATTTAAAGATACTCATTTATTCATTCATCTATTTGCTGAACCGCTTAATCCTACTAGGGTCGAGAGGATCAGCCAACTCTAGGAGAAGTCAGGTATACCCCAAACAGCTCACCAGACCATTGCAGGGCAACACACACACAGCCATCCACACTCACACCTAGGGGCAATTTGGAACAGCCAATTAGCCTGACTGGAGCACCTGGAGGAAACTCACGTAAGCACAGGGAGAGCATGCAAACTCCACACAGAAATGCCTTCATTAAGCACAGCACTTGAACCCAGGACCTTCTTGCTGTGAGCTGGATGTGCTAACCACTTTCGGGATAAGAAAATAGGGTTGTACCCCAAGGATCACTGAAGGTGAAATCACAACCCAAAGCGATTATATTTGTAGCTGAGTTCTAATCATATCAGACTGGTCACATTAACTGAATGCATGTAATCCAAACAATCCCAATGTTACATATTCATTCATTCCCTAATCCTAATTAGGGTTGCAGGGAGACTGGCACCCATTTCAGCCGACTCTGTGGGGGGCGGGGGTTGGAATATGTAGCAGGGCACACCCTGAACAGCTTGCCAGGCCATTGAAAGGCCAACACACACAACCATTCACATTCACACCTAGGGGCAATTTGGGGCAGCCAATTAACCTACTTTGCATGTTTTTGGACTGTGGGAGGAAACCAGAGTACCTGGAGGAAGCTCATGCAAGAAGGGGAAGAAAACGTGCAAATTCCACGCAGATATGGACGAGCGCCGGAACCTGCTAACCCCTGTGCCACCGTGCCACCCCTGAATAACAAAGATGACAGATTTATTTAAAGCCTAATATTTAATAACTCTGTTACATTATTTATATATATATAATATATATATATATATATATATATATATATAAAATAGAACAGCCTATAAGCCTGCGCATGCGCACTCGTCACCGCTCAAATTCTATCATAATAATGTAGGCTAAAGAATATAATGGTAACATTCAAGGTTGTCACGTGGTGCTTAAAATATATGTATATATATATATATAAACTGAGTTCGTCGGAGTTGTGAGACTAATTCTGTACACTCACAGAGCTAATCCAGTGCGGGGTTTGGCTTTGGAGGTGTGCAGGGAGGATATATCGACGTACTTTTGGATGCAGTGCGGGACACAGAGCCCGTGAGCGCGTGCAGTGTGCTGCAGTACTGGAGACGCGTAAACGAGGGCACTATTAGATTATGAACGGTACGAAGTTGGCGCGCGGCTGAAGCCGTTCCGCCTCCTAACGCTAGGAGCCCAAACGAGCGCGCGCTCATCCTGAAAGCGAGCAAAAGCAGCTCCGCGAGCGCACACGTTTAATCATCCCCCTCTCCTCCAAGCTACTTTTATTCTAAGAGTTAAAGCATCCGAGCAGATTGGAGCTCAATCGGAGAGATCGGAGGTCCCACTGTGTGCGCGCGCGCGCGTGTGTGTGTGTGCGTGTGCGTGTGTGCGCGCGCGGGTGTGTGTTTTGGGAAGAGCAGCGCCTGTTTATTTTTTTTTTGCAAAGTGTTTCAACACGAGGACGCATCGCTGTGTCCTAAAACGAGAGCAAAGCATGAAGCCGGCAGCAGTGTCTTACAGCTCGAAGATGCTGTGGTTGGTGATGGTAGTGATGATCACACCGGGAGAAGGTAAGGATTTAAAGATCACATCATTCAGGGGCGCAGGTGTTACCTGCTATCTATCTGTCCTGTCAGGACCCGAGGAGCACAGCGACGCTTTCAGTGTGATGATGACAGTGAACGCTTGCTTCCTCTCTGGGTTTTAACATGGGCTTTCATTTGCAATGACACCCAGAGCGACTGGCTGTTAACACATTAATATATGATGAGGAAAAGATTAGAATATCACACACACAAACACACACACACAAACACACACAAACACACACACTGATTGGTGAGGGTTAATTAATGCTTATAATGTTTGCTGTACCCTTATAGCCTATAGGCTGTTTTTCCTCACAGATTCTTGTCTTCTGGTCCTAAAAGTTTGTGACAACATCTTTCTCGTGGAATTCACCAGGCTGGGGCACGTTATTTATTTATTTATTTATTTACTTTATGATATTGTGGATGAAAGATGATTAAAAAAAGTATTCAGCATAAATTATTTCTAGAGCTTGACCTTGATATTTTATTTATATCTCAGTAGTGATTATATATATATATATATATATATATATATATATATATATCTCTCACCCCAATTTTGTAGGTAATGCTTATTTGCCTAAATTGTTGCAAATATGGTACACAGTCGCTATATATTATTAATACCTAAATGTAGATACTGTACATGTCTTCTTTGCATATCTGTACAAAATCTCCTCCACACGAGCCAGTGTGTACTACTTGGGATATATGGCTGTGCATAGATTATTTCATTATATCAATGCAAGATTTATGGAGCCATAAGTGTCTGGTATTTAACTTATTTGTTTTTGTTTTGAATCATGTTTTATTGCAAATATAACTTTTAAAATGATTTGCGCCTATACTTGCAGGGTAGCAGATGTTTCTTCCATCATGTATTCATAATAATTTACTCTCAGAAAGTACATTATTGTACCATTAGGGGTACAACGCATTGTCACTGGGGCGTTTGTACCCTTTATATGTAGCTTGTTTGTGCTTTGGAACATATATGTATCTTTTTAGCCCTCAAGATCCAATCCTGGGTGATACATTAGTGTAATTTTGGAGAAAGAAATGGACTCATATTTTACCCCTGTATTTCTGATAGTGTTACTGTATATTTTGAAAGCAGTTCCTACAGTGTCAACCTGAAACTCGTTCATACTGAGCAAAATACTGCATGCAAATGTGTTTAAAAGATAAAATATGCAAACATTTATTATAAGACAACTTTTGTGTTAAGGATATTGATTTGTTTCAAGATATAGTCTGTGCACTTGAGCTGTTCCTGCCCAGAGGAGACCAGAATGTATGACTTAAACAGGTTGCCTAAACACGAATAGTAGTGACATTGGAGTATGTGTGAAGTGAAGCAAAAGTAGATGGATAACCCATTTATAATATTTTCCACTGATCAGTCACCTTCATTGTGGTGCGCAGTGGCTTCAGGCACTCTACCTCTCTCTTACCTTGAAAAGCACTCCACATAATGCACCATCAATCCTTATATTACAGTGAGAGGCAGCTAAAAGCAGGTCCCACCTAACACAAATGGATGACAATGGGGATACAATCTTAATTTTGAAACAACAGGGAAAGGTCAATGGGTTGATTTTCTACTATCCAGTATACATATGGTGCAAGAAATCACACCAGTTTAAGAAAGGATTAAGTAACAATCACTAAATACCTGACTGTTGGAGCCTCTTGTCTCATCTGAACATGAGTAAATCCTGAGCAGTTCCAGTCGAGCTCTCCCCAGGGTTTTGCTGTGATTATAAGAGTGTCAGAGGAGGTTGACACAGTGCTTCCCGCTGCTGCTGGGCAGATCTTGCCTCTGATGCCAACCATTCCTTTTGAGAGCAGCCCTGCGGAGGTTAAACTATTAGCCCCAGCACCAGGTGGTGCCCTGGTCACATCAGCCTCTATCAGCCCTTTCAGTTGCCCTCCCTGTCAGTGCTTTTATTCCACCAGCAATTCATTAATGCCCCTGTCTCCTTCGGGGCAAGAGGTTATGCCAGGCTCACGGTATGGAACAGTTTCCCCTTTCCACCTTACAATACACCTTGACATAACTGAATGTTTAGTATTTTAAAGTCCTGTGAGTTCTTACCCTGATTATAAGCTGAGATTAATAAGTGAAGCACTGTAATTGAAGGACTCCCATTCTGGTCACTTGCAATCCTGGAACACTTTTCCACTATCCTGGATACTTGCATGGATGTTATGACAGTTTAAATACTCGCTCTTTTTTTAAAAAAAAAAAAGAGTGAAACAAATAGAAAATAGTAAAAGCAAAAGCAGGAAGCCAGTAGCAGCATTTTACAGCATGAAGATGCTCTTCTTGATCACATAGACAGGTGTAAACAAACCTTCCTTCATAAAAAAAAAAAAAAAACATGAAACCAATGGAAAAATAATACTTGCCTTCAGTTGAGTCCAAACACCTTGTATCTTTACAAATAGATCTTAAAAAAAAAAAAGAAAAGATCTTGTCTGTATTTTGGTCTTAACACATTTTCATTAAAGACGACTTTCAATCCTTGATACTGTACTTGATGTCCTTGCCTGGATCCTGTGGATGATGATGTCTTAAATGCATTTAAATACATTGAAATTTCCCTTGGGGATAATCTGGGAAGATGTCTCTATGATCAAGTACTGTGCCAGATATCAGGAGACTGCATTAAAGAGAGAAAAGGTGCATAGAGTCGCAGGGAGAGGTGAGCGAGACACATTTTGTTTGCCTGATTGAACATTTTGTTGTGTTTTAAATAGATATTGGCTTTGGCTTGATAAAAGCTTGATGATGCACAGGATCTTATTATACAGCACATTTTAAAAGCTCTGTAGCACATATACTATATCTGCACTTGTCTTGGTTATCCTACACCTTGTGCTTTCTCGCAAATATTAAGAATGTTATAGTCTCATGGGGCTGTACATGCATGCATGCACTCAGTCACACACACTTGCACACACAATGGAAAACAAGGATAATAATTAAATGTGGTAGAAATCATGGGTCAGAGTGCAGGGTTTCTTTATGTATCTTCTCATTTTACAAGTCGGCAAGCCCAATTCTCTAAATCACACATACAGCACCAAGTAATGTTCTACAATTCAGTTTATAGCACAGTGTTGTTGAATTCTGGATTCATTTTCCAGAACAACAAAAGTGACACTAGTGCTGGTTACAAGGCAACTCACAAGTTTCTATTTATATATAGCCACTTGTTCTAATACATATCATTTCAGTGGTAACAACATACACAAATTCTTAAATGGCGGAGCCTTCACATAAATGGACGTTTTAAAAAACAGGAAAAAAACACAAGGTTTTTGGTGAGGATTTTTTTTACACAGTCTCTATTGTCTATAAAACAGTCAGAGGTAAAGTTGTAACAATATATTTTGAGACTCATTTACATTTATGTTTTTGAAACAATTATAAAATAAGTGATAACAGGAACTAACTTTACAGACGTTCTATACTTTAAATGTAATTGTATAAATATGGTGTAATAATTGTTAATAAATTAGAGTGGACAAGTTGCTGTGATATAAGAGGAATCATTACATGCTAATCATTTTAATTGGGCTTGATCAGGGCACTCCATTGATGATGATGAGTAATAATACTAATACCACAACTACTACTGCTACTAATACTGATAATAATGCTAATAATAATAATAATATTAATAATGCTAATAATAATAATAATAATGCTAATAATGTAATAATGATAAGAATAATAATAATAATATTTTTATTAAACTTAGTACAATACATATTCCATTTTCTTTATCTGAGTTCGATGTGGTAATGAGTGTGTTTGATTGCTCTGGCTTAATTTGGTCCAGTTGTATAAGTTGTGTTAATTTAGGACTTTACATCCCAAACACTGCACTTTCAAGGCTTGTGAGAATTTACAGTCTCTATACATTTTTATTCAATGATGAATACATTCATGTATGGTGTACTCTGTATAAAGACATTTTGAGTATTTTTCTATATTTCAGAATGTCTTTGCCACACATATCAGGTTTTCACTTGGAGTACAAGTGTTTTCATGTGAATCAGGGTTCTGGATTTAAATAATACACTAATACAATAATACGATTTAACACATTCACTTGATTTCTCATTCTGCTGACTATCCTTTCTATCTGACTTTTAGCTTTAGATAAAAAATAAATTTCTGTTAATGATGAGGAAAATACAAGAATTTGCTGGTTTATTTGTAGCCTTTATTACTAATAATTTTTTTAATAATAACTTTATTACGTTACGTGATAAACGGCTGCAAATAAACCAGCAAATTCTTGTATTTTCCTCATCATTAACAGAAATTTCTTTTTTGAAGATATACAGGATAAAAAGTTTGCTAGAGTATGTTGCAGCTATGTAGCCATGGTGAAGCATGAAGGCAGTCTTTCCTAATATAACTCTGTGATCACACATTCTTATCATATAAATTGCAATGCTTGAAAATCTGTGCCTTTTTCTCTATTCCAGCAGACTAATCAAGGAGTATTCAGAACGTGCATATGCTACTAACTGTTTTGAACAGCCTCTTTTCCAACTGCCTCATTTGGAAATGAGTGTTATTGTCACACCTCTAAGTGAAAACAGCGCTCGGGTGGTTCTCAGGTGCTGCAGGTAACGTGTGTGTCTACACTCCCCCACATTCTGCGTTAACCTTGACTGGATCTAGTTGTGCAGTCGTGAATGTTTCGTTGTGTTAGTCGCCGCCACTTGCCGTGGTATTTCCCTTCTATCATGTCCGTGCTCATCACAGAATCTCAACATTTAGAATGTATTAATTCGTCTTACTCATTCAACAGTCTATTTGAGGCAGTAAACATCTAGATTCCTTGCACTTTTCAGCTTATGTACTCTGACAAGCACCACACACCATGAGGCACAGTTATAGCTTTATTGAACAGACAGATGGTCACCTGATCACATGGTTGCCTCGATCCAGCTGGGCCTGAACACTGATGTCTCTTCTTATGTCTGTGGTGGTACTGATTACAGCCAGGTCGCTGTGTCTAGGTCTTGGTGCTAACTCAGTTCCACCTCAGTGAGCATGATGACATGGACAGCACATGTGTGGAGGATGGTGTTATTGGCATCGTATTAGCACTCTGACTCACAAGGCTTTAAAATACAAGCTTTCAGCTCACTTGTATGTAAAATAGATGGTAGTGATGGAGGGAAAAAAAGAGTATGGTTGAAGGTATTCATCACAAATCAATGAGGCAATTTCCCACTATGGCAGCTGCTCCCCACTGCACGATTCTTCTGGCTATCTCCATTTGGCTTGGGCCGGTAATCCATATTGCTCATAAATCCTGCAGGCCTTTTGCGTAGAGTTCAGGTCTTACTGTCAGCCATAAAGAATGGAAGCATGAAGGGGCCCTGTGCCTCGCTTCACTGGGTATGATATCTTGGATTCATAATGCACAGAGCACCTCTACTTCACCCTCCTCTTACTCGTGACCAATCATTCTGACACCAATGAGCTCTCCACACAACCGTGCCTGTGGTGAAGAAGGGAAATTAAAGTCGAAGAAACTGTAACTATCAAACTGTAACCCATTATGTAAATTGCATTGTGTGGCTTTTAATGATCTCTAAGACATTGATATCACTTTATCAACCTGATCCTCGGTCTGCATCTGAGCAGACCTGGTGTCTTGTGTATCTGTTAGACATGCATCTGTATTGATCAGAAAGCCAGAGAAGAGCAAACGTTAGTGCAGCACATCAGCTGCCCCTTGCCTCTTCTGGTCTGGCAGGCTGTGTACACCTGGCTAATTGGGCCTGGCATGTGCGAGGTATTCAGAGTCCTGAGTTTTCTGCTGTGATTAAGCATCAGACAGCCCATTCTTTCTTCTGGCTGTTTGGAATGCCAGCTTACATCTAGAAACTGCTTCATCTCAGGCAAAAAGCCTGATATGGCTCACTACTAAAAGAAGCAGTGGGTAATCACCCCAGGAACATGTTTAGTTTACAGAACCAGATCCTGATTGAGATGACCAATGCATTGTCTTCAGAGAAAATAGTGAATTTATGGATGTAACCACAAAACTGAAATCATGCAAGGATAAAAAATATTAATTAAATTATATCAATGTCAGTTACTGTTTCCCATTTCCTCAGATTAGCACTAGTCTTAAATTCTTAATAAAATCAAGGCATGAATCTTATTATTCATTCATTCATTCATTTTCTGAACCGCTTAATCCTAATTAGGGTCGCGGGGAGGCTGGCGCCCATCTCAGCCGACTCTGGGTGAGGGCGGGGTACACCCTGGACAGCACGCCAGGCCATCGCAGAATATTATTATTATTATTATTATTATTATTATTACTGCCTTTCATCATTCTTTTTGGTTTTTGGTTTAATATTCTAGTTGGATCTATGAATTTTCATGTCACAGAACTAGCACTGGTGGCAACATTATAAATCCAGGGAAGTAATTAACAACCCTGGTGCAGGAGTACCGCCACCCTGCACATTTGTGTGTTTCCCTTGTGATATTATATCCACAATGACCTGCACATGACTTGCTAATTAGATAATTACAATCAGATATGTTAGGTAGAGTAAGAAAATCACAGCAGAATATGCAGGGCAACAGTAATACAGGTCCAGGGTAGGGAATAACTACTCTAGGGGACAAAATGTCAAGCATGTTGAGCTATTAAAATTATTCAGCCCTCTCTCACATATGAATCCTCTCGGGCTGTCAAAGCGAGCACAGAAAGCTGTCAAAGTTATTCATCTAAGCACATATTACTTTCATAAAAACATTCTTTAGGTTTTGCTGCATATGGAATTCCCATGCCATTTGTCTGGCTTTGATATTCCAGCCTTAGGATCAGTGTATTCCATATGCAGCAGAGTGGAGAAGTAAAATCTTCATACTTTTATAAGATGCAATGCATATTATTAGGGGCACTATAAGACTCACGTCTTCATGCAGATGAAAGCTGCCTTTATGAGGTCCACACTGACATTGGAGCTGTAAACGATTTGCTTAAAGGTGAGCTGTGGGTTTGCCAGAGCTGCTGCTACTAATGAACCAAGCGTGTAAGTGCGAGGTGGTGTTGTCAGCTCCCTATGAGCCACAGACAGTACTGTAATAAAGATGAATAATGCAAATCCAGGTGATGGCATAAGGTACCTTCGGCAAAAGTCGAGCGGCTCGTTATTTAGCTTTACACACTTGTCAAGGGGATAGGCATGCTGTGCTGAGCAGCAAATAGATGGACCACAGAACTCGGAGATGGTTAAATAAGACAAATGTTACTATAAGGTTTGGGATTGATCACAATAAAACTTTTTTAAAAAACATAGATCAGTGACACAAAGCCCGGAGAAGCAAATTCTCTTTGGAAGTCCATAGCTGCTTTGCATTGACGTCAGCTACAGTACTGAATAGCTGAAATGTTCTGATTTGTGGAAAATGGTTTCTTTTTTAAAACCAGCAGTAGCACTTTACCAGCCAATTACATGTCCTTAGGAAAAAATAATAACAGGAAGCTTTACATTTTGGAGCATTGAATAGCAGAAGATTTCATTCAGGATAGTGGATCTTTTCTCCAGTTGGAGTTGAGTCAATGGTGGTTAATTGCCTCTTCTAAGGACACATTAACTTTGCAGGCAGAGGTCTATGAAAGAGCAGATGTGGAGCTTAAAATGAGCTTGCACTGTACGACCACCTGCAGCAGAGCTCTTACTGTGGACACTGTGGGCAGCCTCGCTCACTGACACACAGCTGATTAAAATTAAATGAAAACCACAGGTGTACATGGGGCAACTAATCACTTACATTATAGCTACTGTAAATGCCACTTCACAGACAGCTTTCCAATATATTATTACAAGCTACTGAATCATACTCTTTAATGAAACTGTAAATGTCAACATTTACATTCTATAACTTTGTGATATTACAGTAAAATGGGGGTGATGTTCACACTGTTAGCACCCTGAAGTTAATTATTTTTCTATTAAAGCATTAATTTCTCTTATAGCACTGTATTTGTCAAAAATTCTAAATTTAAATTTATCAATAAACATTAACAATAAACATTAACCAATAACAGTTATAGTTAATGTTTTGGAAGGTCTGAAAGATGTTAGTTCCTGTTATGACTGTTGCAACCACTATAAACAATCGTTCCATCACCAGCCTCTCTTTATTCAGCAAATTCATTTATTTGCTAAAATGCTTAATTCTAGTAGGGTTGGGGGAAGCTGGGGCCTATCTCAGCTGACTTTGGACGAAGGTGGGGTGTTTTTTTTAATTAAATTACTTTTATTCAACCCGCAAGGTTCTTTTTTGACCGGTAATGACACAGGGTTCTCCCAAAAGATAATAAGACAATGTACAAGAGGCATCATTGTGGAAATAATATTTTTCAGCTTTTATTTACATTTAAACAAAAAAGTTGTCTGTCCAAAATTATTCATACCCTTCTCAATAATCAGTAGAAAAGCGTTTATTGACTATTAGAGCAATCAAACGATTCCTATAATTTCTGACCAGCTTTTTGCATGTCTCCACTGGTATTTTTGCCCATTCATCTTTAGTGATGAACTCCAACTCTTTCAGGTTGGAAGGTCTCCTTGCCATCACCCCGATCTTTAGCTCCGTCCACAGAGTCTCAATTGGATTCAAGTCAGGACTCTGGTTGGGCCACTGCAAAACGTTAATGTTTTTTTCCACTAACTGTTTCTTCACCACTTTTGCTGTGTGTTTTGGGTCGGTATGGTGCTGAAATGTCCACTGGCGCCCAAGGCCAAGTTTCTCTGCAGACTGCCTGATGTTGTTGAGAATCTTGATGTATTGCTGTTTTTTCATGGTGCCGTTTACTGTGATTAGGTTTCCTGGTCTATTGGCTGAAAAACACCCCAAAGCATTTAGTACCCACCCCCATGTTTGACAGTGCGGATGGTGTTCTTAGGGTTGAAGACTTCTCCTTTTTTATGCCAAATGCGGGCATAGTGGCTAAACATTTCAAATTTTTGTTTCATATGACCATAAAACAGAAGACCAGAAGTCTTCTTCTTTGTCCAGATGAGCATTTGCAAAGGCCAGGGCTTTTGTGTGCTCCTGTGGTGTCCTCCTTGGTCTGCGTCCATGGAACCCAGCAGTGTGCAGTGTCCGTTGGACTGTCTGAGACGTTGCCATCAGCAGAACCCAGATTCACCAGGATGGCCTTGGTGGTGATGTCTTTCACTATCCTCCTGGCCAGCACAGGTGTCACTCGTGGCTACTGACCACGTCCTCTGAGATTTTCCACTGTGTGAAATGTCGTGAATTTTTTAGTAATACTTTGTACTGTAGCCACTGGAACATGTAAACATTTAGATATGGCCTTATAGCCCTTTTCCTGACTTGTGAGCAGCCACAATGCGCAGCCGCAGTTCCTCAGTGAGCTGCAGAGAGCTGCTGTTTTTCCCCTGTTGAGCTGATTAAAACAGCTATTCCCAATGAATCAGGGTAATTAGGATGCTTTAGAGCAGCTTGGACTATTTGGAATGGTATAGAACTTCGGATTTTCCCATAGATTGTGACAGTTTTCAAAGGGTATGAATAACGTTTTGTTCTAATGTAAATAAAAGCTGAGAAATAATTTTTTATACAAAGATGCCTCTTGTACATCATCTTATTATCTTTTGGGAGAAGCCTGTGTCATTTCCCGTCAAAAAAAAACAAAAACTTGCTACTTGAATAAAAGAAACTGTAATTCAAAGTTTGCCAGGGGTATAAATAATTTCGGACTTGACTGTATATATATAGATATATATGTGTGTGTGTGTGTGTGTGTGTGTGTGTGTGTGTGTGTGTATATATATAT
>JAQMYF010000013.1:18138280-18151554 GCA_030014195.1 Neosilurus mollespiculum | reverse complement strand
TCTATATATATATATATATATATATATATATATATATATATATATATATGTATATATATTTATGCCAGTATTTTTAAAATGAGTTTATTTTTCTCCTAGTTATACACTTGTGCACTCTTCAGTATGAGGGTGCTGCTTGTTTCCCAGAAGAAAAAAAAAATCAGGCTGTGCAGTACACCCTGTGCTGTTCCTTATAGGCTTTTAATGAAGCAGTATGGAGCAGTCACATTGATTAGCTTTGTCAACCCACGCTGTTCACTTTTCATTGTGTTAGAGACCAGCTGCTCAGCACTTTGATCAGTCGTGTAATGACTTGAAGTTTGAAGGTTTGCCAGACACTGTCCACCTACAGGGAGCAGCTGCACACAAGGCTTTCTTGCAAGTGTTTAAAATCTAGTCACATAATCAAATGCATTATAGCTATGTGGTGCCAGTACTTATTATTGTATAAGAATGGGGTATTTCTTTTGATGCTTCTAACATTAGCCCTCCAAACAATCGTAGATGTGTATTGATTTCCTTCCTTCTGATTGGTTTCAGATTGTAGTACATAATGTTTTCTCACAATCCAGCTTGATTTTTATTGATTATCCACTACAGTATAATTTCTATAGGGTACACTTTTTATGGGTCATTCATTACATTAAAGACT
This sequence comes from Neosilurus mollespiculum, assembly GCA_030014195.1. Lineage (NCBI taxonomy): Eukaryota > Metazoa > Chordata > Actinopteri > Siluriformes > Plotosidae > Neosilurus > Neosilurus mollespiculum. Next base: position 18,150,902 of record JAQMYF010000013.1, on the reverse strand, counting down.
TGTCAACATCAAGTTCATGTTTTAATGACTTTAGTATTGTAAATGATTGAACAGATATTGATGATGATAATGATTTAACCTAAACCAATCCATAGAAAGGGCCATAGTTTTCAATAGCCAATAGGATTCAGAAAGCTAGTCACAGTAATGTGCAGAGATATCATACTAAAATTCTGAATTGGCATAGAATATAGAATTCACCAACCAATTCCATGGTGTAGAATGTTCTTGGAAAAAATGCTTGACTATATAAGGAAACATTAAAAAGCAAGCAGATATTTATAATGCATAATAAAGATATCTTAATGTCAAAGGTGATGTGTTGGAAGCAGGAAACTGGGCAAGTGTAATGATCATAGTGACTTTAACAAGAACCTCATTGTGATGGCTAAAAGATTGGGTCAAAATGGCAGATCTTGTGGGATGTTCCCAGTATGCAGTGGTAAGTAAATATTAAAAATGATCCAAGCAAGGACAGCCAGTGGTCATTAGCACCCATTGCTTACTGAAGTGCAGGGGGACCGAAGGCAAGCCCATGTAGTCTGATCCCTCAGAAGTGCTACTGTAGCACAAACTGCTGAAAAACTTGAAGCAGGCTCGTCAGTGTGCCCATTCTAAATTGTGTCCACTGCGAAAAGCACTTACACTAAACATGTGAGTATCAGAACTGCATCGTGGAAAGATGGATGGAGGTGGCCTAGTTTTCTCTCACATCATGTGGCCAGCCTGGTACACATGGGTTGCTTTCCTGGGGAAGAGATGGCACCAGGATGCACTATAGGAACAAGGCATGCTGTTAGATATAGTTTAATAGTCTGGACAGTAATCAGCTGAAAAATATGTGGATGTGGCTTTGACATGTATCTCCTCTCTAAACATTGTTGCAGACCAAATACAGTCCTTCATGGCAATGGTTGTGGCCTCTCTGATCAGGATAATGAATCCTATGCAAAAATGGTTCAGGAATGGTTTGAGGAACATGACAGAATGTTAAAGGTGTTAACTTAATCTTCAAATTTCCCAGATCTTAATCTGATGAAGCTTCTGAGTAACATGATCAAGTCTAATTCATGGAGGCCCCACCTTGCAAATTACAGGATGTTAATGATTTGCAGATAATGTTTTGATGCGCACATTCAGATGTTTTATGGAATTCATGCATCAGCAGGTCAGAGTGGTTTTGGTGGCATCAGGGGGGCCAATTCTGTATCAGGTGGTTTTAATGTTATGGCTGATCGGTCTATACTTGCTCTAGTAAAAACAAGTTGAAAAAAAAAAAGATTTCTTGGACTACCATGCAATGAGAAATTAATATTTACAGAGCAAATGTTAACATGATTGCATCACATAATTGTTCCAGATTTTTTTAACCAGTCCTTGGCATTGCCACATTCTAGGAACTTGTTCTCGAACAGGAAAATACATTCCAGAATCAATAATTACTTATCTAATGGGCTGGTGGCAGGATTAAAAAGACCAATCAAACTTTGGTGATCACCATGGAAAAGAGCTAGTGTAACATTCAGTAAGCTAGAAAAAAGGGCTGATGTGATGAGTGGACCTGAGCGCTCCATGTTGTCATGGTAACAGTGCATGCAACCTGTGCATTGATTAAGATTGTCTACAACTTGAAAGCACTCTACACATGCTTCAGGCTATTACAGTACTTGCTCAGTACAAACATTTCTGGTTTCGAATCCCGTGATCAAATAGAGTCTTTCTCTATTGAGGCGCATGTTTTTCCAGTGCCTGCAGGGGTTTGTTCCAGGTGCTCCAGTTTCCTCCCATAGTCCAAAGACATGCACATTAGGTCAACTAATTACTCCAAATTTACCCATACATGTGAACGTGAGTGTGAATGGCTGTTTCTTTTTGTGTTAGACTTGTGATATATTGGCAGCCTGCCCATGGTGTAGCTCGTCTCTTGACCAAAGTCAGCTAGGATTGACTCCAGCTTTACCATGACCCTAATAGATAAGTGATGTGGATAAAAGATGGATGGGTGGACGGATGGAAAGTCAGTGGTATGCTTTCTTTTTTCTGTAATAGACTGATTTATTCAGCTTTTCCCCTTTCTAAACATAAACGGAGCAATAAGTAATGAAACCCTGGACTGTTCTGACCTCTCTACTTGCTGATATTAGAAGTGGTTCCACAATGAATAGTTAGAGGTCATCTGTGTTTGCTCTATATTTGCCAATACTATTGTATTGATTGGCTCTTGCTGCAGTGTATCAGTCTGACAGCCAGTCATAGATGTAAAGTGCTTAGGCAGTTTTCTGGGACCAGTCTATTCAATACAGTGTGTTTGGGCAATCTATCTTATCACACTCTCTCTCTATCTCTGTCTCTCTGTCTCTCTCTCTCTCTCTCTCTCTCTCTCTCTCTGTGTGTGTGTGTGTGTGCGATGTTTCATCAGTCTATGTTTGTTTTGAGTAATGAAGGCTATTCCATATGAAAAAACTGCTAAGAAACTGAAGCTATAACGGTGTGTACTACTCCCTTTTCAGAACAGTGCAAACTGGTTCTAACCAAGATAGAAAGGGAAGTCTGAGGCTCTGCTGGCCAACTGAGCAAGAGGACAAGTACATCAGAGCCTCTAGTTTGAGAAACAGACACCCTGACAGGTCCTCAATTGGCAACTTCATTAAATAGTACCGTCAAATCACCACTCTCAACTTCAACAGTGAAGAGGCGATTCCTGGAGTTGCAAAGAAAAAAGCCATATCTGCGACCGCTCAGGCAAGGGACATGATTAAGATGGGCAACAGAACACAGACATCGGACAGGGGAAGACTGGGGTGCGATAGATAGATAAAGCTAAGTTTAAGATGTTTGGATCTCAAAGAAGAACATTTGTAAGGTGCATAATATAGGAAAAGATACTGAAGGGGTGCTTGAAGCCATCTATCAAACATGGTGGGGGATATATGATGGTCTGGGGCTTTGGTGGTGGTAAAGTGTATGATTTGTACAGGGCAAAAGGTAGCTATTGGTCCATTTTGCAACACAATTTTGCATGGCACTTGATTGTAGCCACTTTCCTTCTACAACAGGACAATGACCGAAAACACTTCAAAATCTTCAAGAACTATTTAGAGAGTAAGCAGTCAGCTGGTATACTGTCAATAATGTCATGGCCAGTGCAGTCAGTGGATCTCTACCTGATTGAGCTGTTGTGGGAGCAGCTTGACTGTATGGTATGGAAGAAGTGCCCATCAAGCCAGTCCAACTTGTGGGAGATACATCAGGAAGCATGAGGTGAAATTTCTTCATCTTACCTCAACAAATTGACAGCTAGGATGACAAAAGTCTGCAAGGTTACCACAGCTGCAAACGGAGGATTTTAGACAAAAGCAAAGTTTGAAGGACAAAATTATTATTTAAAGTAAGAATAATTATTTTTAACCTTATCCATGTCTTGACTATATTTAATATTTATTTCTCAACACATTTGATATTTCCATGTTTTTATGAAAAATGTGAAATTTTGAACAGCAGTGTGCCTATATATTACATACACATATGTATTCATGTATTCAGATTCTGAAGTGCTATATTTATTTCTAGTGGAAATAACTGTGTGACAATGAGTCCATTACCCCACTCATGTTCCTGTAGCAGCTCATATGCCTTCATCCTCAACATTCATCAGCATCCTGTACATCCAGACAGTGACTCAAAAAACTGCATGTTTCAGTACTCATGTTCTGAAGTCCTTACATGTTAATGTGCAGTTTTGTTTAAATTCTTTTTTGGTGCATGAGGTTGACAAAGAACTACTCTAAAACTGGTCAGTATCTAAATAACAGCAGATTCAAGTTTTTTAAATCTATTCTGCTTTCCCAATGGGCATGAGCTAATTCAGCAACAAGAATTCAGAGTGCCATTTCACTAAGTGGATTTTTCACAATGTGTAATGATAAAAATGTTCACAGCAAAAATCAGCCCCTTGAAGAGATCTACAAGTCATCGGCAGGTGAAACTGTGTGTCCAGACAGGGCAAAGGAAGAGCCCAGAGGATAATAAAGCTCAAGATATTCTTTCTTGTCTGCGCAAAATGCTGCCTCCCAAAATTTATTTCCTTCCATTGTGGAGTGTGGAGTGGGGTCTGGCGGTTGAAAGTACATTAAAAGCCTGATGTCCAGCCTCAGTTGTTCATGCCATTAAAACACCAAGTGCACGAACATCTAACAGTCACTTGATGATTGAGTTTCAATGGGTGTCTGTTAGCTCTGTGTCAAAGGAGATTTTGCTCCACATTGCATTGTTCAGTGAAAGAAATGAATGAACAATGTGATACTGCAGTGAGATGCTCAATCATTTGATTCGCTAAAATATTGAATTACACCAAGACTGATGGATAATTTAGATACTGTGGTAAATGTTTCTTTTCTGCATTTAAATGAAATGTTAGGGCAAGTCAGGCATCACATGTAGTCTTAAAGCAATTCCGTTGGCAGTGCACATTTTGATTTTGCTTGATTCCTCCATGGATAGAATGTTTTAAGAAGTGATATAAGGCAGCTAGATTCATTTATTTTGATTGGTGTGATCTATTTAAAAAAAAACAAACAAACAAAAAAAACAGTCGATGTTTCTGTACACTTTCTGTACTTACGGTAACTGTGAGAATTTTTCAGTATCATGGGAAGCTATACACCACATTGTAGCTTGTTCCGTCTCCTGCTGTTTGATTGGCTATGTAACACAGATATTCATACTTGTCAGAATCTTTATTTCATGTCATATTGCAGCTGGACATCATTTTTGCTTTCAGATTAAAATGAATCCAATTTGCTAGAGTGGACCTTACAATACTGTTCCTAAAGACTGCCTTAAGGTTCTTCAGTATTGGGGTGATTACGTCACGTGAGATCTTGACTGTATACTAAAAGTTTATGTCTTGAGTCTTGAGCAGCCAGAGGACGTGCAGAGGTTTCCGCAGTTCAGCCCATGGGGATATTGGCCACCTTTCTTTGTCCCCCTCAGCCTGCTATAGAGAAACCTCCATTAAACAATGTGTCTGTCATCAACCAGCAGCCATTTCTGTACTGTGACCCTAGCCAAACCCAATCTACTGCAGTGCAGCACACAATCCGCTCAGTCAGTTAAACATCTGCAGAAGTGAGTGCTGCTGTATAGCTCAAACTCTCTCAAGTGGAAAGAACAGAAGATGGTCCTTGAAGACTTGGGAATTTTTTTGATGACCTGGTCATTATTCTATAGTGGTCAAGACCTTTGATGAGATTTAATGTGGTGTGGTTGTTTGGCCTTGGGCCTCGAATGCATTGTGACCCCTCAGTCAGCGAATAACCAGAGACTGTGCTATCTGAAGATTATGCTGTGGTTTGTTGTTTTATGTTTTCCAATGAATAGTGAGAAGTGAGTGTTTCGTGTGAGTGCGTGTGTGTGAGAGAAAGAGAGAGAGAGAGAATTGCATAAACCCCCACTAGCAAGATTTGATGAATGCCTGTGACAAATGCCTGTATGTGAATTAAATTGCCCAAAAAACCCACATCAACACATCCGTTTCTGCTGCCGTTGCAGTACAACAGTTTTCTTACTGCTATTGGAAAACATCGAACATAGCGATAATGTTCATCATGCTGCTTATGTATGGTATGTCGGACTAAGATTATTTCATTCTCTTTCTCTTTACTCCACTCATTAACCAAATAGTTTTGGTCATGGTCATTTCAGTTACACGGCATTTAGTTCTAATCTCCTAATTGTTCCAAGAGTGCTGATATTTAGTATAACAAGCACCGGTACATATTGCTCATTGCATCACTGCACTTTTCTGTGCTGACTACATAAAAATTTTATTCTAGTAATAGTTCTTTACACTGAAACAGTGACGACATGTACTACAACCAGTCAGGTGGTCTATCTGGCTTGTGCTTATGTGGGAAATATTGTCATTGACAGAACAAACATAAACATTTGGTGTTAGTGTCTGAAATGTCAATTATTCAATAATAATTAGAGAACCGTTGACACTCACAATCATGCTATTATGCTGATTACCTGTGACTGATTCCCAGCAATGCAGATGTTGAGTATACCAGCACTCTTGCTTCTATGATATTCCATAAGTAAAGAAATATTAAAGAAAGTTTTCACAGCTTCCCGTATTCTAATTGTTTAATTATATCATGGGGCATGGTGGCATAATGGTTAGTACTCACGGCAAACAAGGCCTTGGTTTGTGTTCTGGGCTTGGTGAGGATGTTTCTGTGTGGACTTTGCATGTTCACTTGTGCTTGCATGGGTTTTCTCTGGGTACTCCGGTTTCCTTCCACAGTTTAAAGACATGAACATTCGTCTAATTGGCTCTGAAATTTCTACTAGGTGTGAGTCTGAATAAGTGTTTGTGTGTTTGTGTTGGCCATACGATGGACTGGTGAGCTGTTCAGAGTGTACCCTCCTTTGCCAAGAGTCGTCCGAGATAGGCTCCGGCCTCCCCATAACCTTTGTAGGATTAAGTGGTCTGGCAAATGAATCAGTGAATAATTTTATAATTGCTGTTGTAAGCACACCAAGGCTGAACGTAGGAGGAGCTGAATAAAGTTTGAATAATCTTTGTTTTTCTTTGAGCTCCCCCACTCTTCCCACTGAAGAACACAAAGCAGTGCATTCAGCTACAGTACAAATGGCAACAAGCTTGAACCTGGAAAAAATAATAATCAAAACTATCAGCTCAGATTGATCAGTCGTAGCACCATCTTTCTGTTTAGCAGTTTTTAGGGTTTCTTATCTTTTTTTTTTTTTTTGTAAAACCAGACATCTGTATAGTAAATCCAATAAGAATTTTTTTTCTTCAGAAATCGACATCTGCCATGTCCCATTTTCTGCAGATGCCAACAACATTTCTGCAAATCAGCACTCTGAAGGTTCTGCCATGATTTAAGCAGGTTACTGTACACAAATCTATTCTCCACTTGCTTAAAAAATAGTCCAGGAACACTTTTCTGAAACACTATTTCAAAATTTCATTAAACACTTTTACTCTGCTTTCTTTTTGTTATAGGGGACATTCTGTGAGGCAATTTAGCTTGGAATGCAATTCAGTGCTAAATGACACACTATGTACCTCATATGCAATTCTGAATGACTGCCTAATCTGCTGGTTGGCACATGGCATTATTATCAGACTCATTTTTATCGAATTAATAACCATAAGTCATAATAATTGCCCCTCCCCCCTTTTTTTAAAATTTGGATTTGTCTGTTTTGCCAAAAAACAAGTGAAGCTGTCTGTTTGTTTGCCCCAAAAGGTAATCACAAACCTGTTTTCATTTTGTTTTGGTATAGTTTTCAGCCCTTGACAATTACTTACATCACTCCATGTCTGTTCCGACTGCCCCTATGTAAAATGGACACTTCTATCAGGGAGATCAGATGAAAAGTATTTATGGAAAAACACTGAAAACAAGTAAAATTTAGTTTTTGCTTTCGAGGACGAGGTTATGAGTTGATATGACAGACATAATTGTATATGTAGATATTGGATGGCTGCCATCAGAATTCATGGGTACTGATAAAACATTGTTTATCATTCCATTATATAATTTCTAGAAGGAATTTTAGTTCCTGTTGGAGCTGCTGGATTTGAGCCTGGATAAATCTTTGAAGCTCTCTGGTCCAGCTGGATTGCAGCAGAAGTGGAATAGAGCAGTGTCGCCTACTCTCAGCTGAATTTCAGGATTAATTGGAAGTGGTTCACGCTCAGTCTCTCTCTCTCTCTCTCTCTCTCACAGACACACACCCTTGCGAACTGATATTTGGATAAACAATCTTTGTGATTTAAGGCAGAAGGAAACTCTTAACTCACTCTTGATGTATGAATTGTAAAAGACTTGTTTTATTGTTTAGGATGCACAACATTAGGAATTGATTTTCATGTTTTTTTTTTCTTTTATATGTGAGGATTTTATCAGGAGTCCTTTTTAATCAGCTTCCCAAAAAAATTGAACCCTAGCAGATATATACGCAGGGCACATCAATATTTGTGCTTACACAACAGACTCACTGCTTATCTTTAAATGTTTCATGCCTCCTTTGTTTCAGTTTTCTTTCTCTCTAACCAAACTCTCCTCATCTGTCTGTGCATGGCATTGGCAAGCTGAGCACTAGCATGGGCAATGCTTAAATAAATTATGTAGCTGCCACTAAGTAATTCCCCCCTTGTACTCCCATGTATGGAGGGTCTTTTACTGAGCTGTGTCCTTGTATCTCTGGAAAGATGAGTCAAAGCCTTCCCTGTCACTTACAGTCTTTCTGAAAGGAACCTGTGAGAGAAAAAAGGACATCATTTGTGGTTAGTGGGTTTTTTTAGCTAGTGCTTTGAGCGAAAGGGAATGAGTGCAGGGAAATGAGGTGACCCTGGGTCTTTGAAGTGCATGACCATCATTCCAAAACCTGCAGCATTGAATAGAACCCTAGATAATATAAAAAGGCTCATCTGTGACAAAATGCTGCTTCTTTTGAAGCCTTATTTTATATTCACAGAGGAAAATCAAGCCAGACTAAAGGTTCAGATTGCACCGTATCATTTATTGTGCACCTCACTGATTTACACTGCACTATTTTATTTCTAATGATACTGTATCTAATGCCATGTTATAAATAAGGTGAAATTGCAATAAACTATAAATAGGGTGTAACATAATTCCAACAAATATTTATGTATACGATTGCAAAGTATATTTTTACACAGTAAATCCTTCTTTCCTTTTCTATTATGCAGCATGCTGGACATCTGTGTTTTTTCCATGCCATATTTTAGAAACATTTTTGTCCCATTAACATATTCACACTTAATTAACAGTCTCAAATCTTCTCACATTCTTACTAGCCCATTGCAGAATAATACTGACACATGGCATCTCCGTGAAAAAGCATTTGTTTATCAGGATGTATGAGAAGCTTTATGTTACATAAAGCCTAAGCCACATACTAGTGAAGTGAAAAAAAGTTTGACTGGTGATTTTGACAAGAATTTTGAATGTATTTTTAGTCTTGCACTTCACGCATTTGAAGTGATGAGAACCAGAGTGGTCTAACCAACAGAAAGCTGATTTTGAGAAAAAAAGACGTATGTTTTTGTGATATAAAAAAAATCAGGGATTATATTTATTCTTGATATAATTCAAGGTCATATGGAAGATGAAAGAAACTCCCTTTTTTTGGTCATTTAACAGCAGACCTTATCCACATCTGTCAAAATATGTCCTTATCTTATTCACCATATCACCATAGACACAGGAGCTGGATGTAAGCACAAAATAATGTTTATTTTCTATGACAGGCATACAGGTCCAAAAATATGAGGAAACTATGTGAGGAAAAATATGTGAAAAATAGGCAAAATCTAGAAAAATACAAGAGCCAGGTAACCAGAAACAATCAAACCAGAATACAAAATCAAAAGAATTGTTATAATTCTGCAAACCCAAACGTAATACCATGCTGTGCAAAGTGTCTGTGAACTAAAAGTTTTTAAATAGTCTCTGCACTCTAATTGAACACAGTTGCATGTAAACATATTCATGATGGTGCACTCTGGGAAACATATTTTGGATATAAGGCCCAAAAGTATGGCTTAGAATTGTAGTTTGGTGCCTACCTGAAAGCTACTAGGTTGTCCGTCCGAACAGAGCCAGCTGTTTCATCTTCTCTTTACCTGTTAGGGCAAAATGAACAAAGATTTCTCCAGTACTTTCATTGTCAAATAATTTTAATTACACTGTTGTTACAGTTTAGTCATAACATAAAAGGTCATCAATGAGTACTTACTGTCAAAATTTACATTGATAAAATTAACAGTGGCACGTGAACTAGCGTGAACTACCGGCAGAGTCCTGACAATATGTTTTTGTGTAGTAGGCTGGAGGTGTGTGTGCAAGATACAACTTTGGCCAGAACAGCCACTATCTCTCTATCACCCACAGCTCTCTCTACATTCAGGAAGTACAAATCTCCTCCATATCACTCGGAGCTGTGGTCTTGACAGTCGGAGTAAATAAAAAGATGTGTATGAGCTTCACTTCCTGATTCACCTCACTAGGATTTAAGCCTTTAGATCCAATGCCGATCCTGTCTATCACACTGATTGTGTTTTGTTTAACAATTTTTAAACTGAACCTGTTAGAGAAAACTCTTTGCTGAAGGATAGTATTTATAGGGTTATATGGTGAATGCAATCACAAACCTACATAAACATTTAAATATACAGAATTTTACCCAGGTGGCACAGTAGTATAGTGGTTAGTACATTTGCCTCACAGCAGGAAGGTCCTGGGTTCGATTTCCGGGTGCAGTTGTTTCTGTGTGGAGTTTGCATGTTCTCCACGAGCTTGCGTGGGTTTCCTCTGGGTGCTCCACTTTCCTCCCACAGTCCAAACAGATTCACATTAGTCTAATTGGCTGTTTCAAATTGCCCCTAGGTGTGAGTGTGAAAGGTTGTGTATGTGTGCTGCTCGGTGATGGTCTGGTGAGCTTTTCAGGGTCTACCCCGCCTTCACCCAGTGTCGGCCGAGAGCCTCCCCGCGACTGTAATAAAGGGTTAAGTGGCAGAAATGATGTTACCTCCTTTTACCCCCACATTTCACATCCTCAGATATCATAAATATAGTGCAGAAATGTTATTTGTTTTTTTCATTTATTTTTTACTTCTGAAGAATAGAGTAAATTTAAGTGCTGAAACAAAAGTTTAATGAATTTTGTGTGTCTGTTTTGACAAGTATTTTTTATAAGTTGTTCCACCAGTTATCATAATGACCACATTTGTAAATTACATTTTAAATGTTATAAAACCTGAGTCAGGTGGCATATACTTCGCAGTTTATATTTTATTTAGTGCATATATGTTTGCAATTTTCATACAGAGTCACGTAATTATGAAGTTTCTTCTCAGATCCTACAATCAACCTCACTCAGATTTAGGAAGAAAATAAAAATACATATTCATTAAAAAAAAAAATTCAATTACCTAATGGTCAGAAAAGTTACAAGCATGTGATGAGATTAAGAGACACTGCAGGACATCTGGAAGTTTGTATGACTCGTTGACATTGTCATCAGCATTATCAGCCATTATAGCCGACTTGCATGATGATGGGCAGCAATAAACAAAACCAGATTTATTAATAATAACAAAACAAAATCCCAAAAAGTTGAGGTTCATACACCACCACTCAGACTTACACAGAATAAAAAACATACAATCTATCTCAGATAGGCAGACAGAATTGCAGATAAATAATTGTTTGTGGAGCAAATGCCGAAATCAGAAGTTCGACGGAACATGAACTTGTTAAACAGATAATTAAACTAAGGTGGTACAAATGAAAGTGAAAATCGGAAAGGGAGTAAAGAGCAAACCCAGGCTCAGACACCTATCAAAAGACATCTATCAGGAGCTCCAATTTTAGGCAGTGCCTAAATCTATGTATTTTGGTGTAGAATGAGAGAATTAAACAATTTTTCCTTTTTTTGAGCTATTGAAAAACATATACATTTTCTATGAAGCATTCGGCTGGTGACATTCTGGTGGCGAAAGTCTGTCCTTTAGAATGTAGCTTTATGTGAAATCCCTGCAAAAAGATTTTAGCATTCGTGTCCATACACAGCCATATCTGACCCTGATTCTCTCATTTCCCCTCTCGTGTTTTTCTCCTACTCAGCTTAACTCCTTCATTCCTCTTTCTCTTGACCTCCTCACCTCTGTCTCTTCAGAATAGATGGGTGAGCTTCTGGAACAGGAGACAATTTAAGGCTGGTATTAGCTGAGGTCTATCCTCTGCCCTGGCCTTGGTGCTTTTAAGCCCCTAAAGTCCAGCTGATCCCCCACACACCTCTTTCACGTCACTTCACCCTGCTGACCCCATCAGAGCACGCCATTAGTTCTGAGAGCGGGGTGAATTCTGGAGCTCAACCCAGTGCTATAACCTGAACCTTTACAGTCCCATTTTTAATTATAAGTTGTGTATGATGTGTGTTCAGGTGCAGAGAGATAATGACTGTAAGGCGAATATTAGATTTTTATTTGTATGACACTCGAGTGAATTATGACATTACTCATACTATTATTTGTTGTGTACAGACACACCAGTAATATGAACTGTTGAGTTCAGAAGAAATTATACATGTTAAAAAAAATTGGTAAATATGCCCTCTAGACAAGTATTTATATAATAATTATAATAATCATAATCACTATAATAATAATAATAATAATAATAATAGTTTTATTATAACAACAATAATAATAATAACAACAACAATAATAACAATTATTATTTTTATATATTACTTTAATATATTTTAGCATAAGCATAGTGATCATAAATTTATTGAAATATAATAACTTTTATATAGATTTATGTAGATATGAAGGGATATTTTTGAGAAAATATGATATATGCGTTAGAAACAATAGACAAAATCCCATAGTTAAAAAATTATATAGTAGTGGAATTTTAGTAAGGAATTAAGATGTAAAAAGTTAATTAAATAAATAAGATAAAATATCTTGCAGAAGTGAAATTATATGCATTATCTAAATAATAGTAAACAATATCAGTGTATACAGTTTACACATTACTTGTTATATATA
>JAQMYF010000013.1:18109803-18136010 GCA_030014195.1 Neosilurus mollespiculum | reverse complement strand
TTCTGAACCACTTAATCCTACTGATGTCACAGGGAGGCTGAAGTCTGTCTCAGTTAACTCTCAGCACCTGGGAGAAACCAGTGCAGGAACATGTAAACTCCACACAGAAATACCATCGCCAAGCCCCAGATTCCAATGCAGCGGCTTCTTGCTGTGAGGCAGATATGCGACTATGCCACCCTTGCACATCTTAAAACATCTTAAAAACTCAAAATTTAAATGTATAAAATGAATTGAGGTACCTGTCTGTAATCGACTCAATTAAAAAAAGTTTTCTTTTTGTTTTTATGTGTACTTATGCACTATCACAGAGCTTAATTATTGTTAATTATATTTGATGTTTGTTGATGACACAGTCACTTCCTGGCCACTTTAAAACTGCTCATCATGCTCAAAAACAAACCAAACGAATAGCCATTTTTTAATGTTCATCTGTTCAGTTTTGATGAGCCTGTGCCCAGAGTAGCCTCGGATTCCTGACCTTAGCTGCCCTGAGCGGAACATGATGTTTTATTCTGTTATAGCTCATCCACCTGCGTGTTTAACTTGTGTGTTCTGAGATGCTTTTCTTGTCACTATGGTTAAGAAGAGTGATAAACAGTGTTAAGAATAGGAGTTTCTTTAACATTCCTGTCAGTTTGAGCCAGCATAACCATTCCCCTACAAGCCCTCTAATCATTGAGGTGTTTTTGCCTGCTCATCTACAATTCAGTGTTGTTGTTTTTTTTTAATATATATTCTGAATTCCTTCCACAGTCCAAAGACATGCACATTAGGCTGATTTGCTGTTTCAAATTGCCTCTGGGTGTGAGTGTGAATAGTTAGTAATAGATAGTGGCCCTGAGATGGACCAGCAAACTGTACAGAGTGTACCCCGTCTTTACCCAGAGCCTGCCTGCTAGTGGGATTAAGCTGTTCGATTGATGCGTGAATGAATGGATGGTAAAAACAACCATGCCACGGTCCCAGTCATTGAGATTCGAATAAAATGGATAAAATGTGAAAATTCACTGAAGCTGCATGATTTGTGATGCTGTCATATAATCAACTAATTGGATAATTGTAGGATTACAGGTATTTCTAATAAAGTGTTCAATTATATATCATGAACCTTGAGCTTTCACTTACACTAATTAACATATAAAGAATAATATACGAATCATATCATATGTTTACCTTTCATAACATATAAGAATCTGGGGTTTCACAAGATTCAGAAATAAAGTATGCTGTTTATTAAATCTGCTATCACACATTTGCCAGTGGAAAAGTATATTAGAGTGAATGTTTCTTTTTGACAGCTGTGTATATATATTTTTTCACATTTGGCACAGAACAATTGATATGTTCATTCTGCAACATTGATTTCTCAGCTCTCACTTTTAAATGTGTTTTTTAGATGAATAGGATGTTAGTGTTCGGCTATCTATACCACTTTGCCCATACCCATGTGGTATATTCAATTCATGCTGTTTCTTGCAGAAATTGATAGATTGATTGCTTGTAGTGGATTGCACATGCACTCTGTCAGTGACCAATATTGAAGGATAATGCCATCATTATCTGTTGCCTCAAATGTATTAGGGTACTAAGCCTTAATCCACTTTAGATTGTGTATTCAGGTGTTCCTGTGTTGGCCCTGTGGTGGTTTGACGGGCTGTTCAAGGTGGAGTCGGCCTTCGCCCAGTGTTGGCTGAGATAGGCTCCAGCATATCTGTGACCCTAACAGGATTAAGTGGTTCAGCAAATAGGTAAGTGATTGAGTGCTTAATAGGTCTTAACCATCACTCAACTATTTTAATTAATTGGTGTAAGAGAGAAAGACTAGCAGTAGAAAAGCCTACCACAGGCTGTGCTTTTTTTTTAAAAGGGTACCCTACTTTTAGTAACGATATTACCATAAAGTATTTTTCATATTTCTTTCCTTTTACGTCCTTGGAAAATATAGTTGAGGGAAATTGCCTTGCTGTGTTTATTCTGGTTCCCTGACGCTATCTATATAAATGTGTTTAACTGTGGTAAAGAAGAAATACCATGAGGAAACATTGTGGTCTCAGTTAGTTTTTTATAGGCTTAATCGGGGATCATCTTGGGTATTCTGCTGTTTAATAGATCTCAGTTGTCTGTTTTCAGACAACAGTCCCACTGGAAAGCAATAAAACATTACCACTCCAAATGATATGTTTTGTTTAGCTGCATTTTTGTGCTGATGTATGTTATAGTGCCTTTGAGGGCTCAGTCTTGAAGCCCTTAGTTCAGTATGATGAGATTGTAGAGCTTCTTCTTGTAATAGTACTGCTTCAATTTCAGAACGAGTGTCAGTTTTTGACCTTTAAGTTGGATTCAAGCAGCTGTAAATTCCACCTGAATAAGGAAAGTGGAGCTGGGGATGATGAGAATGGGAACACACAGGGCCCAAGAAACTCCATTAATCTATCCATTTGCTGGAACTGTTAATTTAAGCAGAACTGCAAAATTGCAAAATACTGTGATTACATTCTGTTCATCAACAGCTAGACAACAGCTAACAGCTAGACAGAGAAATATTATAATGTTGTTTTTAATTATTATTAACTTTATATGACAAAGAAATCCTCATTATTCTAAAGGTTTATCCTGTTTAGGGTTGTGATGAATCCAGAGTCTGGGATTCAAGGTGGAACCACACCATGGAACTGATACCAGTACATTGTGGGTACCATGTACACACATACTTGTGCTCTCTATCACTAGGGTTACAACAGAGTAGCCAGGCTATCTGTGTTTTTGGGAAGTTCAAGAAAGCCCCAGGGCCTAATGGAAGCCCATGAAATGGGGAGAACATTCTGAATAACTCCATTAAAACAGTAACCACCTCAAATAGCTGCACCACCATGCAGAATTACTCATGTCAAATGGCCCTTAGTGAACATGAACTATTATTATTGGCTTGCAGGGATACTTAACCATTTGAAGCAACATTATCAAAATACTGTAGTTACCTTTGTGTTTTTTCTATGCCTGTCACCACAAAAAGTCAGTGAAAAATATGAAAAAGTAAAGGCACACCTTTTAAGATTTGAATGCAGAGAGCATCATTGTTGTGGTTTGCAACTTTGACATATGCATCTGCAGCATGCCCTCAAGCTCCAAACCAAATACTTGGTTTTTAACGTTGAATATTTGAATATTAAAATTAGATCGACAGCATACTCCCCAGCTCATTAAAATGTATGAAAATGTACACATTATTTGTATGATAATGCAGATAATGCACAATATATTCAATAAGTTAAGGATATGTATTCTGGTAAACATAATTTTTTTTTCTTTCATCCCAATCTGTAGAGCCTAGCTTTTGTGTAGATGTTTTCAGTGAAGCATCATTCCTAAGGACATTCATTATATGCTTCTGCACATACTGTATCTGTGCATTGAGTGAAAATATGCGGTTTACCGTAAGTGCTGAAAATGCATTGTGGTTCTTTTGTTGACTTTAAGCAGCAGGAGCCTCAGTACACAACAAAAAGTGCTGAGACAGAACTTTGAATATGAAACCATGGTTAATATATCACCTGCCACTAGCCTATAAATACTTGTCCCCAGTGGACTTCATATGCAAAAGATTATGCATGTATTTTGTCAATGCCAGTGTGGAAATCTCCACAAACTGGACATGGAGGAGACCTGGGAGTCACTGGGGTGCTGACACAGTGCGGAATCAATCGCACTGCATACAAAAGTCTGCTGTGCGCACTGCAGTTTTTTGTGATTATTGACCAGGTATGACGCGGAAAATATTGATGTAGGCATTGAAGTATCAGACTTAGTAACAAGTCCATACATGTACAGTACACATGCAGCAGTGTAGGCTCATCATGATTGATCTAAGCCTTTTAATGTGATTTATACCATGTATTAATGACTGTGCTCTGTGGATCTGTACCACAAATGGATAATAGGGACAACACACTGTAGGGGTTGCACAGCTGCTACTTGTTACTAACTGACCAGTAATTACAAGTTATTTTCATTTTCCTTTTATAGTCAAATTAAAAATAAATTCAGCATGTTTCAATGCATGTTTTTATCATCATTGTATTTTTAGGCTACAAACAACAAAAGTAAAAAAACAACCATGTAATAGATGTGCAAAATAATAAATCACATTAGACTTTAAAGATGCACCAGTTCTTAAAACTAATTAACTAATCCACGTGCACCTTTTCATGTGGATTAGTTGGCAGTATTTGCTGATTGTCAAACTGAGAACTTATAAAATGGAACCTCCTCATTTTAGGTTTTAACTCTGAATGGCTACAACAGTGTCTGGAAGGTTATTCTGCCATGTACAATCTGAAAAAGAATCTGGATCGACCTCTATGAGGCAGGATGCGCTATTGATCTGACTCCAAACTAGCTGAGTGAATTGATTGGGATGGGCAGCTCATGGATCTGAATGCACTCTTGCATTCAGTACTGGTCACAACTGAATTCACTACAACGATGATGATGTAGTGATTCTACTTAATACATTATTTATTGATAAAGGTCAGATATTACACCTAATTGCAGACCTTTGTTTATTTTTATTTCGGACTCCAGTGGGCACCACAGTATGGTTCCTAATGCAAAAAAAGGCCAGCTAATCAGAAGGCCCAGCATGCCGTGACACACTTGTGTGCCCTGCCCATCACACAAAAAAAGGAAACCCCTTGAGTTTACAGCACAGAGGGAAAACTCAAACATGCGCTAAACTTGTTATTCAACATTCTGGCTTCGTCTCACACTGTAACAACATTTGTGGGTCAAAAAAGTGGACACAGCATAATATCTCCCCTTTGAAGGAAAGTAAATAGGAATGGAACGGCACTGTCACCTCACAGCAAGGTGTCACAGCTTCTCCTATGACCCTGTTGTGTATAGAAAATGGATTGGTTTAACATAAATATATCTGATGGAGGCATTCCTTTGGGAGTAAGCATGAGTGGGATTATAAAATAGTCTCACGCCTCTTCACTTCATGCAAAGTAGCAGCAACGTGTTAACAGTTCAATTAATCAAAAGATTAGAAATGTTTTTTATGCTGTAAGCTTGTGTGGTTAACTAGAACTGGCTTTATTTATGAAATTATGAAAAATTATGAAATACAGTATATTCCGACGAAGTGCATTTAGCTGCTTGCCTTTCTTTGCTCTTTACCCCCTCCCTGACCTCCCCATCAAAATAACTAGTAAATGTATTATTTGACTACTCTCTACAACCTACAGCACACATAATATGCCAGTATACACTGTCAGCTATAACATTAACACCACTTGTCTGGTCAGCAAACTGCAATGCAGATTGTGTTCTGGCACCTCTCTGTCATAACTAGTGTTAACAGTTTTAAAAGTTTGTGCTACAGTTGCTGTTCTGTGGGTTTTAGACCAGGTGCACTAGCATTCATTCCCAATGCGCATCAATAAGCCTCGTGACACTCTTGCCAGTTCAGTGATAACCACCTTTGATAGGTGCTTATCACTGAATACCAATCTGCCATTGTGGAAATGAACAGAAGTTTAGCCATCACAATCTGGCCCTTGTAAAAAGCTCTAGTGCAGCTAACTATCAAAGGCCAGCCGTGTCTCTCACTGTCTGTGGTAATAGAACCATTGCTGTCTTTCAAAAGAGTAGACCATTTAGTTGCCATCAGCGTGTTTCTGCCTTAAGAAGTGTTGGATCCAAAATTGTTCTCATCCTGAATATAACTGAAAAATTGTTGGCTGGACGTAAAGCAATCATTCACTCACTCACTCACTCGCATTTGCTCATTTTTCCTACTTCCAACTCGAAGTAAAGTAAAACACGATTTCTCCCAAAAGCAGTAATCACACCTTGTCAGATAGTGTCAAAGAATGTCCAACGGAAAGCAACGTTTTTAATCCATTCTACTCCATTCTCATGTATTTATTGTCCATATTTTGTATGACCAATACATTCCCTGACAGGCGAGGTTTGTCTAGTCCGGTTGAAAGTTTTGTGCATGCACAAAACTTGGACAGACCCCACTGGACAAAGGTGTCCGCCAGTGCATACTTGTCCTGTACTTTGTCAGTTTGCCTCCAGTCAACCTGACTCATGTCCACCTGACACGTTTCTGGCAAGGTGTGGCTGCTATCTTGCAATGGAGATGACTTTCAACAAAGTATAATTTTCTTGCACAAAGTTCAGTCAGATATCTGTTTATTCTCTCTGGCATGGTTTGACTGCTTCCTAATACATTCCACTAGTTGGCACATGCCACTGTATTGAGATATATTAATTTGATTTAATTATCCACTGAGCCTGAGGTGTGTAATTGTTTTAAAATGTACTACATGGGCACCTAACCAAAAAAGCACACAAAAATTCTTAGAGTTACCATAAGTTTTGATTATTATTATTATTATTATTATTATTATTCATTCATTTATTTTTTGAATTGCTTAATCCTAATTAGGGTTGCGGGGAGGCTGGCGCTCATCTCAGCCGACTCTGGGCGAGGGCACAGTACACCCTGGAGAGCTCGCTAGGCCATCGCAGTATTATTATTATTCATAATATTTTAATTAGGACTTACACAGACAAACTCCCAGCGCAAGCAGTGCAAAGCCTAAGAGCTGTGTAATGCCTTTAAACACTACAGAGTTGTCTACTAGGCAAATGAAAAACAAACTAAAACTGGATTTTAATAATTTGTTCAGCGTATTCATTTAAACACCAAAGTATACCATGCTCCGTGAATGTGTTTTAGTATACACTAGGGGAAACACAATAAAAAAACTAAAACAAGATTTCTATAGTTTATATTTACATATTTTAACCATTCCATGATCTGCACCACTTTATCCTGTTTAGGGTTGTGTGGAAACTGGTGCCAATGCCAGCTGACTCTGGGCGAAGGGGGGGATAGTCCACCATGAACAGCTAATAGCTCTGTTCTGCTACTGGCAGCATCGCTTCAGGAACTAAAGTAAAGAATCGAAAGTAAATTAAACTATGCTCTGTAAAGATGTTTCAGTACATACTACAGGAAACAAGAAAAACAAACTAAAATTGGATCTTTATAGTTTACATTTACAAATTTTAGCCAGATCAAGTGAGCATTTTAAATCGACTAACAGCTCTGTGTTGCTAGTGGCATCTGGTCTGTTCACCCTACTCATTTAGAAACCAAAGAAAACAGTGCTCCCTCAGGGTCTTTTAGACTATTCTAAAGAAAACTCATGTAAAACAAACTAAAATGAGATTTCTCTGGTTATTTTTTTCCATTTCAAAGCATAAAGTGATTGCACTGCTTATTCCAAGTGCCTGTGACAAACTGTAAAGGTCATTTTGATTCAAGCATTATCCACTCTGAATAATGATTCATGATTATGAGATAGCGGACCAGTAATATTACACTATATTCGTGTAGTATATACTTATCAATGTTATTCACATCACATGAGGCCACATTGTCATGGCTAATCAACTTGACCTGTTCTGGACCTATTCATCTCCAAAACAGCAGGTCTTATGGGGTGTTCCTGGTATGTAGTGGCAAGTACCTACCAAAGCTTGTCCAAAGAAGGACAAAAAGGAGTGTCATTAGTGCTCAAGGCTCATTGATGTGTGTGGACAGCAAAGGTTAGTATGTCTGGTCTGATCCCACAGAAGAGCTACTGTAGCACAAACTGCTAAAACTGTTAATGCTGCTATGATAGAAAGGTGTCAAAACACAGTGTATTACAGCTTGCTGTGTTTCGAGTTGCCTAGCTGTAGACCAGCCAGGTGGTGTTAATGTTATGGCTGAGCGGTGTATGGAATCATGGAGTATGTTGTACAGTTCAGTATAGTAAAACGGTAATAAATAAATAAATAAATAAATTCATCTTGACAGCATTGGTCCAAAAAACAGACTTTTTTATTTGATAAAACACATGCTTCCATGCAACGGTTGCATCTAAGTACATACAAAGGGCCAAGTTATCTTTGTATTTCATGCTACATTTATTGTCATCTGGCAGACAGCCCAATTAACCCTCAGCGCTGTGGTGAAAAGAGGACAGAGCGGAATAATGACTGTTTTTACACACAAGCATCCAAACAGCAATTAGCCTGCATTTTACGCCACATTGGCCCCATGTTTTTACCAAGGTGGAGCACTCTGAGGGTGTGCAGCCCACCCAAATCGAGGGACAAACAGCCCCATCAATTTCACATTACAGTGTCATTTGTCCAGAAATTCAGACTGTCTCCTTCTTTTCTCTTTTCATGTGTGACCATTTCTGTTTTAGGGAAGATGATACAGAAGGTGTCTGTATTGTTTTCTGAAACGAGACCTTTCTGATGTACTGCTGTTATTAGAGATTCTTATATATTTAACAGTGATTTGTTAAAGGAGAGGAAGATTTAATTTAGCCACATAATTAGAAAGGTGAATAGTAAAAAGTAAAAAGCAAAATAATCAAGATTTTGATCATTTATTTTTTAGATATTTTAACCAGGGGGCAGCATGGTGGCGCAGTGGTTAGCACTCCTGCCTCACAGCAAGAAGGCCTGGGTTCGGTTCCTGGGCTCGGGGCGTTATTGTGTGGAGTTTGCATGTTCTGTCCATGCTTGCGTGGGTTTCCTCTGGGTACTCCGGTTTCCTCCCACAGTTCAAAAACATGCACAGGAGGCTAATTGGCTGTTCCAAATTGCCCCTAGGTGTGAGAGTGAGTGTGAATGGTTGTGTATGTGTTGGCTCTGCGATGGCCTGGTGTACCAGAGTGGTGTACCAGAGTTGGCTAAGATGGGTGCCAGCCTCCCTGCGACCCTAATTAGGATTAAGCGGCTTAGAAAATGAATAGATGAATGAATGAAAATTTTAACTTCGACAAAGGCAGGTCAGGACAAACTCTAGAAGGGCACAAGCAATGTGTAATGGCATATTTTTAAACCCATCCAAGGTTTATACTTACATAAAAGATATACTGCATGAAAATGTAACAAATGTTTGTTCCATTACAGCATATCTTTAAACTCCTTCAGTGTTTTAGTGTATAATAATTCCAACAACATTCATTGGACTGTAGGAGGAAACCAGAACACCTGGAGAAAACCCACGTAAGCCAAAGGACAACATGTAAACTATACACAGGAACACTCAGGACGCAGGACCAGACCAGGACCTCCTTGCTGTGAGGCGGATATTCTGACCACTATCCCATTGTGCTGCCGCTCCACGTGGGATAATGTTTTTTTTATTATACATTCTACACATTTTCTTTTTTCTGATCGAAGGAAAGCCACTGGCTAATTCTTGGGATTCTTCTACAATGATCCATCATTGACAAGGGTTAAGTTGAATGATTATTGCGCGATTGGCACCCGCCAATGTTCCTTCTTATAGATATCATATAAGGCAGATAGAACACAGTACAATATACAGCAAAACACTGCGGCCCTGAAATTTTATTTTCTTACTATTTACGTTGTTGAAAACCACATCTGAGAGTGAGTAGCAGCAACCAAGGTCACGGTTCCAAGTTTCACCACACATCAGTGTAGACTATCTATCTTATTTGCTATCTATGTTCCTCCGCTCCCCTTCTTACCAGAGAAGGTCAGTGAGAAAATAACTAATAACTCAAAACTAGCAGTGTGATCCTTGTGTAATAATAAAGTAATCATTGTACTAATAAAGTAATGTTTGAAAATAAAAAGTATATGGTTACCGTCAAGGTAAGAACCTTGGCAGATTAAACCCCCTTGATCTGAATAATTTTTCATATCATACTTTGCCTAATTCAATATTTGCTCATTATCCCCAAGGTGCACCAGTGCACCAAGTGCACCAGTCAGATTATGAAGGTCCTTAGTAGTATATACTAATTCATTTTGTTCACTAGTCATTTTGTGTATTAGGCCATTTTGACCATTTAGCACATCATGTGTAATTGAGAGAATAGTACATTTATTTGTGGAATATGCATGGAAGGGATAAAAACCCTTTTTACTTTCTTTTCACCATCATGTTTGCATAACCACAAGCACATTATCTTAAAATGTTGCCATTTAAAGCTTGAGGCTGAGTAAGTTAATGTTGGAGTGCTCAGTGTCAGAGGCTGAGGGTGCAGTGGCTCAATGACTTTCAAGGTAAACTCAGGCTATTGATCTCTGCCTAAAGATACAACAGCATGCTGAAGGGATTAAGCTGGCTGTTACATCCATGTGAACAACAACAATGGTAATAATAATAATAATAATAATAATAAGAAGAAGTAGTTGAATGATGATAATGATGATGATGATGAAGAAAATGTAGATGTTTGCTCCTTCCAGTCACATTCCGCCTACTGTAAAGCATGATCATGTAAAAATACAGTAACAGGATCTCCTGTTGCACAACAGAAACTGTTAAAGCGATCAATTCAAAAAGGTTTAACAGAGTTTGTGATTCACAGTTCGGAATACCACAGGAAATATCAGCAATAAGAAAGTAAGCTAAATGCGTTGTTTCATTTAAATATCAGGTTTGATAAAACAAGCTGACTACCTAGCTAGGTGAGAAACATTGAGAACTAGCCAGTCAACCTTCTCTTGCGACTTAAGGGAAATGCATTGGTGATTGCTAATTAGTAACATTAACAATGCTGTATGTTTTACTGTGTTATTACAGTATAATTACAGCAGTGACACAGTAGCTGTAATGTGCTTTTATACAGTATAATATCCCAGTACTGTAAAAACACCATGTGGCTAAAGGTTTTGGTCACCTGTCCATAACATTCTTATGTGATTGTTGAACTTCCTATTTCTGATGCAGTCCCACTTTGCTGTTATAATAAGATCCACTCTTCAGGCAAGGCTTTCCTTTTTTTCCTTTTTTTTTTTTTTAGATTTTGGAGTGTGGCTATGGGAAGTCGGCAATTCAGCCACAAGAGCACCAATGGGCGAATGGTCTGTGGTACAGTCAGCATTCCAGTTCTTTCCATAAGTGTTCACTGGGGCCGAGATCAGGGTTCTGTGTAGGCCACTCAAGTTCTTATATTTCACTCTCAGCAAACCATGTATTCATGGACTTCACTTTGTAAACAAGGATATGGTTATGCTGGAATAAGTTTGAGCTTATTAGTTACCGGGTCATAGTCACATTACTTCATACGCTCTTTACAGTGTACTCCTTTTAGATGTTAGTTTGAGTGTTGATGTAAGACAATGCGTGCATATAAATGGTAATTAAGACTGGTGATTAAGACCAATAAGAATTTCTATTCGCTTACAGTCTTGGGGTTTTATATTGTCTGCCACTGAGCATCGAAGCACTTATGGGAGTCCTGTAATTTATGCACTGGTGAGGGGGAATCGATTAGCTTGGATACAGACGACAGCTGACAGATCCATGGCAGTCTCAAAGGTGTGGAGCGAGATTGTCACTTCAGAAGAAAAGCCAGTGCCTTACATGCCCTAAAGGACCCAAAGTGAGTGATTTTACCCTGCTAGTACTCTTGGCCTCTCAATATCCTGCCAAGTACTGCAGCAGTTGGCAAAGGCCCTCCGGCTATCCCTACTAAAACACAATTAATAGTACTTAAATGTAGTCTTGGTAAAGCATTCAGTGCTTCATTAAAAATTGGTCTTCATAAATAGCATTATAGTGCACAGGGGAGAACCATAGTAAACAAATAAACGGCATTTGCTTTAAGTAATGTCAATCTTAATTGGTTATACTTGTTAGCAAGAAAGGAGACGATGAAGATTCATATTAGGATAAAACGTTTATTAAGGTTCTCTCTCTTTCTCTCTCTCCCTTTTCGTTTCTCTCTCTCCCCCTCTCTCTTTCTCTCTTTTAAAAATGGCCTTTTAAGATATTAATCTTAATATATTTATATTATATAATTATCTCATAAGTAACTTATCAGTATTAGTGTCAGTAAGAAACTAATCAGTATCTGTTGTGATATGAAATAGTATTGGTCTCCAGTGCAGTTTGTACAGTTTATAAGCAAATTAGCTGGTGGTTTTACTGAGCATTTTGAAGCATTTGTGGAGCTTTCTGGAGACATTGGTAGTTTCACTTCTTTTTGCTCACAAAACCCAGCAGGTTTCATTAGGTTTTTGTCCCGTTACATAATATGTTGCTTTTTTAAAGTTACAACCATTGTTTTGTAACATTTGGATTGAGGTTGCAAAAGCAATGTTATGTAATGTGAAAAGATATGTGAAAAATATTTTTCCACAGTAGAGTATTTCACATTAGTGTTTTAATACTAACTCAATAATGCAAAAAATCATAAAATAAACATTGAAAATAAAATCTGTTATAAAAAACCTAGGAGTTTCATGCAGCGCTGTGTATATACATCATGGTATGATGCTCAAATTTGGCATACCTGTGGGATATTATACCAATCTTTTCTGCAGAAACTCTCAAGCCCTGACAGGTTGAATGGGGCCTGTTACTGTACAGTGGTATCATTATCTCCAAAAGATATTCACGTGCCCAAAAAATGCACAAAATGGCATTTTGCTGATGAAATGAAGATAAGTTCATAGAGTGGGGGAGGACAGCCCAGGGCAATGTGGCATGCCAAATGGAGCTCATCTGTTTGCATTATAAGGCTGGCTTGGTTCTGCGATAACAGATTTGATGTCTACATAGAGAGCAGTAAAGAGAGGTGGCTGCATGGCCATGTGTGATGACACTGGACTGGGTAGGCACTTCTATTAAAAAAAGAAAAAAACTTTATTGCTTGCTTGAAGTTATACATTTCAGATTAGTTTCCTTACTTGACTTGTGTGATGCTGCTGTCTACAGAATTTGGTAAAGATTTTAGTACTGAGTAGGTGCTGTTTTAATCATGAACCGTGACATAGTTGAAAATTCATTGGTATTCACACAAATAGCATAAATATGCATGTGGGGCCTTTTTAAGAGACTGAGCCATAAGTCTAAATCTGCTGATTGGTTAAAGCAGATAATTACGTAAACTGATTCTGGCTTAACTAAAACAGGTTGGTGTCATTTGGAACAAGGAGGCTGAGCTGGCGAATGTATAAGTGTGTAAAAGCGCGTGTGTGTGTGTGTGTGTGTGTGTGTGTGTGTGTGTGTGCGTATTAAAATAGGAAGAATAATTTAGCATTATCTCACAGCATAATTTTTTACAATCTGCTTTTAAATGCTGTCACTATTCACTATCTATTCATAGAACTAGGAGGGTGTTTATTAGGTTGCTGCTGATGGACGTCAGGCCCGGCTTTAGCATTTGGGCATTTATCTAATGCTTCATCTATAATAGGAAAAAGACTGAGGAAATGAAAGGGGTAGATAAAACAGTGTTGATAAATCAATTCATTAAAAGAAGGATTACACTGCAGTTCCCTCACAGCAATGTTGTCGAGCATGGTATTGTGTTCAGCAGTATTTTCCATTCTTGTCATTTTCATATATGTATATACATATGTGTGTGTGTGTGTGTGTGTGTGTGTGTGTGTTTGGCCTCTGAAACAAATATAGTGCATTTCTGTCCGCCTACTGCTTAATATAGCGTCACACAGCATGTTTACAAGGGGGAGAGATGTGGGCAGTGATGACAACCATGAAGCACTTTGCTGAGTGCTTAGCAGCAGAGAGAATGAATGTGGATCTTACCATAAAACGTTTATAATGTAATCTAAAGTTATTTCATTATTTTCTCAACAAGCACAACATTTTGCATTTTGGCCATCTATCACAGGTTTGTTTAGAGGTTTGGAGTTACACTCGATTTCTTCACCTATTACACTTTGAGTGTTATGAGTGAGATCCTCTGACTCTTCATGAACTCAAAACAAGTTGCACGCAACACAGACTTAATCAATTATTTATTTCACTATGCTGTCTCATATAATGGTGTTAAAATTGCAGCAATTGATCATTTCTTACTGGTGCACACTCCAGGATTGACTTCACATTTTCGGGCTTAATGAGTTCCAGCCTTTTATGGCATCCTATTGGTTTAGCATCTTTGGATTATTTATTATTGCAAAACTAATCTACCAAATTTATAATAAACATAATTGTTTTAAATTGTTATATTTTATTCAGGTTGCTGTAAAAGGAATAAGCATTAAAATTACCAAATATTCTCCTATATTTTTTTTTTGTACAGCCAGTATTTTTTAGAGATTGATTCATGGAAGACTGATCACCAATTGCATGCACTTGTGATTTGGTAAGTACACGGAAGAGAGGAGCTGTCTTTTTCGGTCCCTTTGTTCCTCTCCATCGCGTTGTTTCTCTTGTCTCCTGACAAAAAGCTTTCAGTGGCTCCTAAGAAAGCGTTACTCCCTTAAGTGTGCCTAAAAAATATAGATGAATATATATATATATGGCTAGAAATCTCACCATCCTGTCCCATTGAGACTGCCTCTAGCAGAGGACACATGTCTCCGTATGATACATACCACATGCTGATGGATTGAATATTACTTTAACCTAAAAAATATGAATTTTAGCAACATCGTCATATTTGTATTCATAGCTGTAAGCTGTTGCTGTTAAATGATGTACTTAACTCAGTGACACATATTGCAATAATATTTTAGTATAATAATCTGATCTCCACATAGAGTTTATATGTAATCTGTTTTCTATATGAGTCACAATATGCTAAACAGGGATTTTATGTAAGCACTGCCAGAATTGCATGTATTCCATCAATTGTCATGAAATTGTATATATTCTTTTGAATAAATGCTGGTTATTGAATAAATAGACAACATGGGCAGTGTCAGTTGGAATTGTTTCATTTCATTTTCTTTATAGGTGAAAAAGAAGTTGAAAAAGTACACGGTTTTGAGGTCTGATTTTGTAACATGGCAAACATGTCCATATTGGATACCTAAATGTGCGAAGAGTAACAGCTGGGAACATAAAAACAGTGAATATAAAGTGTATATGAATAGATATTAGAGAAAGGCCTAAATTCCAGGGAAATTGATTTCAAATTACCCCATGCTTACATTAGGACGTCTGTCAAACTCATGTGCAAGTGTTATCATTGACTTTTTTTTTGGTAAGGTTACAAGTCTAAAAACCTTGGAGGATACATATTGAAGCAACACACGTTTGAAGTTTAGATGAAAGGTTTTACAGGGCAGGCCTCAATTTGTTTTTGAAAAGCTGAAGTCTAGTTATGTCTGTCAAACCTAATGTCCATAAGTGGTGTGTAGCATATGCAGGGGTGTGTACTGAAAGTAAGGTGAAATGCTGTTAATTGCTCAACCACAGCTGTCTTTTGTTGCATGTGGTACGAAAGATGTGGGTTATATCTATCATGAGCAGAATTTGAAAATGACTGCTTTTATTTTTTGACTCCCATGTTATCATATACAGTTTACGTATAGTCTGATTTCTGTTTACATACAGGCTACTTATATTCTGATAACTGTTTATATACATTGCATGTAACCTGATCTCTGTTTACATAGTTTAATTGTAACCTGATTGGTTGCATATGCGTTACATGTAATTTGAATAAATATGCTTGTGTATTTTAACGTCTAAATAAAATAAAATAAAATAATAATAAAATCAGAGAAGACAGAGAAGAATTTATAAATATGATGAAGCTGAGTCAGCCTTAGATATTTTTCTGCCCACTTTACTGCAGTGAATTAGCATCTTGTGTCTGCCTCAAATGTGGCATTATCTGCCTGAGTGAACATTCAGTCGCCATGCCAACCTCACGTTTTTTTAATTATTGTGAATATTAGAAATATTTTGTTTCTTGATAGGACCATTAGAAACATAGCAATGAAAAGTGCACACACTCAGACTGTGAATCAGAAGCAGGTTTATATGACTGATTTTCATCTGTTTAATGGATTATTAAAAGTGTTGACTTGCTTAAATGTGGATTGATGCCTCAGCTATTTATTATACTTTAGATGAATACTTTTATTTTTAATTTGTTTAAAATTCTGATTGAGCTATCACTCGGGTTATTAACATATCATAGGCTTGATACAAATATAGATATTGTGTGGTTTGACTGTTTTTGAGTGTTTAGTGTAAACCCAGTAATTTATTTATGTAGTGCATTAAGAAAATGATGAAAAATGAAATTCAATTTTTAATAAGCTTTATAAACTTTATAAACAAACGATTTTTGTTTCTTGGTAAATGATGTATCTCTTCTAGCTGTGACATTGTTGACCATTCAGATCACGTTGCAGCTGGACTCACTAGGTTTTTTTTACTAAACAAAACTGCAACTGATGCAATGCAATATTTGTGTACAAAATGTTCTGTTCATTCTCAGCCCACAAATTTACAAGAACCTCATTAATAAGCAAGATATATTTATTCACTCAATGTGATTTCTTTCTCAATACAGTTTTCATTTTAAGGGTACTTGTACTTGATGCTTATTTTGCATTTACATTCATAGGTTTCCTTTGTCTGGTTTTGACCTCAAGTCTCTAAATGGAAGAATACATGACCAGAATGGTTAATTTGACCTCGAGCCTTACTAGGTTTTACCAAGAACAAAATTTTAAAATCTTTGAATATGCAGCATGTTTTGATTCAAATTCATTTTAGACAATAAAATGTATTTACCCCATTTAGGACATAAGCCCAATTTCTTCAAATTTTGGATTCACTAGGTTTTTGCTTAGTACCCAAGTACTGTACTAATACATTGAATTGTGTTTGGCCCTACACTATAAATAGTTGGAAATTGATCACAGTGTTGTATAAAATCATGAAAAGAGGAAGCAGACATGACCTTTGCTGCTTTTCACTTTTTTCAGGACCTATTATGCCGAGTAAACTCTTTAATAAATCATAACAATCATTACGGCAATGCTTATGCATGTTACTTTGTGAAGACTTAATTATGATTATCTGAACTGCACCTGAAACGGAGACATTTTCTTATATCTCATTCATGTAACTATGTACTTCATATAATTCATGCAACCCCAAGTATAATGAATTGTAGTTGTATTGGATTGTAATTGACTGGAATGGACTGTACTGGATTGTACCCTATTGATTATTTAGTTAAAATGCAGTTTTATTTGAATATTTACAAGTATTTGTTCCTCAGTGTTAATGGATAAGCAATAATAGATAATGGATGGATGCATGAAATACTACAATTAATTATGGGTACTGTAAACACACACACACACATACGCACGCACGCACACACACACACACACACACACACACATGTGCAAGTACACACGCGCACACACACACACACACACACACACACACACACACACACACACACACACACACACACATGTGCAAGTACACACACACACACACACACACACACACACACACACACCATTTTGACCCTGCATTTCTAATTTGTAATCATTTTAGCTGCAGGAGGTTTTCGGATTTCCAGACAGATTAGGCCATGCTTGGATGTGACTGTTCAGGGATATAAGTAGAGCTAAATCTTAATAGCTCTCTTATGTCTGTGCCGTATGCCTCTGTTTGAGCTGCCTGAGCCAAGGCTCCCTAGAGAGTAGCAGAAAGCTCATGAGGTTGTTTAATTAAGGGAAATCATTGCCTGGCCGAGTGATCTGGAAGGCTTTACTTAACAGGGAACTGAGCACGATAGGCCTGATGAATTCTGCTCCAGGTCCTTTAACTGACCTCTAGTTTAGGCAAACTAAGCTAAGAGCTAGTCTTTGGTCCCTTTAATGAAATGAAAGATATTTTGTCATAAGTGAAGAGATAATGTCAAATAAATACAAAGGGCATTGTGTATACCACACACACACACACACACACACACAGAGGCAAATGCAAGTCGACTGAGATTAGACAGTATTTTACTCCCTCAGGCAGCAGAGCCGATTGAGAAATCAGCCACAATTTGCAGCACCTCTCTGAACAACCACATTTTTGATCTGTCTCCCTAGTGGCACTAACTCTGAATAATGACAGAGGCCACCTTTTGCAAAATGGAGTGGAAGGGCATTAAAAGAGCAAGTGATAGATGAATGAGAGTCCCTAACCACAACCCTGCACAGGCTCAGGCCAGGACTTGATGATAAATAATTTTGTGACAGGGGGCCAAGCCACCCGGCAATGGCTCGGGGAGCATCTCAGTAAAATGTCAGCAGGATTAAGCTGCTGAAGAAAAGCACAAGCCAATATGGAGATCCTTTCTCCCAATGGAGACAAAATGTACAATGTTTGAGTACAAGCTATGTAACCACAGCAAGTAAGAGTCCTGGATCACATTCATCATAACAGCAGATGTGCTCAAATCAACCCCAATACAAATGCATTGGCTTTAGAACTCTGACACCAGGAATTTAAGGCAGAGAGAGCACTGCTCCTTTTCAAGCATGCAAGGCTAACACACCGAGCGTAGTGGGAAAGGAGCCCTGCAGCGCTCTGCATAATATGAGATGACACTTCACTGGCACACAGTCTGAAGTCATGCCATAATTAGCATAACCAGGCAGAAATGTTCAACAAGTCACTGTTCAGTGAAGCACACAGAGGAGAAGATTCCAATCATGTCTAAGGCCTGTTGCATACCAGTTGTGCTAATGCTTAGTTGTAGGCAAATGAAACTGATGTAGTTTTTTCATGATGAGCACAATGAAGTGAATATGTTTTTAGAACAGACAAGCTGTCCCCTTGCTGAGCAGGAAGAAGTTCATATGTGCTTGAAGGTGTACTGTATTCTTTCTTATGCACTCACTGACTGATTTTAGTTAACCAGCTCTCTCTCTTGTGTGTGTGTGTGTGTGTGTGTGTGTGTGTGTGTTTGTGAAAAAGAGAGAGAGAGAGAGAGAGAGAGAGAGATTTGGGCTCAGAGCAGCAGGTTATGCTTATGGTGTTTCTTCTGGCACACAACTTGGCATGCAAAGTGTGTCTCACCTCAGGCTGGTCATTATCATTCAAGTCTGAGCACAAGGATGGTGGAAAGGATCAGCTCCAGGATTATAAGCATAAAAACACATTAAACCTGCTACATATAATTAAAAAAAAAGAAAAAAAACTTTCTAACTAATGGATATTCCTTTATTTAGCCAGTAACATGCTCCCATTGTCCCATCTTTAGTAGGGTTAGAACAGTTCAGGTATCTGGCATCACTACTCATGTACTCATACTCAAAAAATTACTCAGATAATTGAGAATTCAAACCAGGTGACACTATGTGCTGTACGCCTGACATGCTAATGTCCAAATAACACGAAATGAAAACAGTCATGACGTTTAGCAATTTATTTAAAGCAAAGCAGACTGCAAACTGTGCTCTGTAAAAATAATGAGGAGGAGCTACAGCATCTTCCTACAATAAAAGTAACCTGCAAACTTCTTCTTAAAATCAGTAAACTCAGTATGAGGAAATAATTGCAAACAGCATATGGCATAAACCAGTGAAGTGCATAGGTTAGTTTAAGTGAGAAATTTGCAAGTGAGTCTTGGCAAGTGAAATTAACACCCCTTACCCAGTATTCTGTCCGTGGTGATCAGCCTCTATCAGTCATTAACTGAAAGGGATTCCAATGCAGACAATGAAAGACAGTGGGATATAGCTGGAAGAAGCTAAGTACTGGTGCTAACTAATGTATTTTTAAATCAACAAATTTTTGATATATATCTTGGCTCTCCCCTATAAAATAATAGCTACCAACCAGGGAGGAAGGTGCTATCCACCTTCTTCTGCATACATTAGCGCATCAGCGCCAGTTATTGGCTAGTGTTGCTGTGAGTAAGCGGGTAGAGAGTGTATGCCACCCACTACCTAGAGGACATAGACAGCTTCTGCTCCCTTGGCACCTGGCCACTGATCTGATAATAATATGATATGAAACACAACTAAAGATATCCTGCAACATTTCTGGTTGCTTAATACTAAGTAGGTTACCTAGGTATCAACTGGTATAAATAAATGTGCTTATCAAAAAAATGTTTCACTACCTGTATGGTTTCTGCTTTAAATGTCCTTTTAGTGTGCATTATCATAGAAGATTGCAATTAGCTCAAAAGTTGCAGTTGTTATGTTGGCATTTAGTGCACTAGGGCAATGAATATTTTGTCTGGGTTCCGCTGTAATTACCTGAATATGTTACACCTCAGTATGTCAGTGTTCCTCGTTTATAAACTACAGATCTTATTACTGTAGGAGGAAATTAAATTGCCTTGTTCTTCACTTCAGCACTTTGAAAATGTGGATCAATTAAAGGGAAAAGAAGGTTGGATGTGATACAAACGTCCTGTCAGTGGCTGTATTTGAAACACTTCACCAGCAGATACGGTATGAATTCACCACCAGCTGTTTTACTGAAGGATGACTGCTTTGGTCCATACAGTAATGAAGATAAGAAGTGATCTGGGAGGAGGGGGTTTGCAGGTTCTGATAATGTGCTGAAAAATGAGACAGCAGTGGGAGCGTTAAACAGCATGCATCCGAGGCTTAAATGAATCATACAGCAGCTCAGTGCTCCCCTCCTGCTTTCCCTGCCTGTTTCCTCTCATGCTGATAGTTTTGTGTCTATGTCAGTTTTAAACGTAAATCCTGCAGCAGCATAGATTAGCTACCAGGAACCAAAGAGGCTAGAATGATGAGAGAGTTTGAAGATGCTGAATTTATACCCTCTTTAGATATATTCAGTTTTTTCAAACCCCATCTGCTATAATGGACTGCAATATTATCTAACCCACCTCTGTATGAAAAATGATTTGTAAGGAAGCCTTAATTCCTCATGTCCTGAGATCAGAAAGATGGTGTCTTTGGTGAACCTGTGCTAATTAAAGTAATTGCACCAATCAGTCTCCTTAAGAAGTCTCTTTTATCTGCTATGAAATTATAGGTCAGCAAGTCATCCAGTTCCTTTCATACAAATATTATTATTCCATCATGTTGATTAAGGGTTTAAGAAAATGGTGTCAAGCACCCAAAAGTGAAACATAATTTGAAGCATAATTGAAGGGAAACGTTCAAAAAGTTATTTTTAATGGTGCCACTAATACGGTTAAAAGAACCATTGGGTCAGCACCAGACGAATGATAAAGGCTTAAGTCTCATTGCTATTTTTAACATGAACTATATAGCCGTTAAAGTAAGCAAAAAAAAAAAAAAAAAAAGCACCTTCGTTGTTATTACTGTTTGTTATATAAGCTTCATCTTACTTGGATTTAGCTTCAGTTATCAGAAGGATTTTCAAGGTTTGAATAAATGACTAGAGAATTTCTATTTTCATTTGATTAAGTAACAGGTGAAAAAAAAAACTCTATAGTATAATAATTTTGCAACATTTTTCTAATGTTCCCACTGAGCCTGCAGTGGCGTATAAGTTCCCTCGATGAATATTTGCAAATGCTTTGTGGATTCAAATCATTACCTGCTCACTAACATTCCACTATTATTCCCAGCTCTCAGATTAATTTCAAATGGCCAGAAAATAAAAACTACAGCTTCTTGTCACAGCAAACACCAAACATGCTTTCCATAGGTTCTGTCAGAAAAAACCCCCACAGATATCTTAATATTTATCATCAGTACAAAACTGCTGACAGAGCAATTGCAATTAAATAAAATAAGTCACCTGGAATTTCTGTTCCAACTGTTGTATGTTTAGTAATATACCAGCTGTAATTCTCATGTATTATTTGGTAAAATAAATAAAAGGAAAGCAAGTATACATACAGATAGTATAATACTTACTTACTAGCTGTTAGCCTTATTCAGTTACTTACAGCTAGAATTACAAATTAGAACTTCATACGGAAGTCATTTTATGTTTATTGACCTTAAATGGTAATTTATTGTTAAAACAATGTTTTTTTATACCTGGTGTATATAAGAATCACAGTTAAGAATTCCTCAGGGATTAAAATAAATTTAAAGTACAACATCACAAGTTTGGCTCAAATTTAACACTGTTTTTATGCAACAGTTCTTAAAATAGGAAATTACATTAGAATTATTATTAATATTTTTATATATTATTGCTTTTTTGATTCTGAAGAAGCCACACTTACTTTATAATAGCTCATGTGGATTTATTTAACGGGATTATTTTCCCAATAAAGGTCCTTCTGTAAAAAATTGCCTTCTTTCTGTTCCCTTCAGCTACCTTCTTGGTAGCATTTAGAATAAGGTCTATATTTTAAAACAAGCAAATAACCAAAAGTCAAAAGTTATATTTCTGAAAGCATCTTTGCCATGTCTGGTGATGTCCCTAACACTACAATGACAATGGTTTAGAACTAGTAAGGGATACACACAGTGAAATGTTTCAGTACTGTTATTAATATACTTGGCCAATAGCTAGATATGCCGCTTGAACAAGTGGATAAGTCGACTGAAACTTACCATTGTAAAAATACAATAACCTCTTTTTAGTGTTTGCGAGGGTTGCTTTTTTCCAAGACAGGATAGAATAATGCCCACTACAAAAGGTCTGATATTTGTATGTGTGTGTGTGTGTGTGTGTGTGTGTGTGTGTGTGTGTGTGTGTGTGTGTGTGCGTGCGTGTATGCATGTTTTCTGACCTTGCACTGCAGGGAATGTGTTGGTGTATGTGAAAAAGGAGCCGAGAGGCATCCACATTCAAGCCTGCCAGCCATTACAATGTGTTGTATATGTTACTGAGGTGGCAGACAGTCAGACCTGATATCCAACAGTGCTGAAGAAAGTGTCCAGCAGTCATGCTATTGGAAAGGAATCAGCTAGCTAGCGTTAGTGTTGGTGTTGAGCTAACATTCACTGAGGACTTTTACACCATGACATATTTAGACTCTTAAAATGCATTAAAGGTAAAATCACAACCCACGCATTGATTTTAAGACAATATAAATGATAGTGACATCAGTGTTTCAGTATAGCATGCCTGTGCTTGGCAAATTTCAGGAAGCAGTCAAGTGTCAATCATACCATGTTGATAGAAATTACATGACACCTAAGCACTTTAAGCACAGGTAATATGAAATGCTAACAAGCTAGTCTAATATAGAATACCTATCAATTGTAGTAGAAATTTTTTTTTATGTATAAAATAAAATGTAGTACATTGTTCTATTTTTCTGGGCACAGCAAGCTTTTTGCCTTTTTTTTTTTTTTGACTCTTTTTTTTTGGCTAAATAAATAAAAAAAAATAAG
Source organism: Neosilurus mollespiculum (assembly GCA_030014195.1). Lineage (NCBI taxonomy): Eukaryota > Metazoa > Chordata > Actinopteri > Siluriformes > Plotosidae > Neosilurus > Neosilurus mollespiculum. Next base: position 18,112,907 of record JAQMYF010000013.1, on the reverse strand, counting down.
CCCAAAAGCACGGAGCTCTTATTTTAAGCTGTGGCAGGCTGAGAGCTAAACATGTTAATTTTTACAGGTAATTTTTAAAATCATATAATAAATATCAATATAAAAGGACAGATGACTAACTTGGGCAGTACAAGGTGCTAGAAAAGCAAAATATAATTTGAAACATATGGTACCTTTAGGTACCTTCAAGGTACTTACAGCTCCAGTGTGATTCTGGTTTGTAGAATTATTCATTTCTGCAGTTTTTGTATTAATATTCAGTAAACAAATTTTAATCTCATCCAGTAAAACACATTCAACACGGCTGAGTTACAAATGATCTTTTATCCTATGTGTAGTGCACTGCTTAGGGCATTGAAGTCATTGGTTTAGTCTTAATTAAGTTAACTAATATATAATCATATAATAAATCTAAATTTGAATTTTCTAAATTGCAACAGGGTTTATTTAGCAATAACATACAAACATGGCTGGAGAATTTATTACAGTCAAAATAGCTACTTAAATGCAGCAAAAAATGATTTGGATTGTTGAAATTCAATAAAGGAGAATGTTACTGAAAATGTACAATATACCTCATAACACTGAAATGTTTCCGAGACACTAAAACTCTTATATTTATGGGATTGCAGTTTGTAACATGTCAGGCATGCAAGATTCATTACTGATCCACTGAGCTCACTTGTATAAAATTCAGCTTGTTGTTTACAACCTGCGTGGTACTTTGTCCTCATGGTAACTGATTGCCTTTTTAAAATGATGCATATCAGTTGTGTGCACCATAATGTTAACCTTGATTTGGTGATTCTCCGGGATGAACAGGCATCACAACTTGGGACAGAAGCCAGATCAAAATAAAGGAAAACGAGGGTGTGTGTGGAAGAGATTGGGCAGGACAAGGTCAGATGCTCTTTGGGGAAATTAAAGTCAGCACTCTGATGACTCTGTGTCCCTGTATTTTAAGTCTGAAGAAGAAGCCATGGGGAGGCCTGAGCTGTTTTCTGTCCTTAAAAGCTGTTTCACTGCATGGCTGTGGGAAGTAAAAAAAAGAAAGAAAGAAAAGCAAATAAAAAACAACTCATTTACAGAATTATTGAAATTCAGTCCCATCCAGAGTGCATGTATGACCAGGATAAAGAAGCTGCTGAAAATCAACAAATGCACAGATGGATTTATGAATGATTCAGTGGTAATAGTTCGGTGTATGCCAGTAACATGAGATAATGGCTATGTTCTCCAGATGCTTGTGTTATCTCAGAGTAAAATTAACATGCAGTCATCATCAATCACTGGGGACTTTATAGAGTATCATGGCTGACATCACTGATCCTTCTCACAGACACCACTGGTTAAAACTATTCTTACAGCTTTACAAAGTCTTCCTTTTTTTTGTTTTAGAAACTTCTTATAACAATATTAATAGAACAATACATTCAATAGATCTGCTATTTCAGAGACACTAATAGCTAGTACCTTAAAGCATCTGGGTCACATCTACTGTGCATGCTCTGTTCTTTAAAACCTGTTTATCCTAAGGAGAAATTAAACAGAGGTCAGCTACTAGATAAAATCCTTTTTCATCACCACTTAGAAGTTATAATTTTATATTGAAATTGTAGAATTCTGTTTTTAGAAGATAGGTCTTTCTATATGTGGGACTATTTCTGAAAGTTAGGGGCATTCAAGTACCTTTTTGGAGCTTGTTGTTTGCAAGAGGAGGAAAGTGCAATGGCTACTGGTTTGTAGAATCACTTATTTCTGCTAATATTTAGTTCAAAATTCTCAACCGGGTCCTGTGAAACACATTCAATGAGGGTTGAGTTCCAATCGGTCTTTTATACTCTGTGTAGTGCACTAATTACTGCGCCAAAGCCATTGGTTTAGTCTTAACATATGTAGGTAGTATACAGGGCTTCAGGATACAGCCATAGAGATACATAAACATGAGTTTCATATCTTTAATTCCGCATGGATTGTCTTTTCTTTTAAATTTCTTTTAAAATTCAAAAAGTAGTTAGAAATGAGGGTTAAGTAGCTTAGCTTTTTTTTTTTTTAAATAAATAAATCTAAGGGAGTATCCCCCCAGACCTCTTCACTGGGTCATTTGTGCATGCCTGAAAGCAAATGTGCATTAATCGCGACACAGCCTCTTTAAGCCCATTTCTCAAACAAGCAGTTTTTTTTTTTTTTTGAAGTATGAACTTAGCAAGACTTCGACAGATGGGACTGATTTAGGTTTGGGTGATATGGATTTGAAGACTTGTATGTCTTTGATGGAAAATAGGCTGTGAGTCAAATTGTACAATGTTCATATGAATGTGATATGATTGTAAGACAAAAAAATTCTCGTATGATATTCCTGTGATACTTGGATGACGTATGACCGTTATTCAGCTGAATATAAAACTGTCATAAAATGTTGTATGATACATGAGGGTATATAAGGTAGTCCAGTGGGTTTAATGTAGTGAAGGACTATTGTAAAAAAAAAAATAAAAAAATACATAATGATATTGAGAGCATCATCCATCCATTTTCAGAACCGCTTAATGCTAATTAGGGCCTTGGGGAGGCTGGCGCCCATCTCAATCGACTTTGGGTGAGGGCAGAGTACACCCTGGAGAGCATTGAGAGCATCATATAACCCAAAATTGATATATCTATAAAATTCATATATCTATAATAGCACAGCCATAGGACATTGTAGGGCATCAAACAACAGACCTAGGAAATGGACCTGATGTAAAGAATTATCTACAAGGAAATTTTTTTGAATGTGTTTAAAACAAGGGTCTACCATGACATTTTCTGTCACAAAACAAGTTGGTTTCATACAACACATCTGCAACTGTCCAAGGAATTTGCCCAGGTTTTAGCCATTGACTTGTGGTATATCTGTTGTGTGACAGAAGCTTTAAAGAATGTGCTGTATTTACTGAAGGACATCTGTACGCATTATTTTGGGAAATTCATAATAGTAGTATTGTTGAGTTTTCTCAACAATTTATCTCTTCATTACAGTGGCCGGTGCAAAACAAAAATACATTTTAAGAAAACAAAAATACATTTTCAGAAAACAAAAATACATTTTCAGAAAACAAAAA
>JAQMYF010000013.1:18081278-18095726 GCA_030014195.1 Neosilurus mollespiculum | reverse complement strand
TCGGGATGAAATTGTAGTACTGTTATTTTTTCCCACATACAATATATATATATATATATATATATATATATATATAAATTACAAGGTATAATTATCATTCCATGAATGATTGAATTTAAATAGTTAATAATACTGCATTATTTGGAATCCAGTTGCGGTAGTATTTACCTTGCTTATATGTCCCCTAAAATTAACAACATTATTTCTATAATTTAAATAAAAATGAAATGTAGCAGACAGCAGTTTGGATAAGTATTACTCAAATTTTTCTTCCTTTTTTCATATTTAAACTCACCCTGCTCTACTGGAGTTTTCATCTCTTAGAAGATGATGATGATGAGTAAAAAAAATGCTTATTTATCACAGTTTATTCATGTATTTATTTATGTCAAAAAGCATCTTATCTGAATGTTGAATGAGAAAGGAATCAAGGTTCATGTCCTTATAAATGTGCTTTTAATGTAATATTTTAATGGTGGAGTTAAAGGTAGGTAAGGTTTGTCACAAAAAGTTTACATCCACACAGGAAGTAATCCTAATGCAAACTAAAAACATGACTTGGTTCTATTCAAATCCTGTGTCTTAGGTAACAACCCTTATATGTCACCTGGTTCACTGGACAGTCTTGACTATTGGATGATTTTAATGATAACACTCTGTGAATAAATCACATCCTTATTATACACCAATATCTAAGTACTTTCTGACAATGCAGGTGGAGGTCATTAAGGCTTCATTTTTTGTGTTCAGTAGATGTAGCTATTACAGAAGAAAGGCAAAATAAGCTGATCAACTCTAGCTGAGGTATATTTCTGGCCTAAACCACTCAGCAGGCAAATTATAAATCATTAATCATTACAATATTAACTGTTTTGTGACTAAAATGTTAATTGCCTTTGGTGCGAACAGTCGATACACTTTCTTAATTCACATCCCATCAGCAAGGGCATCTTGGTCACTGTGTATCTTCCAAATCAATCATCTTTTTCAGCTCACCTACCTTTATTTACTTCAAACTGATGTCGTGTGCACTTTCTCAGGTTCATGTTTGATCTTCCTGTGTGATGTGATTTTTATCATACTCACACTGCTCTCATCTGGCACCTCATCTTTATCTAATCTTTCAAACTACCTTCCCATCATTCCTGACGGTGAAGAGGTGTTATGTCACCGAAATGATGCTGAAATATATGTGTGTTCTTGAGAGAACATTTTGGAGACCTGTTAGTTTGTCGGGTCAGGTTAAGCGTTGACTGTGTTACTCAGCATTTCACTGTGCTTTTTTATGATTGCTGTTGTTATCACTTCCTTTGAAACTCTTGGCCTCTTTTAGAATGATATTATCTACTGAGCTGCTGATGACTGACTAGATAATTGCATTATAAAGCAGAGGTACAGGCATTTAGCTGACTGAGAGTGTGTCTTAGCACTGTGTGTGCTATATAACACAAGAGCAAAACCATTCAAAGATTCACCAAGGGGACTACATACCTCATCACTCCTGAAGTATAACCTGTAAATATTATATTACTGCCACATTGACCACCACTTTGGATGCCACGTGTTCAACATGTGACAAATGCTAAAGCTGTATCAGAAAACTCAGTGTGCACTATCATCGGTTAAGTTCCTACTACCAGACAGTCCTTGTAGTACATCCTATGAGTATGTGTGCTAGTAAGGGCACAATTCAAACATACCACAACACCAACTTGCTTTCCTCGGAGCTGGTTGTTCACAGATGGCGTATACTAATATATACCACTAAAAGGTGATTTCTCTAACTGTACATCACCACAGATACCACTTAAATGCTGTAACAACCAGCATTCCTTCAGTCTACCAGATTCTTTTTATTTTCCGTGTGGCAATTCCTTTTTGGGTATTCAGAGGCTCCTACTGAATTATGGGATAACATAGTGTAGTGGTGTTGTGTGGCACATTTGCATACTACGGATTTACTGGATCATCTCGGTAGCAACTATAAAATGCCTACTGATACTGAGTATCCACTGTACTGCTTTTTTTACATACTGATATTACAGGACTATTTGGAGGCAGCCTGTAAATTTCCTCTGTAAATGTGTCTGCTGTATTTAAATTTGAACACTACAACAGTGTGATAGAGGAATTTACTACCTGATGAAACAGTGATGTTCCTGATCCTCTTTTTTTCTTGTCCCTTATGGGTCACCTCTGCTTCTGATTAAAGTTTTCTTTATATAACTTTGAAGAAAGGTGTTCACTTTTCTGCAGTGAGTGAAAACAAAGCTATGTTTAATATCTCATTTTATATTTCCTGCTATTTCCTGCTAAGCATTTGGCATCTGCAGTTATAAATCTGAAGTAATATAAGTGACATAATAGAGAGATTTTTCTATGACTGCTTTTATAAACTAGGATTTGAAATTTAAATTTGTTTTAGAGAAGAAATATTTATAAATTATGCTAATCGTATTTATTAATAAATGATTAATGGATTCAAATGAATTTTAGGAATTACTTTGTTACTGTAGCAATCTTGATTTATTTTAAATGAAGCAGGCTGAAATGTTTATCACTTTAATTAAGCACTTGTAGCACACAACATATACACAACATATATAATAAATATATATATATTTATTAAATAATATATTTATATATAATAAAACTGTAAAAACCTATGAAACACTAGCGGTTGATTTGTGGAGTATTGTTTAATATACTTTTACAGTTAAATATACTGTTACAGTAATTTAGGGGGCCCGGTGGTGTATATGTAGCATGTCTGCTTTACAAGAAGGTCCTGGGTTTGAGTCCTGGGCTCGACGAGGGAGTTTCTGTGTGTGGAGTTTGCATGTTCTTACTTGTGTCTGCATGGGCATCCTTCAGGCAGTCTGGTTTCCAGTCCAAAGACATGTACATTAGGCTAATTGGCTGTTCCAAATTGCCCCTAGGTGTGAGCGTGAGTGTGTGTGTGTGTGTGTGTGTGTGTGTGTGTGTATGACTGGCAAGCTGTTGGGGGTGCACCCCGGCTTCACTCAAAGTTGCCTGATATAATCTCCTTGTGACCCTAGTAGGATTAAGTGGTTCCACGAAGGAATGACTGTTAGAGTAATTATTTTAAAGGGTGCTGTTTTGCTGTTTTCATTCTTGTGTTTTGTTTGTTTCATTTATATCTTCAGTATGAAGCATTGTTCTTGAAATCTTTCTTAAGGCTGGTGTGTACCTGCGTGGATTTGCCCACAGCAGTGCGACAGTTAAGTGCAGAGGCAGTAATGAAGTGTGGAGGTGAAGACTGCGCTCTGCTGCTTGTGGAATAACCTCCTCTGGCATGGACATCTTGACATTTCTATCAGGAAACGGCAGTGGGAAGTCATGCTGGTGGCAAAGGGGCGGCGGATCACTTTTATTATTTTGTGAGGAAGTGATTTCAGCTCCCTGCCGCTTCAGAAAAGTAAACCACACATCACTTACTGTCAGTGCTGCAGCCCTCAACACCCTGCTGTCTTCTTCCTTACCTCACCACCCTGCTTTCCTTTCCTCATTTCCACTCTTGTATGTTTGGATCAGTCCCTTCCAGTTTCCTCTCCGTCACTTTTAATTGAGGCCAGGGCTGAGGGCACAGGCACAAACAGAAGCTGATGTGTAATCTTTCCTGAGAAATGGACCTGGGCTGAATCACTGTCTGGAGCAAAGAACCAGTTTGTGCTCCACTAATCTATGGCCTGCTGGTTTCCATCACCATCATTTAACTTCATCACTTAATTCCCACTATTACTAAGCCACTGGCTAAATCTGTTATATGGATCTGTGCTAGTGGATTTAGATGGCAAACAAATTTGGTATTAAGAGACTGGTTTTAATTACATAATTTCAAGGCAATAATTAGATATTTATGATGCCAAAATAATACTGTATGATCTGCACTCACAGGGTGTACAAAATTATTTCACTTTCTTTTAAAATCAACAGATAAACAAACCATTTACTGTGTTGCTGATATCAACTTATTGTATATGTTTGTTTTTAATTGATTTCTGACAGTCTCCTGAGATGGTTTAATAACTATAATTAGATTTCTTTAATCAGCGTTTAATTGACCCGTGTGCGTTGCCTTTGTGAAAATTATTCAAGCTGCTACAAGTGAAGATAAAAAAACAAACAAACAAAAAAACTGGTGGTCAACTTGATCTGTAGTTGTTAAACAAGACTAACTACAGTAATTTGGCTTTATCACTTTGTATGCTGCAGCCATTGATCGCCTTTGGATTCCTTCCAAGAGAGGCAGTTTAGTAAATGTCACTTCAGGCAGTACATTGGCAACTCGCCTTTCTAAGAAATTGTCCCTGGAGTTTCATTTACGCCAACTTAATGGTATCATGGAAAAAAAATGATGATCTGCCAAAGCAGATGTGGGAAAAGATTGCAGTTGGTTTAATTTAAGGTTAATGTTGAATTTTTGAACCGTCATCAGATTGCTGTACTCTACATTCAGCTTTTTTTTTTTTTTTTGTCCATGGTTATTTACTGCTGGGGAAACTCACGACACTCAAAAACTTTCTGCCAGCTGTCTTTCTCTCCATATGTTTCAGTCAACACTGAAACATATGGAGAGAAAAAAATCTGTATAATACATGGTCTTTTTTAAAGTTGGCGAGTTGTTATTATATAAAATGATTCCCCACCTTTTAGCCAGTGTCTTACTGGGTTAATCGTCTTGTTTACCTGTGTGAATGACTTTACTTTCCTTTCAGTAAAATACGGAGGGTTTTTCTACACTTGGAGATTAGCCAAGTTCAGACGTCTGACATTTGCTGGAATCTGTTTGTTTTGCCCCCCCCCCATCCCCCCTCAAAATGCCATTTGGGTGGGAATCAGTGATTGAATCAAGCCCAAACATGTCTTGGTTATCTCACTGTTTTTGGGGAACAGGGCTTGTCTCTATGCAGGTGTCACTTGTCCTCTCTATTGGTGTGTCAGATAAGCCAGCACTGCCTGCTGCCTGATTGTCACATCAATGAATTCCTGTCAGTGCAGGGTCTTTTTTAACCTACCACTGGCCAGGCAGAGACAATTAGCATTTAGCAGATGCCAAGATCCAGCGTGACTTAGAGAAATGTTTCATAGATTCTATCAAAAACAAACATAGGTCGGGGTTTAGAGAAACATCAGTCTTAAAACCTGTTGGACAGATTTCGGTAGTATGAAAAGAAAAAAAGCAAAGAGCTTTTTAATTAGTACAAAATGCTAATTCAAGTTCTTGTTGAATAGCTTTATCTCCATATGTAGACAGCCAGTAACTAAATTATCAAATCTTTGCACCTGTTATCTCCAAACAACAGTGGTTTGTTTTAGTAGGTGACAGATATAATATCATTCTTGCAGGCTTTGTATTTTATATGCGCTGTGTAATGGTGTTCTGTTCAAACGAGCGTTTTGTTGTGTAGATGTAAAGTACTTTGCCCACACAGATGACTAAGAGCCAAGCAGGGTCATGCAGAAAGCGCTTCAGAAATAATTTTCTAAAGACATGAGCTATACTGGCCGGCATGGTAGCATTTCTGCCTAAAGCTACAGGGTCTCCAGTTCGATCCTGAGTTCGATCTTCAACCTTACTATGTGTGTGCATTTGACATGTTTTCTTTATGCCCATTTGTTTCCACACTAAGTGGTTTAGTTTCACCTACCAAGCATGCCCTTAAATGGACTCACTACTTTAAATGGACCCTAGGTGTAATGTGTGTGCACAAGATGCTCTTCAATGCTTTTTTTTTTTTATCCGAACCGTCGTGAGGAGGCTGAGCCTATCTCACTAGGCAAAGACAGGTACAACCTGAACAGCTCGCCAGACCATCACAGGTCTCAACCATTCACTTTCACACTCACACCTAGGGGCAATTTGGAACAACCAGTTAGCCAAATGTGCATGTCTTTGGACTGGGTTGAGAACTTGCAAACTCCACACAGAGATGCTCGAGTCTGCTCGAACCCAGGACCTTTTTGCCATGATGTGAACGGGCTAACCACTACACCATTGTGTCAACCACTATGATAATGGGATTACTCAATATGAATCAATGAATGAAATGGTTGTGTACCATTTTTATCATTCACACAGTCTTTAATGTGTTTAATTGTTGACTGTGCTAAATACAATGTACTTTTCATTATCTCCCTCCTTCCCTTCCTCACTCCCTCACTCACACACTCACTCATTTGCTGAACCGCTAAATCCTATTAGGGCCGAAGCGAATCTAGAGCCTATTTCAGTGCGAAGGTGTGTACACCATGAACAGCTCGCCAGACCATCACAGGGCCAACAAACACTCAACCATTCACTCTCAATTTGGAACAATTAGCCTAATGTGTATGTCTTTGGACTGTGGGAGGAAACCAGAGTATCCATACATAAGCATGAGGAAAGCATGCAGACTCCGCACAGAAATGCCCTTGTTGAGCCTGGGACTTGAACCCAGGACCTTCTTGCTGTAATGCGGATGGTCTCTACCAGCACAGCTGACAGTGTAATATACAGTGTAATTTTACTGGCAGTAAAATATCTCAGCTTCTATGTTGTTGCACAAAGAAATTCTTCACTTGTAACATACAAATATGGCTGCTGTTTCATTGCAAGGAAAGTGACCATGAGGGTGAGTGCAAAATGACTCACCCTCATGGCTTTGTGTGATGGGGTTTCTAATTCCTCTTCACTGTGCTTCTAATTGTCCACCACAAACGGTTGTCAGCTATACTAGCACAGAGATTTTAAGCCTTACATGCCCCCAATCCTAAAAGTAAATCCCTTAAAATAAAAAAGTGTATTTTTCCAGTCTGTGTCTTGGCCTTCTATTCCTGTGTTGTTGACTGAAGGCAATTCACACTGAGATATATTGCACCATTGCATTGTCCTGTTTAATTGCACCACTTGCTTTCTTGTTTACATCTTATATACCCAACTGTCTTTTTTGTCCTGCTTATTCCCCTGACTTCTTTTAAGACAATCTCAACCTATTGAACTAGAAAGACCTTTCTCTAGGCTCAACCTGCCTCACCCTAGTGCAGTAAACTCTCATTTTTGGGGCTGTCAGTTTGCTGAAGCCAGGCAGCCATGCAGAACACTGCTGTATTGGCTTTACCTTGAGTGGTGAAAATAGAGCAGTTGGGCAAGGCTGGGAAAGGTGCAGGCTCACACCTCGGAACTGAGAACATTGATATTTCTTTAAACACTGCTGTGTATTGATTTCTGTGATTCCCTGTGTTTTTCCTTTCTTTCATGAGGATGGGTGAACAGGAAGTCTTATATTTTTTGTTTCTGGCATGGTGCCTGTTAGTCATTTTTAGACTGTCTACATTGTACAGGAATTTAACATGCAGCAGTTTAGTTAGTGTTGCATACTGGTCACTGGTACGTATAAGGAACGTAACTGTTACGTAACTAACTGTTATTTAAATAATCATGGCAAATTTTGATGAGACTTTCCCCTACAAAACAATTATCTTTTAATATTCATGAGTTTGTTCACTTTTCGATTTCATTTAAATTGAAATACTTGACATGTATTGTTGTACGTGTCCATGTAATGTTTCTGTGGACTGACTGGGAGACTGACACCACAGCCCCATGGTCTTGTCCACACCCAGCACACAAAAGACATATTCTGATGGCCCCCTATTCGCCCATGGACTCCGCTTGGTTTCCTAATGGCAGGGAGAAATTGCTTTCGGGGCAGAGAGATGCTATCTCAGAGGTATGCTCAAGAAAAGATGCCAAATGTGTGTGAAGCAGAGGAGGAGAGGCAAGATGGACACTCTTACGTTTCTCATTTTGCCTTTTTCCGTGAAAATGATTGGCCCTCGTTCTTTCATACAGTGAAACAGTGAGGGACAGGAACAGAATGTGGAAAAAAAGAAAAGATTGATTTTTTTTCTTTCCATTAACATCTTGAAAATTTCTTTCCTGCACTTTTGTGTTGTGTACATCTCTAGATTGTGTCTTCCATACCATGTATTCCACAGCCTGTGATTCATAGATGTATTGAGAGGATATTCAGCACATAATTGTATGCATGGATTGCAGAAGAATAGGCTCTCTTTTTCTTTCAAATCAATTTGAAGGTCAACACCAAGTAAGTGTAAGAAATGGCCCTCAATTATGCATATATTTTACTTAAGGCGGAATCCAGGGCAAGCTTATATTCATATTTCTGAAGATTCAGTTTAAAGGACACAGCCAAACACAAAAAAGCTATTCATTAAATGATATTTCATAATGTGGGCCATGCTGTGCCTAATGTCATGATTATAATAAGGACAAAGTCTTTGAAAGTTTGTCAAGAATTGAAATACATCATTCCAAGTGTGGACGTGTATGTATAATGACTCAAGTAGGTGGAATGTGCCTTATACACCTGAAAGGAAAATATCACATTTTGTCCCTATTTTGTCATTTTGTCCCTAAATTTCTGGATAATTTACAGTACTGTGCAGAAGTCTTGAGCCACCCAATTTGTACATATTTTAAATACAAATGTTGTTATAGATTTTTATTCTATACATTATCAAGCCAGTACAAAAAAGAAGTCCAAACATTAGTTTTCCAGCTCAAAATAACAAAAAAACAAACAAACAAACAAAAACATAACCAAACAAACAAACAAAAAAAACCCCTGTGAGCTCATGTATGATAAAGAGGGTAGATAGCATTTTCCTTTAAGTTTGTTACCCTGCCCTGTGATGGAGCTTGAGCGATGCTTTAAAAAGATGTGCTTGGCTGGCTTCATGAATCTTGTGGAAGCAGCATATTTGGCTTGAAACTCCCCACGTGGAAGCTGTTGTATGATGGGGAGAGAAAACTCAAACATAAACCATGGCTCTGTCATTTAAATTTGTATTTACATCCAAAGTCTGAATACTAATGCACATATTTTGCCAACCCTTATAAAATGAATGTAGCAATTCATAATTCAGACAAGTGGAACCAGTTTTGCATCGAAAGCTATAGATGTGTTTGGTGACAGCATGATTATTTATTTTGTTGTTAGCAAGTCATGCTTCGATCTTTTCAGTGTGCTGGGATTGAAACTCCAAGGACCTGTGTTTGCTTGATCTTGCGTGAAAGACTCAGACATTGATGGATCCCACCTCTCCATCCTCCTACTATATTTCTTCATTTATTAGAGCTATAAACTCTCAGCATCCAGTTTGCAGACCAGAATTCAGTTTGTCGGAGCCTGTTCTGTGCCCAAGAGTAAATGTTTGATTTGCTGTCTCTTGAGTAAGCGCTCTGTTTGTCTGTCTTTCTCTTTGGTCATGCAGTTAAAAAATCCCAGTGGTCATGCCATAACCAGCCAGTGCTGCCACTTTACACGAACATGCACTGTAGATGAAGGGACTCTGTCCCAGTGTTGAGAAATGATGGCTTGGTTTATAGACAGGCTGAGAGATGCTGCTGGGGTATCACAGAAATACTGCCATGTACTAAGTTTCTATTCTGACTCAAATCATCACTGACTTACTGTTTTGAATCAGTTCTATCAGTTCGTTACAGAGGGTTAACAGTTTCACTGTAGTGTTGAGTTGAGTCTGATTGGTTCTGATTAGCATGTTGTATCCAACAGTGTGTAGCAGAGAGGAGAAAAATCCTGCTCACTTTGGGTCTGTCAAAAAATAAATAAAAAGCAAAATACTTATGATTTGCCCTATTCCATGGATATTTTATTTCCGTTTGACTAATTAAGTGTTGGGCGGCATGATGGTGTAGTGGTTAGCATGTCCGCACCACAACAAGAAGGTCCTGGGTTTGAGTTCGCTACGCTCAGGTGTTTGTGTGTGGCGTTTGCATGTTCTAACTGTTTGAATGGGTTTCCTCTAGAAACTCGGGTTTCCTCCGAAAGACATGCACATTAGGCTAACTGGCTGTTCCAAATTGTTCCCAGGTGTGAAAATTATTGTGATTGGTTATGTGTGTTGGCCCTGTGATAATCTGGTGAACTGTCCAGGGCATACCCCAACTTCTCATAGACTTGGTTGTGATAGGATATTCCCGCAACAGTAATAGGATTAAGCGGCTCAGCAAACAGCAAATGAGTGAGTGAGTATTTAAATGTCTCAAATAAAGATTGAGAGCTAGTAAGAGATAACACTTTCAATAGACATATTCTTTGATACCATGAAAGCATGAGATAAAGCAGTGTACTAACTTGTCATAAAAGAAATGTTGTTCTGTGAGTATGCAGATCAGGGACAGAAGTTCGCTGAAAACAAACATTATCCAAAGTAAAGTTTGGGGTTTATCATAGTGATGTGCCATTCGCAAATTTGTTGACTCTTTGAGTCAGGTTTTTACGTTGAAAGACGACTTGCATATCTGAGCTAAAGAGTTGTAATTGATGTTTTCACTGTTTTGCTGAGTTTTTGGCAGAGTTCTGTGTAGTTTGATTCTTTAATACTGTTAATCATATACAGTGCAATCAGGACCAGAATGCATCCAGTAATACTCATCAGCAACTGATTTGTTTGGCACGGAACAACAGAGACTCTTCTAGCAAGAATGGTGAGACATCTGTTTGACTCTCATGTGTGCTACTGAGGCAGCATGAGCTTTCAACCGCAGTGTTACTTTTTATGGTGTACATAGTGTATCGAGAAGAACAGAAAGCCAAAAAAGAAAATGTCTTTGAACTTTTTACTATAGACATACTGCGCAGACACTAATAATGAACTAATAATAATTAAAATCACATTTCTTAAATCAAATCTAAGTGATATAAGTAGCATGATCTATTTAGATTTAATAAACAAATGCAGTACAAAGTGTAATGTTAATTAGTTCATGAAAAAAGTACATTTTTAAATGATGAGCACTGGATAGAGCAAGAAAAAGCACATCAGATTTATATTTGAAACATTGAGGCATATTTAATATGAAAGTGTTCTAATAAAGATTTGAGAGCTGATTTGGTTTTAATAATCCATTTACATTGTCACGGTGCGGTGTGGCAGAAAGTGAAGGGTGAATGCGAAGATGCAGAGCTTACTGTGTATAAGAAGATTTATTCCATAGTCATCATCATTCCAAAATCAATTTCAGGCAGGCACAGGTAACAAAACACTGATTTGAAGCAAAAAAATATGAAGCAAAAACTAACTCACAGTCAAGCATCAAGCAAGTAAAGATCATACACTGGACAGGCAAAATACAGGATAGATAAAGATCAGGAATGAGAAGCTAGAAACAGGTCATACATGAGAAATGCAAACTAGCAGAAAACACGGCTTGGCAGGTACTGGCTATGGAAACACAGTACTAATTAGTTAATAATAATAATAATAATAATAATAATAATTAGTTTGTGCATGTATTCATAGTCCACCCTACTGCATGCTTGATAGTTTGCACATGCACCCCGATCACCTGCGTATGCGTGCTGCTCATTGATTCTCTTAGGGCACGTTGTTTGTGGGTTGTAGTTCTTCCACCTTAGGAACCCAGAAATGACTGCTGGATGTAGAGAAAAATGTAGAAAAACAGTGATATGCAGTAGAATATTTCTAAACCATTTGTAGCAAGACCTGTTGTTGAATGTTCATATACAGTCTGTATTAACACACCATCTTGGAAAGGAAAAAAAAGAAAAAAAGGAAAAGGAGGAAAATGGAAGGAAGAAAAAAGGGAGGAAATGAAAGTTATATACAATATATACATAACATGTAACACAAAACATACACACAAAATCAAGCAATATTATTTTTGTATATTGGGGGACCCTACTCGAATAGCCTTGTGGTTTCTTAGGGTCTCCCATCACACTTATTTTGTTGATATATTTTTTCTTGTTTATATATCTTCCTTGTTCATTTTAAATTATTATTTATTACTTAATATTAAATGAAAGTACATATGTGTGGTGAAAATAAACAAACACTAAATAAATAAACAATTATTTATAAGATTGTACCTGATTATAATAGGGAAAATGTGCAGTCATGGCGACATGGTGGTACAGCTTTACCTCAGTTAACCCCAGGCTGTTCCTTGGGTTTGGGTTTCTTTTGGGTCCTGCAGTTTGCCTCAACCTAAAAAAACATGCTATTATGTGGATTGGCTGCTCTAAATTTCCTCAATGTGAGAATGAGTGTATGAAGAAGCCAGTGTATTACTGTTTTGAACAGTATACAGTTATACAAAAGTAAAATTTAAGATATAGTGATTTAAAAGGAAAATATGTAAAAAAAAAAAAAAAAAAAAAAAATGACCCACATACAATTTTTCATTCATTTTGCCATAAATATATTTATGTTAAATTATTATGTGTATCTCACCCAAATATTGTAAACTACCTATAAATATACAGCTGATTTCAGCCTAAGTTTGATTTTTTTTTAAAGATGGTGATAGCTTAGTTATAGACTGTAGGTTTATGTCATCTTATTTACGGAATTTGACAGATTCACTTATCCAGTGCAACTGAAATTCAAATCAATTCAATTCAATTCAGTTTTATTTGTATAGCGCTTTTTACAATTGACATTGTCACAAAGCAGCTTTACATAATAAAATTAATTTAAGAAAAAATCTAGGAATTTTTCTACAACCCCTACTGAACAAGCCCGCGGTGACAGTGACAAGGAAAAACTTCCTCAGTCAGAAATTATTTATTTTCTTTTTACAACTTAGTTGGGCTTGAACTGCCAACCTTTAGATCAGTAATCTAGAGCTCTAACCACTGAGCCACCACTGCCGAGGTTTTGGAGCAACTTCACCTTGGAAAGTAGAGCAAATTGCACCCACTGGTGTCAAGTTACAAATCTTTTTAAAGGGGCAGTTGCCAGGGCAACTTGTTACGGGTGCAAGTGCTCATTTAAAACAACTAATGATCTGTACTACCACCTCTGAATCAGTTTGGATTACTTTAGGTCTATAGGTGTAAGATTTTACATTTATCTTTACATTATGCACATAAGGGTGTGTAGTGTCTGGTTCAGGTGTGTGCTGAGCAACATATTTACAACAGCATATTAGCATGCATGTAGGAATGATTGCTTCTATTCCCTAAACAATCTGTATACATCTGTACAGTTTTGTTGGCTGCTGCTGTCAAGTATTTGAAAAGATGTCAAAAAAATCTGCAAAAGGAGCCCGAGAGTGTACGTTTGTTTACGGTTTTTATCTTCCCTAGACTGATTTGTTTATCCAGAGACTGCACCGTTCATGTCTGCCTCAGTGTGACAACTTGACATCTCTCTGGCATCCAGCGTGAAGGCAATTCCAGCATTACTTGAAGCAGCCTATTAATGCCTAGTTTTCCACCCACTTGTATAGAGTGTTATTTCTGCTACCATGCAGATTACATAGCTGTAAAAGATTTATATGACACAGTTATCAGCTTCCATTCCGCTTCAGAGCTACATGATTCCAGAGGTCACAGTACCCAGAACTCAGCTATACTCATTCTAATCATACAAAAGTCATCATTGCATATTGATTGTTGCATAAAATTAATTTTCGTATTCAGTAGTCTGCAGATTGTTCATACATGAGTTATGTTACTGTTTTATATTTGCAACATGATATTTAACACAGTACAGCTTAACCTCAGAATGCATCAGAATTTAGGCTTTGGTGTCAATAAAACTGTCTTCCTTCTTTCTTTCTTCTTCTTTTTTTTCTTTGGTGCTTAATCTCCACATAGGTGTGAACATATTTTTTGGACTTCAGTAATGCTTAATTATGGTAAATTTGCAGCAGATACATTGACTTCAATGTGTGATAAACTGCCATTATGAAACTCTCAAGCAAAGCTCCAGTCGTTTATTTTTGCAAAAACTAATGAACGCTTGAAAAATATGTGAGATCATATTAAAAGTTATTCAAGTTTTATATGCTTACAAAATACAAAATGTACAACTAGGTTTGAAATGAATAAGCCAGTGAGTTGTTGTTGTAAATGGTTTTAAATGTTTTGAATGTACGTTATTACCTTAGCTGTCACAATTAATACATGCAATTACTGTAATAAAGGAGTTGCAGCAACAAAAAATCATTACATGTGGCAAAGCTATTTCTCACGTATTTTTTCCTCACGTGTCTCTGTATGACCTGTTTTTGCCACTTAATCATGCTTAATCATGTTGTGCCTAGACTTTGACTTGCTTGCATTGTTCTGTTTGTCTGATCCCTTGACCTACTGCTTGTTTCCTGTTTGTTACTGGACTGTGAGTTGAATACCTGTGATTAGCTTATTAGAAAACCCCTTTTGATAAATGTTACATGTTCTTGCACGTGACCTTCAATTCAATTCAATTTGATTCATTTTTATTTGTATAGTGCTTTTTACAATTGACATTGTCACAAACCAGCTTTACATAGTAAAAGTAATTAAAGTAGGAATTTAAACATTTTTCTACAACCCCCTACACATCCCTAATGAGCAAGCCCGTGGCGACAGTGGCAAGGAAAAACTC
>JAQMYF010000013.1:18063789-18081178 GCA_030014195.1 Neosilurus mollespiculum | reverse complement strand
CACACACACACACACACACATATATACATATATACATATACATATATATATATATATACACACACACACACACACACACACACACACACTTGTAATTTATTTTATTTCATACTTTTTTATCTTTATCTTAATATCTTATCTTTACCTGGAATGGAGTAACTGTGTGCACACAATTTCCTCCAGGACTGATAAAGTATTCTGATTTTTTGATTATTCCACATGTTGTTGTCATGTACTTACCTCCTTTTTTACACTGTGTAAAATGACTTATTATTATTTCACACTCTGAGAAATGTCAACAAATTCTGGTACAAAAATTGCATATTGCATAGATTCCTGAGCCATCTTTATGATATGCTTAATTCACATTTTGCAATAAAAGTACGGTAAAGTATGAAGACTAGAAGTGTAGTGTGTAGGTCATATCTAGCCCGCGGAGTATATATATTTTGGGGGTTTTTTTTATGTACATTTTTTTTGAGATCCCCCATTTTTCAACATGAAAAACACAACAGACCCCAACCACATATGTCAGGAAAGCAGTTGAGAAACAAAACCATTAAGCGATAAGAGCTTTAAAACATCGTTATAAAATCTTTAAGTTAAATTTCAAATAAAGTTAGTCAAGATCATATTAATAAGCTATAGAAGATTCTGCGCAAGGTATGTGTACATGGTATGTGGGA
This sequence comes from Neosilurus mollespiculum, assembly GCA_030014195.1. Lineage (NCBI taxonomy): Eukaryota > Metazoa > Chordata > Actinopteri > Siluriformes > Plotosidae > Neosilurus > Neosilurus mollespiculum. The sequence continues at coordinate 18,080,492 of JAQMYF010000013.1, read as the reverse complement.
TGAGCTCAAAAAATGACACCCTCACAGCATAAACTCTGCATAAGTAAATGCATGGATTTCCAAGTCCCTAGTATATCTGGCTAGTATAACATGTCCTCAGCCTGCTGAGTGTCAGTGACATCACCACAAGCACCGGATTCTGTGTGAGAATTTGGCTCATTTGTGTTGCTATATTCTGGCAAATATGGTCCAAACCTATACGGACGAAATCACAAGCACAATCTATTTGCTAAAATATTAATAATAATAATAATAATAATAATAATAGGCATCGCAACTCAAATCAGAACACCAAGAGGAGTACATGCGTCATCAACAGGACAATGTTGTACCCCTTCACTGTATGCAAAATACAGTGATGGGGGGAAAAAATCACTTTGTTGATGACAACACATACATGATAAAAAAAAATAATAATAAATAATAATAATAAAAAAGATCAAAGAAATTAAACTGTCTATCGGGAAGTGATAAAACAGTAAAAACACTTTACTTGCACTACATCTTGTGGTGGTGGGGGGGGGAATAAAAACTTTGTCGATCCCAAATAATGATTACATTGTTGTTGCTCAATAAGATCATCAAAGCTGCTCTTCATCCAGGTTGATCAGGGTAAGTTATAGGAGGGACCAGGACTAAAGAGTGTGAAAGACTCTTCTACGGCATTGTGCGACATGTGACACGTGAGCCACTGAATCACGCATTTTTTTTCCACTAATAAGAGCGTACCTGCGGCTAAAAAAACATTATCATTCAAAATACATACTATCTAGAATAGATGTTAAGTGTTATACATAGCAGCATGAGTAACCCCCGTCTTGACGAAACTCATGAATCCAGAAAATTGAACACGACTAATATTCCTCACGCCCAAGAAAGCAGCACTCATATCGATACAGGCGCAAACATACCAGTTAACGTGTGGTCCGTAACGCCTACAATGTATTAACTGCATCTTAATACTACCATAACATGGTAGAGGAATCGATGGAAGATTCTTCCATCTTCCATCGTGTATTTCCTCCAAAATACGCAAACGATGGCGCGAGTGACAGGCCAGCACTCTGAAGGGTACGGCGATGATCTTACCGGTTTAATCCAACCGCCATAAGTATAACTGCCCCCTCTCCATAATTTGGTGGAAGCCGTATTTCGGGTACACGAAAACAGTGTCGGTCGTCATGTCGTTCTTCAGGCCTAGAAAGCTGTGCGTTGCATATGTCGCATTACTACTGCCTCTCCTCTCAGCAGAATAGGTAATGATGTGTCGGTCGCGGATGAGTCGACTCTTTAAACCGAATCATTTTATACAGTTCACTGGAAGGAGCCGATTCTGATACCTAAAAATAAAAATAAAAAAATCATTAAAAAAAATCATTAAAAAAATCCGTTTCTCATCAGAACTTTTTGAAAACCTAAATGCAGTACACGTTTTTTTTGTTTGTTTTTTTAAATAGAGGAATGAGGTGACTCGAAACCCAAACGCCTTTAAAGCCAAATTTAGGTCAAGTGATTGAAGCTAGGAATTTGAGGTGACTTCCAGCAATTCGTTAAGGAGATTTTTAAATTAACAAACAAGAATAAATAACAAAAACACGTGGCACAGTGGTTGGCCAGTCCGCCTCACGCCAAGAAGGCCTGGGATCGATTCCCGGGCTTAGGCGTTTCGGTGTGGAGTTTCCCTGTTCTCCGGGTACTCCGGTTTCCTCCCATAGTCCAGAAACATGCACAGCAGGCTAGTTTGCTGTTCCAAATCGCCCCCAGGTGTGAATGGTTGTGCGTATTTTGGCCCTGCGATGAACACGCGACTTTAATTAGGATTAGGCGGGTCAGAAAATAAATGAATGAACCCTTTATAACTACTTGTTTAAATTTTCTGCTTCACAATACACCTTAGATGACCAGTCTAGTCCATGTACATTTAACATTTATTAAGCTTTGAAACGCTGAACAACTGTCTATAGAACAGCAGCCTTGCTGTTCCAAAAATATGATTAGAAAATATAACTATTTCAAACAGAACTAACCAATTTCAGAATCACAAGCACAGCATCTAACATGGAATTACATTCTTTGTTGTTTTTACATTGTCTGAGGTGTTTTCTGAGCTTTTGAGCATGGTTTTTCCAAAATAATAATAATAATAACAATATTAATAATAATCAGATGCAGTGCCAATTTCCTGGTGCAGACGCTAATGAGGAACGGGAAATTTTTATATCCAGGCTAAATACAAAGTTACATGTTATCAAAGGGGCTGGAAGGGACTAACTGCGTGCAGATACGAAATATGGGCAAAAAAGAAAACATATGTCAGAAACTTTCCATAAACATTGACTGAATGACTGGTTTAATTTTTCCTGCCTTTTATATTCTCTTTTATATACTCTGAAAATGTCTCATGTGCTCATGTTTTCTGGCCTTGGACTGAGAAAGTTCTGAAAAGCATGAAAGCTGCACAGCAAAATTATTAGTATAGTCATTTGTCCTTGATCCCATTATTCACTTTTCCTTTCTGACAACACTTGACAGTGACAAGTCAGCTGGCCATCTTTCTTAAGTCATAGATGACTGGCTGTTTATTTGAATGCGCAGTGGTGGCTCAGTGGTTAGGGCTCTGGGTTACTGATCCAAGGGTTGGCAGTTCAATCCCCTGTACCATCAATCTGCCACCGTTGGGCCCTTGAGCAAGGCCCTGAACCATCAATTGCTCAGTTGTATAAAAATTGCCATGAATTAGGTTACCACCAACAAATGTATTTCATTATCTGTCAAATCTAATTAATTTCCATTTGTACTTGGCAGATGCCCTTTGAAAGTTCTTTTCTGCAAACAAGAATTGTCTCCTGTGCTAAAACCAGTGATTGGACCTGACCAGTTCGCATATAAACAAAAAGAGGGGCATACACAATCATGGCTCTTACTGTCAACATTATTGGCTTGACCTATTGGACAGTGATAACAATTTTGTCAGTCTTCTTTTTGTAAATGTAAAGCCTTCGATTCAGTCTCCCATTAAGTTCTCTTCAGCAAGCGAAAGGGTATATATATCAAATCCATTTTTCAGGTTCATTTTTATTTAGCCTTTAGGAAAAGAAAAGCATACAGTCAATCACACAGAGGAAATTGTGGACTCTAGAACCTTGCATTGGCTTATATACAGTGCCCATTCCACTCTGATTGGTCTGTCATCCTCTAGCTCTAGACTCTGATTGGTCCCTCATATCTCAACATATTTCAACAAGTTTCGACATGTCCCGAGCTGACCTTGAAGCATAGGCTCGATCCCACCACCCACCCCACATCGCTTAGGACGGCCATTTTGTTTCTTTTCGAGGTTTGACATTTTGTTTCAATGTAAATATATATATATTTCATTAGAGATGACTTCATTGGACAGTTATCCATTTCAGGAATACAAATGTCTTTAAATAAAGGAAAAGTGATCACTCATTCCAAAGGTATTACAATTTCTGTGTTTATATTCATATGATGCTGTTAATGATTAATGATTAATTCCAGTACATGATAGGGAAGTCCAGCAATTTGCATAAGATTTATGGAGGACCAAATATATGACATTATGACATTTCAGACCGGGAGGCCATAGGCCTTCCACAGTTCATGGGTCCAAAACACACAGTGCCCCAGTGGCGCCTGATACCCCGATTTCCTATGCTTCATTTTCCCCTCTTCGGCTTATATGCCACATCACCTTCTTCCTCAGATGTGACGTTTCTTTTGTGCTCTGTAGCTTTGCACTACGTGGAAGCACTCATTGGGGTACTCAGGGAGAGGGTTCTAGCACGTCACCCAGGTCCCATTGTCCCCCTCCTGTAGTTTTCTTCAACCCTCGAGTTCTCACTCTTATGGACCTAGACCGTATTAAACTACTAAACACAATTTAGGAAGATTTTACATTTATGAGTAAACAGCTAGTATTGTTAAAAATTAACTGATGATTACATGTTTAATCTAATACCTTATTGAGCAATATATATTATGTACTATTAAAGAAATGCTTCAAAGGAAAACAGTAGACTAAGGTCAAGGACACTTACTTGGATGATACATCAATGAAGCCAAATGACCAGAAGGGAGCATCATTTTTCTTTTGAGCAAAATGCTTATTTTGGGTCATACCTGCTTGGGCTTATTTCTGTTCAATGACAGTTACCCAATTACAATTACATCACTCAATTTAGATATGTGTGCTTTTAGCACGATATACAGGAGTAATAATAATTATATTAATACATTTTATTTTAACTAAACCATTAGTATAAGGTCATCATCATCATTCATCATCATTCATTTTATCATCTTTTCCAATCCTGGAGGATGTGGAAGCACAACATTACCCTCAGTTCGAACTGAAACACAAGCGCATGCGCCGGTCTTCCGACATAACACTGCTCTTGTCATCATATGCTCACACGCATGTCTGCCATTTTATAAGTGTTTTGATCACAGCATACTCTTTCAACTTTTTTTGCATTTCACTATGCATTTTAAATTATGTTTACATTATTATTATTTTTTTATGCCTGAAATTACCACAGTTGCCAAATCCATTTCTTTTACACATGAACTCCGTAGCAACTTCAACTCTTACTTAATTGAATCTACAGATTGTAAGAGTAATCCACCGGTAATTTTCCTCATAGTTCATAATTTATTAAATCCTCTTAAATTTCTTTGACCTTCTTGGATCAGAGAGATACATAACTTGCTAAACCCATTTAAAAAGAAAAAAAAAGTTTTTTGATTATGGCAGAACAGAGAGACACTACAATAACAACCACATAATAATGTCCTGTACCCCCGTTAAAGATAAATACATAAGCACTTATTTACACTATGACACAACTTGCAATCATTTTTATTCACCTTAACTTATATTTTTTTCTATATTCTGGCTTTGAATAAAAAATCTGCTAGCTTCTCCGTTTTTCTAATTTATTCCTCTGTAATCTTTTTACCTCATTTATTACACTATTTTCCTTTTCTTCTTCTATTATGTTTGACTACAGAAATCTTAACCATGCCTCTCTGTGATTCATCTGCACGCCCCCTACACGTCGAGGGCAGCCTCATGGTCATTCCTTTCTTATGGCATGGTCAAGTATTAAAAATACTACAAACCCCACAGGATAGAACAAAATACGCGACCCCAATACTCCTCAGTGGCCTGACTCTGACACCTTTATTGCTCTTCCCAAGGTCAGAATAAACCTACTGGTGCCCTCAGCCCCCTTTAAGGGTTATGTTATTGTGTTCCCAGAAGTTAATGAACTGAACCAGTATGTAGAGTGGAATTCTCATAGTACTGCGGGCCTGCCTTTTTTTCCTTTTTTTTTCTAAATGCCCGCTCTATTCTTTCCCCTCTGTCCTTCAAGGACTGCATGCATGCTATAAAATTCACTCAGAGAGAGAGAGAGAGTGACTGAGAGAGAGAGATTCACTTTCACACCAACACATTAAGCAGAAAAGATAGGCTAAATGAGCACCTCTGTAATTTTCATTTCTTTTTTTTTTTTTTCCTTATCATGTAAATTCCTGGATTTTAAACATTCAATAAATAAAGTGGTTCGTCTTTTCAGTGAAGCTTACTCACCTCTCCTCCCCGGACCCTCTAGTCAGCAAAGTCAGGCCCAATGTTTTGGTAAGCAAAACCGCTCACCTTGTGTTGCCACTTTTAGTAGGCCCGAATTCACTGATCCAAAGTTCCCAGGAAAGAGAACCGAGCTGTCCTTATCTGTCCCCTACAGGCCACCAAACCATCTATATATTAGCCATTGTGCTTTGAATCATCAATTTTAGCATAACTATTGCAATGACCTGTGGTCTTCAACATTGCAATCTCTTTGATTGGTTATTTGGAGTTGATTATTAGCATTTAAATTATTCCCATGACCTAAAAGTTACTTATAGCCTTTGAACTTAAATAACATAATTGGAGAAACAATAACTGAGAAACATATTAAAACTTTATTTAAATTAAAATATTACAATTAATATTAAAACTTCATTATTAAATTTCATTTCATTTTAAAACTCTGCTCACTCTTATCTGTGCAGATTTAGCAAATGTTACTGGATCTAATAATATTTTGATAGCTCTTACCTTTTTAACTTAAATGGATCGATCTATTAGGGAAAACAAAACCTTAATAAAACCATTTCCATGTTGGTTTGGTGAAATATATTTATTGTTTCTTGCAGTTAATATATCAGTATTTATTACTGGCAGAATCTCCCCTCCCACAATTTTTTCCCCCACAGATTTCAGCTGCAGTGACATCTGACAGGTTTCCCTGATTGCCATACAAATATAACACGCAACTATACATGACTTTGCTGCATTAAAGTGTCCTTGTCAGTAACCATTATTACATTGGGGAAAAGCTCAGTCCAAGTTGTCATTCATTGCAGAACTATTTTAATCAATACACATTAAAACCTTATACTACAGAGGGAGACTCATTGTATCAGCTTGCATTGTTTCGTTCCCTGCATGGAAAGGAAATTAGATCTTGTTTTGTTGTTTTGCCTCCTCAGAGTAATAAGATAATGATTGTTGGAAATTGAACTCTAATGTCATTCAACAGCTCCTCTTGTGTGTTGCCTGAAGAGGCTGATTAGGCTGCTTTCCATTGCAAAGTGCTTCTGCATTCCACTGATATGCTGACAGTGTGGTGCAGACCTGCTGTGCAGAAATTTCTAGATGTTTATACTGTTGATACCTAATCATAATTACTTACACCTGCAGGTAGAGAGTGTTTTTTCTTTTTTCTTTTTACACATAAGATGCAATATACATTCACTCATTTACTGAACCGCTTAATCCTACTAGTCTTTGCAGGAGCCTGGAGCCTAACTCAGCCAACTTTCAATGAAGGCAGGGTACACCTTAAACAGCTAGCCAATTCATCGCAGGGCCTACACACACATACAACCATTCATACTCATACTCACACCTAGGGGCAATTTGGAACAGCCAATCAGTCTAATGTGCATGTCTTTGGACTTTGGGTGGAAATCCACACAAGCGCAAGGAAAATATGCAAACTCCACAAAGAAATGCCCTCTAGGCCTGCCAAGACCAGGACTTGTACCCATGACTTTTCACGCTGTAAGGTGAACATGCTACCCACTATACCACGTTGTTGCCCAGTGTCATATATGTTTATATCAATATTATACAACAGTACAGTGCAGTATAATGTTTATGATCCAATACAGTGCAAAAAAGGGGAAAAAAGGGGGAAAAAACAGTTAATACAGTGCCTTGCAAAAGTATTCACCCCCTTGGCTTTTTATGTGATGGATCTGCACAAAATAGTCTAAGTTGATAAAGTGAAATGAGAAAATTATATATAAAAAATAATTAAAAAAAATAAAAATCTGAATATTGCCATGTTTATGTGTATTCAACGCCTTTGCTATGAAGCCCCTCAAAAGTTCTGGTGCAACCAATTACCTTCAGAAGTCACATAAATAGTGAAATGAAGTCCACCTTTGTGCAGTCTAAGTGTCCTATGATCTGTCAGTATAAACACACCTTTTCTGAAAGACCCCAGAGGCTACAACACCACTAAGCAAGATGTATCACACCCTAAAGACCAAGGAGCTCACCAAACAAGTCAGGGACAAAGTTGTTGAGAAGTACAAGTCAGGGTTGGGTTACAAAAAACTCTTTGATGATCCCTGGAGCACCATCAAATCCTTCATCTTCAATTGGAAAGAACATGGTACCACAGCAAACCTGCAAAGAGAGGGCCGCCCACCAAAACTCACACACTGGGCAATTAGGGCATTAATCAAAGAGGCACCACAGAGACCAAAGGTAACCCTGGAGGAGCTGCAGAGTTCCACAGCAGAGACTGGTGTATCCGTGCATTGGACCACAATACACTCCACACTGGTACACTCCATATTGCTGGGCTTTTCGGCCACCAAGGAAAATGCTATGTCTGACGCAAACCCAACACATCCCATCACTCCAAGAACACTATGCCCCCAAAATGAAACATGGTGGTGGTAGCATCATGCTGTGAGGAAGTTTTTCAGCAGCAGAGACTGGGAAACTGATCCAAGTCGAGAGAAAGATTGATGGTGCTAAATACAGGGATATCCTTGAGCAAAACCTGTTTCAGTCTGCCTGTGATTTGAGACTGGGACAGAGGTTCACCTGGACAATGACCCAAAACAAACTGAGAAGCAACACTCGAATGGTTTAAGAGGGAACATTTAAATGTTTGGAATGGCCTAATCAAAGCCCAGACCTCAATCAAATTGAGAATCTGTGGTCATACTTAAAGATTGCTGTTCACAAGCTGAGACCATCCAACATGAAGGAGCTGGAGCAGTTTTGCCTTGAGGAATGGGCAAAAATCCCAGTGGTACGATGTGGCAAGCTCATAGAGACTTGCAGCTGTAATTGCCTCAAAAGGTGGCTCTACAAAGTACTGACTTTGGGGGGTGAATAGTTATGCACGCTGAAGTTTTCTGTTATTTTGTCCTATTTGTTGTTTGCTTCACAATAAAAAAAAAAATCACATCTTCAAAGTTGTAGGCATGTTCTGAAAAAGAAATGATGAAAACATTCAATTAATTTTAATTCCAGGTTGAGAGGCAACAAAACATGAAAAATGCCAAGGGGGTGAATACTTTTGCAAGGCACTGTATATGCTTTATGTACATTTGCAACAACACCGTACATTCATTAATTTTCCAGGGCAAGTCTTAGGAGCACTGGGCATGAGTGGGAATACACGCTTGTGTTACCATACTTGTGTTCCAGTGGCACATTGTGTAAGCTAATCCAAGGTTGTCATGTTAAAAGCATAATTGAACATTGTAAAACCTTTTTGCAATTATGTCAGCACAGATATAAAATGCTGTACCGATTAAAGAAGCAATAAAATTGCCTTTCTTTAGGCTAGTTGAATACCTGGAGAATCAACATTTGTGTGTTTGATTATAGACTCAAAATGGCCAGAAAAATTACTTTCTTCTGAAATGTATTAGTCTATCTGTTCTGAGAAATAAAGGCTATCCCATATGAGAAACTGGCAAAAAACTAATGATTTCTCACAACAGTGTGTACTACTCCCTTCACGGAACAGCGCAAACTGGCTCGAACCAGGTTAGAAAGAGAAGTTAAGCAAGAGCACAAAGTACATCAAAGTCACTAGTTTGAGAAAGAGATGCCTGACAAGTCCCCAATTGGCAGCCTCATTAAACAGTACCTGCAAAACACTAGTCTCAACTTCAACAATGAGGAGGCGATTCCTGGAGTTGCAAAGAAAAAGCCATATCTGAGACTGGTCAGTAAAAGGAAAAGATTAAGATCGGCAACAGATCTCAGACACTGGATAAAGGACAATTGGGGAAAAAAGTGTTATGGATACAGTAGTTGAGGCTAAGTTTGAGATGTTTGGGTCACTAAGAAGAACATTTGTGCAGAATAAAAGAAAAGATGCTGAAGGACATGGTGGTGGAAATGTTGTGGTCTGGGGGTGCTTTGGTGGTGGTAAAGTGGGAGAGTTGTACAGGGCAAAAAGGATCTTGAACAAGGAAGGCTATCACTCCATTTAGCAACACTATGTCATACCCTGTGGATGGCACTTGATTGGAGTCACTTTCCTCACTCCCCTGACTCAAAACACTCCAAACTATGCTATAGCTATTTAGAAAAGAAACAGTCATCTGGTATGCTCTCAGTAATGGCCAGTATAGTCACCTGATCTGAACCCAATTGAACTGTTGTGGGAGCAGCTTGACCACATGGTACGGAAGAAATGCCCATCAAGCCAGTCAAATTTCTGGGAGGTGCTTCAGGAAGCATAGGGTGAAATTTCTTCATTTTATGTTGACAGTCTGACAGCTAGAAGAACAAAGCTCTGCAAGGCTATAATGGCTACAAATGGAGGTCTTTTGACAAATGTTTTAAGGACAAAATAATTTTTATTATTTATTTAATTTAAGTTTAATAATTTTAATAATAAGTTTAATAATTATTTTATTTAAGGTTTTTAACCTTGTTAATATCTTTATTTCATCTTCATTTTGCAACTCATTTGATAGATGTATGTTTGTGTTTTCAAGGAAAATATGAAAATTTTTGGGTAACCCACAATGTTTGAACAGTAGTGTACACACAGTGAGAGCATTTAGAGAAACTCAGCATAGACAATAACCCAAGAGCCAGAGACCTTGAAGTGGGGAGATGCTATCTGCAGAATTATAAAAATTGAAAATGTATAATATTCTGGGACACAAATGCGTCCTTCAAACTGAAGCAGAACTTTGTGTAATTTTTGTTTGAAAAAGTGTTATTGCAGGAGGAGGAATGTGGCTCTATTTAAGAGGCTGCGGGGTCTAATGTGACTAGTTAACTAGTGTAAGATTTCTGCTGTGAAGGGAAATGGTGGAAGAAAGGATCGCTTAGTTGTGAAGTGATAGCAATTTTTCTACAATTTGTGCTTAAAAAGTACTTAAATTTCTTTCATTTGAAGTGCAAACACCGCAAGGCTTTCCTGAGGACAGAACAAACTGTATCAACAGGCAGAAAAAAATCTCAAAGGCTCTGTTGTATAGTGTGTATGGTCATCTGTGTTATAGATGTTGTAATATAATTGCTGTGGGCAGACAGTCTGTCCAGATTAGAGGCTGGAGAGTCAGAGTGGTAAAACAGCACTAAGAGCATTTTTTGTGTGTTGCTGGCTCAGGCGGGCAGAGATGAAATTAAATGAAAGCATGTCTGGATTAAAGCTCATTAAGTGGGAGAAGAGCTTTAATTGCTGCAGCTTTCACAGCCTCACAAAGAGCCAGTCTCACTAATCTGTTGCTTAAGGGTAATTGTTTTCTGCATTCACTAAAAAATGCATAGCATAAGAAAACAGTATTTTAGGAAAGGTTGTTTAACAAATTGGCACAAAAAACTGCCTTCTAGAGAGAAAAAGCAAAGCATGTGTGTGATTGGATTTTCTCGCCGGTGTTTTATGAAGAAAAGAAAACGACTTAGTGTTTTAAAACTCATCAGCTTTTAACTGGCTTGTGGAAAATAGGATAAACTTCCCTTTTAGAGGGTATTTTTTCTCTCTAAGCAGAGCAGAAAGCCTGCCCTGCAGTGTACAAGTGGCTTTATCTGTAATTCCTGTATAGTGGCACACAGGATGCTTATTTAACACCAACTTATAATACAATTTAAAATATAAATGCTGTACAAATATTCATTCATTAATTTATTTTCTAAGCTACTTAATCCTAAATAGGGCTGCGGGGAGGCTGGCGCCTGTAATCTAATTTCTGTAATCTAAAGTTTACAGACTTTTCTAGGCTATGTCCACAATAACTTCTAATGTCTTAGCCTTGTTGTTCACACTAAAACTCTGGGTTCATGTAATATTGAGAGGGTTTCAGAAATAATGACATTCGGTGCTCAAGACACCAAAGCAAGCATGATGCGTCAAACGCAGTCAGTGCTGCTCTGTCTATCAAATTTGGTAATCTAACTTTAATTACAGATCACCATACTGTACAGCTTACAGGTTCTGTTCCAACTTAGAATATAAGCTTCAAATCTTTTTAATACCAGTGGTGGTTCTACCCTACAGGGAGCAGCAATTTTGGATATGACCTAGCCAAACAAGTATTTAGTGACACAACTTCAAATCCCAGGCGGCATAGCATGAAGGCCTGGGTCCGATTCCCTGGCTCAGGCATTTCTGTGTAGTATTTTACATGTTCTCTCCAAGGAGCGGTGAGAAAAAAGGCATATTGGTGTTGATTTATTCATAGTCATAACTGAACATTTTGACATACCCACAGCAACTTTATGTGCATTCATTCATTTATTTATTTTCTGAACCACTTAATCCTAATTAGGGTCACGGGGAGGCTTGTGCCCATCTCAGCCAACTCTGGTCCAGGGCAGAGTACACAATGGACAGCTCGTCAGGCCATCATTAATGGGGAAGATGGCATCACTGGGGCAATGGTGGCCCTGTGGTAAGGTGCTGGCTGACTGATCCCCTAACCCCCACCCCTCACCCCACCCCCCACCTCTGCAGTTGTTTGATTCACTGGAGAATATTAGGTTTCTATTTGACACATGCTTGCTCTTCTCAGTTCAGCTGTGCAACATGATCAGGTGACAACTTGATTTTTTAATTCGGTCTCGTACCCCATCCTCTTTTACTAACACATGCATTTTGCCTCATTATTTTGGTCATTCTCTTGCATCATTTTTTTTTTTCATTCATGCCTTGTTCTTATTCTAGCTATGCCCATAACTGACTGGTCTGTGGGACTGAATCTGTAATATTCATGGCTAAACACAGAGTAGGGAAGGAGTCTGGAGGCTGCTGAGTGCCTTTGCACATTGTGAGAAGGTTGAGATCAATAGTTTGCGCCAGTGTATTTTTCTCTCTCTCTCTCATGCTCTTTCTTTTTCACTGAGCAGGTGAGAGACGCCTCAGTGCATTGCTGGGTGCTGATCAATAAGCTGCCAGTGATAGCAGGTGTCCTTGCATTGATCAGGCTGTTCGTTGCCGCTGGTCATTATGGAGATGTCAGATTGACCTTTACACAGAGTTGTGTGAGAAGGCAGAAAGTAGCAAGAACTAGGCTGCAAAGCCCATCAGGGAGCTGCACTTTCACAGAGTAGAAACATGTCCCTCAGCGTCAATGCTGCTGCAGTGACATTTCAAAAAATCCCATAAATTACAGTGGAGGCAGTATAATGCAGGCACAAATAGCATATTCATGGGGTTGATTTTGTGCCAGATTTCTGGTAAAAAAAAAAATCAATGCTATACAGTTTACATTACCCTTTGGCTTAATGAGTTATGAAAATAAATCAAAGACAAAATTTAAATATAATTAACATTTTCTTTCATATATTACCAACATGTCTAAAGGAAATATTAATATTTTGTGCCTTTGTACACTGTTGATGTAAAAGACTAAATGAAAAATTAGAGCTCAGTTTCTTTGAGAAACAGTTTTTCTTTTTTAATGTCTTTATTAGTTTTGTTCGTAGCTAGATTACAGACACTGCTATTTCACCAGGTTTTCATCATGTAAAAGCTGTTAACAGATTTACTTAAGTATCATTTCGTTTTGTGTCATTACATCTTTGCAGTTTTTCAGACACATGGTAGATTACTTATATGGTTATGTGGGCAGTATGACGGTATATAACAATATATTTGTCTATTTTAATAAAATTTGCTATATAGTTTGTACCGCAGAGGTGAAAATCCAAAATCACCATGATTTTACTGCCATGACACGAGGGGAAGCCAGCAGCTTTGATACCCATTGTGCCTATGGCCTGCAAGAGCCGCGTGCGCCCACACAGAAACACACACATTCACACACACAGACACACAGACACACACACACACACACACACACACACTTAGTTCCACCCTTTTCCCCTTGTTTCACCGTAGCCAAATTACAGGTAAAGAAATTAATTTTATCGTTAAGGCAAGGATGCGTGTGTGGGAAATAAACACCCATATTATTAATATTATAAGTGTGGATTAAAACACGCTTGGATAATTAGCTGTTTTTATTGCAATTAATGCTAACGTGCCTTCAACACTATTATCCTGGTAACCTATTTAGCCTGCACAACAGATTAATGTTTATTGTTTATTTTTCATAATTCATTTCTAATTTAGCATTTTAAAATGCTGCAGTTTTTATTAGGTGAATTTAAAGCATGTTTATTAGTGTGCATGCTGCAGCTAGTTATTGTATTTTTTATTCTTATTCTTATTATTGATGTGAATGCTGCAGCATTCACAATATAGTTATTGTAATCTTTATTTTTAAACTTATTCTTCCCTACATTTTTTTTCTTCTGTACATTTTTTTGCATCTAACTACTTCAGAATACTTTGTACTAGAACCATTCATCTTTTTATAATCTTGTACAGTTTTTGAATGACAGTTGTTTATATTTCATGCTCCCTGTGTGACATCACCCACTCTGGCTTCTAACCTTTCAACTTTTTTCCGAAATTTTTGTGCTTCGACTCTTCTCCTGCCAACAACTTTCACTTCTCACACACACAGTTTATACCTCACATTATAGATAATTTTGTGTTCTGTCACATAGCGTGACTCCCTAAGCCACAGGATTTACATTTTTTGCGGTTGTAGCCTCTGATCACCAAGAGGAGCCCTCGACTCCCCCATTCAAGGCTGGAAGAGGACTGACATCACTGTAAAGTTGCAAAAGTGAAGATGTCGAGCATGTATACAGTATGTAACAAGTGGCAAGAGTTGAGTGAGTGCCGATCCCGTTTTTTGTGAGTGCTGAGCTAAAAATGCGCTTGACTGAAGTGAAAAATTGCTTTAAAAAAGGGCAAAAAAGTGCTAATATGAATTTTGACACTAATTAAAAACCACAAACAGTCGTTTGCCAGAGGCACTCCATGTGACAAAAAATCTTGACAATGTAAGGAAATTACACAAGCCATAATGACACACATATGTAAGGACATTGTCCCAATTCATATTGTTGAAAAGCTGGGATTCAGAGAGTTAATCAGCATCCTTGACTCCAGGTAGGTAATGCTTAGTCTCAGACATGTCACCGATATTAAGCTGCCACATTTATATGGAGAATTCTAATTGTTTTTTCCAAATAAAAGAAAATAATCAGCTATGATGAAAGCACACTTTGGTCATTTAAGCCATTAATTGAATCAGTGGGAAAATACTATATCATGAAACATGCCATTACTGGGATATAAAATTATTTATACCATAATGGAAGATTTTTACAATACTGCCCACTCCTAATTACTGACAACATTTGCAACAATTATTTATTGTGTTCTTTCTGGCCCCAGGTTCTTTTTTTAATTGAGTAAATATTTGCAGCTTTTATCCAGACCGTAACAGAACTCCAAGGCTACTGTTGCACATTGTTTGTGTCCTATAGTGCTCAGTAAACCTTATGCAGCAATATCTTTAAAAAGAAAAAGATTACTGTCTCCGTGAGCTGGGATTAGATTGGCTGGAAAGACCTGCTGGGTTAGAAATACTTAGGAGTAGTAGTCACAACTTCAAGTGGCAGCACAATCACAGTTGTTTTCAGTCCACCTTCAAAAACGCAAGGCTTTACTGTGTTTCACAACAGCACACTCTGAAATGTGGAATCAAAGTATCCTAAAATTGCTGAACACACAGATATGACAGTCCTCTCACACTTAAACGACCCCCCCACACACACACAACTTCTCTGTCTTAGCATTTTGCCCACATCCAAATGTAACTGTCTGAAGCCTCTTAATAGAGTTTTTTCTTTTTCTTTTTCCAGTTTCTTTTCTCCTACATTCCATTTGAACATGGTGTTCTGCTCATATGGTTCTGAAGATAAATGTTTTGTTTGATAAATTGTGAAGAATATCAAATGTGTTTTTGACTGCTCTTGGTTTGACAGAATAAGGCTGAAAGATGCGGCTTTCTGTCCGAGCTAGAAGCTTCAAAAGGCTTTTGAATTATATGTGACTCTGTTGAGGAGAAAGAAAAGTGTTGGACATGTGGGTGCTGTACTGTATGAGAGGCTGGCTCTGTGCCACAGTGAGAGATGATTCACTGTGGCATTGATAAGTCTTTTGCATTTTCTTGCAACTTTGTAACTCCAATACAATAATTTTACAGTATGCATGTTAGAAGAAATCATAAATTCAATAAATAGCACACCAGGTAAGTAACTGCTCCTGTGTGCCTGTCTGGTCCCTTGTTTTGGTTGCCCTAATTAACTATGCTAAATATTGGTAGCTAATGTAATAAAGTGGCTAGTAAGCTAGCTAAGTGCATTTATAAAAAATAAAGGAAATTAACCTGAATGTAAGCAAGTATTTTGGCAATGAAATTTTACCGGAATCCTTGCTTTTCAGTGATATGTTTAACCATGAGGTGCCTGTGTGTAGGAAACAGGAGACCTATATCCCAGAATTGTGCTGGGAATCTTACTACAATAGCTCCACTATTTTGTGAAGGTTGTCTACTAGATGTTGAAGCATGGATGTGAGGATTTGCTTATTCGGTTACAAGAGAAATGATAATATTAGGCACTGATGTTGGATGAGGAGGCCTGGGGAGCAGTAGCTGTTCCAGTTCAGCCAAAAGGTATTCAGTGGGAATGAGATTAGTGCTCTGTGCAGGCCCCCTGAGTTATTTGACTCCAACTTGGGTAAATCATGTCTTCATGTTTTGGTTTAATGGTCAGCTGTCCACATGTGTTTGTTCATATGATTATCCAGGAAATTGCATCTGATAATCTGTTAAAACAGTCTTTCTCTAGCACTGCCTTTGCTTTCTTATTGGTGTCTTATTAATGTTTAATTTAACACAGCAACCTTGTATGAGAAGCTGTTTCTGTGAGAATGAATAATCCTGCTCCTGGTTCCTGTGGTCTGCAAGAAGCACGTGGGCTCTCTGCCATCCATACAGAATAATTATAAGGCCTTGTGCATGTGGTGTGTGAGTGGGAGAGCTCTGAGTGAGAAGGACATGAATCAGTGAAAATCAATTTTCTATGAAATGTATCCTGCACACTTGCTCACCTAATCTCCATTATGGGACCTCATCATCACAACAGGAATGCTGTACCTCTATTTTGAGACAGAAAGAGAGAGAGAGAGAGAGGGAAGGGGGGGGGGGGGGTG
>JAQMYF010000013.1:17986180-18049049 GCA_030014195.1 Neosilurus mollespiculum | reverse complement strand
TACTAATTTTACTAATTACTTTGATCCAGAATTTGATGTTACATGATTGCGACAAGACTTTTGTCCAGCCTAGAATGCATATGTTTTCTTTTATTACCTGTAAAAAGTATAAATAAATGTACAATTTCCAGTTGCTTTCACAAAACATCTGTATACTTATAGGATTAATGTACGGCATAGTTGATGAACATCGGTTAATCAGAAGTGAAGTTATCAGTTGTTGTTAGTATCAGGCACACATGCGACAAAACGTTTGTCGAGAACTGTAGGAATGTGGTTCACTTCTTGAGGTCTGTGAAGCATGGCCTTGGGTCTGTGAGCTTAAAACAAAAAAAAACAGCAACAACAAAAAAAAAAACTGTAGTTATAATTATAATACATCCTCCTCACAGCAAGAAGGTCCTAGCTCCAAGTCTAAGCTCATCAAGGGTGTTTCTGTGTTCTGATTTTGCATGTTCTCCCTGTGGCTATGTGGGTTTCCTCTACATGCTCTGGTTCCCTCTCACAGTCCAAAAGCAAGAATATTAAGTTGAATTATTTCCCCCAATAAAGCAGCATCTAACTGCAAACAGCTTGAGAACCACTGGTTAAGAGGGTCTTGTTTTTGAGTTATGTTGGTTGAGCTGTTTTTATTAAATAATGAGCTATATATTTACCTGATTTTCTGTCTCTTTCAGGTTCTTTTATGGACAGGAAGATAGCGGTCACTCAGAGAGGGGACTCTCTGGAGTCAGATGACAAACGTGGTCTGTTCCACAGCACACCGGACACAGGCAGAGCACTTTCCTTAGTCACTACAGCCCCGCCCTTCACTGACCTTAATCATCATCTTCAGTTTAAAACCATTTCTCAACCTAATCTGCGCCATCAGAGCCAGGAACAGTTTAAAAACCACAGAGACATAGACCACCATCTCTTCAAGGCTCTATCGGCTCACCTGGTCCCTCATGAGGATACACTGGCATTTTCTGACATGGCTGCTGGGGCTTTCTCTGTGCATTCCAAAAAGCTCACTGCTGGGAGCCTGGAGCAAAGTGGAGCTGCTGGAGAAATCCAGAGGAAGAGCTCAGAGCAACTGTCCACTGAATCAGTGACCACCAGTATCATGCCAACTTCCGTTCCACCTCCCTGCAACACAGTTCCCGAAGAACAGTTAGGATATCCACATGCAGCAACCACACAAGAGACTGAGGGTGTTACCACATTGGTGATGAGAGAAGAAGAAATAATATCAAAGACTAGAGAAAGACACAAGGGTTCCGCCAATGAGCCAACTGCAGTGTCGGTGTCTGGGGATCAGGATGATGAGACTACAACAACAACAATTTTCACTACCACGATTATTACCACAGTACACAATCCAGGTAACACCCCTCAACCATATTGTCACAAACTATTTTTTGTGGTTCTGCTTTACATTTGATGAACCTGTGTAATTTGAATATGCATTTATAGAACTGACAAACCCAATATCCTCAGGGCAAACCATGCAACACATCTGGTGATCTTTTGTCATTTCCTATTAAAGTTATTGCAATAACAAGCCTTGACAAGCCCAGTATAGAAGAGTTCACTAACTTGACTGCTGTGACCTTGAAACAAAGTCAAGGGCACCCATATGCAATTCCAAATGAGACCTTTCCTGAGGGGAACCCACCTACAAAATTTGATGATCCTATGTCATTCCCATTCAAAGTTATAGCACTAACAATCCTTGACAAGCTCAAAATAGAAAAATTCATTAAGTGGCCTTAAAACAAGGTCAAGGTCACCCAACCAAAACATCCCTGAAGGTGACCCATCCACCAGACTTGGTAATTCTATTCATTAACTTTCAACCTTATTGTGCAAACAAGCCTTGACAAGTGCAATATAAAAAATTCAGTAAGTTGCCTGTTGTGACCTTAAAACAAAGTCAAGGTCACCCATATACAATCCCAACTCAACCCTTTCTGTGAGGGACCCATCTGCCAAATTTGGTGAATCTATGTAATTTAATTTCAAAGTTATTACACTAATAAGTGTGCAGAGCGGGAGCTATAAAAATGGGTTTCGTACTTCTCTCCATCTGTCAGTCCTTCCGATTTTTAGTGCAATACCTTTGGAAGGAAATGATATAGGATCACCTAATTAGATCTATGGCTCCCCCTCAGAGGCAAATAGGTTGTATATGGCTCACCTCGACCTTGATTTAAGGTCACAAGGTCACTCTATATATATTGGTCTGGTCAGATGGTCCTCTCTGTGGGAGCGTCTGGACCCCTGTGATTTATTTTAATTTTACCGTCAAAAAGCAGTACAACTGTGACAATGTGTAGGGCTACTGTAATGAAAATAACCATAATGCAATGATTACACTGTGCTACTGCTTTCCAACCAACAGGAAATATGTTTTTAAAGTGGTTCTGTTCAGGATTCTTTGAACCATGGTCCCAACTGATGAACCAGCCTGCATTATCACCAATATTAAGCAGAACCATTGTATTAATGATCTGTCATCAACAAAGTGTGTTGCAAACAAACAGAAGTAAAAAATAGTATCAAGATTGCAGATTACACTGATTACCTTCGAGGCTTTTAACTCTTATTGCAGATATTTGTCCAATGTATTATTTTCTATTGATGTGCTCTGCTTTCTCTTCAAGCTAATGACCTGCCCACTGATATCTATGATATATTATGGTTCATACTGAAACAGCCAGCAAGATGTTTGGTTCCAGGTTGGAACCAAGTTTTCAGGTTCTCAACCTATTTATGTTTGGTCATGGTGCTCCAAACGGGTTTTTTGGTGTGTGAATCAGAAGGGAACCCCATTCACTGTTGGTGGAAAAAGGAGTTGAATGATATACCTTTGAGTGTTGTTTAGAGGATATTAAGTAAATATACTTGGTACTGAATGTTTATTATGCACATGCAGAGATGGGCAAGACTCAGATGAAGCACTGCTTATAAATCCCTTTGTGCTTTTTTGCTTTATTATTTCCGTATTTATTATCATAGTAACCATGAGTAGTATTCTGGGGTAAACGGTGGTTATGGATTAATCATAATTCTTTGACTATTGACTATAAGAAAAACATCTTTTTATACTGTAGTTTGCATCATTTTAAAAACTGTGTGTGTGTGTGTGTGTGTGTGTGTGTGTGTGTATAAACTTTAGATTTAGGCCTGTGTTCCTCTATGTTCAAACATTAGAATTCTAGTGCTATACTAACTGTGCACATGTTGACGCAAGAAAAGCAATGCATGCTTTCTCGTAGTGTGCCCAGTTGCATTGAGTCAGACAGTGCAAAGGCACCACGAGTCTCGGTCATACACCCGTGGCTCCAGCAGGAATCTCTCTTACAAGCAACAGCTCTTGACTCAAAAGGAGATAAAGGGGGCAGTGAAGTGGAAAGACCTAAAGGTGACTAGAAAATGCTCTACCCAGGCAATGCACCTGAGCCATACACACGTGCACGCGTGTGCACACACACACACACACACACACACACACACACACACACACACAGCTGAAGAGAAAAACAGCCTTTGTTGATCCGCAGGAAATGAGAAGCCCAGAAAATACAATCAAGATAAGAAGATAGTAAGACTGTAGTGTCGGTTTCTGATCTGATCTATTTTTTTCTGTGTTGCTTTCAATAGCTCCATGCAGCATCAATTTCACTGCGCCAGGGGGCTATATAGAGACACCACCACAAGGCATCTGTGACTACTCCAACTTTGACTGCACATACACCGTGACTGCCTACATGGGCTATGGGGTGGAGATTCAGGTTTGAGCCCTTTATGATCTCTTTGCTTTTCTCATTATGAATCTCCGTCTGACATAATACACAAAGCACAGTACATAGTTCAGATCACTTACAGTATTATAAATTATAGATTAGGATTGTCCTCTCAGTCCCCATTCAAACCAACACAGAAACATTCACAGATTACTCTTTTTTCCTGTAGCAAAACAGAAGATTGGTGAAGAGGTGTGCATATTGTTCCACTTCATATGAATATTTATTATAAACATTTTTAAAGCATTAATTGTAAAATATTGACATAATATTGTTAGTTAGTAATATAATATCAGGCTTATGCACCCATATACCCGTACATGATCCAGTTCACAGTGATGCACATTTATCAGCATTTTGCCAGTAAAAATCTCTTTTAAACTTTATGTACCACTTTATTACTGTGATTCCCTTTTTTAATCGAACGGGTGTACGAATCTTTAAACAGTCTCACCAAAAAGGTTTTTCGCAGCAACATTTAGCTATTGGATTGAAAATAACCTTATAAAGATCACAGGGTTGTAGTCTGAGCTTTAGGGCATTTTCACACCTATTAATCCACTTGCGGATTTCAAATCTGTGCCGGATTGATTTTTTTGCTATCTGGTTTAGGTAATTTCACAGTCCAAAACAAAATGGACTTATGGGCATGTAGGAGACTCTGTGTCTAAAAATCAGCTCATAAAAATTGCACGGAAACCTTTTGAATCACCAGAGAACATGAATATAATAATTAAATCATTCAGTGGTATTTACTTTTCTAGTTTAAGACAGAGCGACACAGTGGTATAGTGGTTAGCACGTCCACCTCACAGCAAGAAGGTCTTGGGTTTGAGCCTCAGTCTGAGGGTGTTTCTCTGTGGAGTTTGCATATTATTCCCATGCTTGCATGGGTTTCCTCTGGGTACCCCAATCTGGGCAGTCCAAAGACATGCACATTAGGCTAATCGGCTCTTTCAAATTGCCCCAGGTGTAAATGTAACTATGAATGGTTGTGTGAGTTAGCCCTGCAATGGACTGGCCAGCTGTTCAGGGTGAACCCTGCCTGCATCCCGAATTGGTTGTGATAGGCTCTAGTCTCCCATTGAAGGATTAATTAATGAATATCTGAAGACATTTTTTTTTTTTTTTATCCATCATTTTCATAACAATTAAAATCACTTGTCTGTGATTGATAAATTCCATACATATGACAAAATATTTGAGATTCCTTTCACTGGAATCTTCTTTGTCCTCATGATTAAGTCTAACTTCCTTCTTGCTAGCTTCATAAAATATACAACAGCCCTGACACAGCCCTGACCCTCAATATACGTTGGTTCATGTTCTGAAGAATGGAAATATGATATGGAATTGCAGAATACTGAAATGACTTCCAATGCCACTTTACATCTACACTTTATATCTGTTTCTCTCTCTCTCTCTCTCTCTCTCTCTCTCTCTTTTTTCTCTCTGTCTCCCCATTTCCCATTGTGCAGACATGGTAATCTAGGACAGTATATAAATACCTCTCTCCCCCTCTCTCTTTTTCTGCAATTATTCTGAGTGACTGATATGTAAGAAAGCTGCAGAGTTCCCCCTTAATTAATTGCTTATGGATTATCTGTCCTTGGCTTTTGTTTGTTTATGGCATTTTTAATGACGTCCTGTTAAACTGTCTCTCAAGTGACTCTTAACTAAATTAAAGCAGCCACTTTCTCTTGCTGATAGACAAAAATGATGTTTCGTTCAGACAATCTGCAACAGCGCTTTGTATTCTCATTGCTTCTCAATACCTCATTCATCTGTTTGGTCACGTCGGTGTCTTAAAAACCCAGTTAAGCATTCCTCTGATCTGAAACCTTTCTGGAGACTGCGTAGGCACCTTTCTGAGGCGTCTGGAGGAGCTGGTGATCTGCTTTGGATTGTGAAAAAAGTTTATGTGGATTTAAACTATATCTATCATTCAGGCCTCAAAAGATTGAAGGTGATTTGTTCCTCTTAATAATCCAATATTTAAGGCTTTTTTTCCCTCCCACACATCTTTCACCACCGATAGCTCTGACTTGATGAAATGAATTTGAATTGAGGTTCACTGTGAATGACTGTTCATGTTTCTGAGTGACTTTACTTGAGGTGAAATTCTAATATTTTTCATCCAATTCACCTCTTTAGTAGCAAGTAATAATATTTTATCAAGGTTTTTTCAGATACTTGTCTCCTGGCTGATCAGTTACCCATTAACTTTAAATCTTCATTGCACAGGATTTATGGGGAGATCTATTAGCAGAAATGAAATATAATGTGAAGTGTAGTGTTCATACAGTAAGTATGCTTTTATTAGTGTTTAATTGCCTATAACTACAAATCATTGTGTTTTCATAAGCTTAGAATGAGCCCTTTATAGCTAAATAGGGGTCTGCTTTTACAGAGTGGCCATGTTGATACACTTTACTAGCACAGAACAGACAAACCTTTAGCGTGCCTTCTGCATTTCGTATTTTTTACAAGTGTCATACAAGAATTTTTACAAGTTTTTATGAATCCTAACATACTTTAATGTGAATCTTATGATTCTTGTACATTCTAAGACACACATTTCACATTTGTGAATATTTCTAATTTGAACACTAATATTGTAATTTCTGGCAACAGATACATATAAACTGGTATCTACTCTTGCCTGCCTTCAGATGTGTTGTTATGTCTAACTATAATTTAAGGAAGAATTAAGCAGTAGATGACTGCAGACCAGCGGCATGGTGGCTCAGTGGTTATCACGGTTGCATCACAGCAACAAAGTTATGGGTTAAATTTTGGTGACTAAATGGGAGGCCTTTCAATGGAGAGTTTGCATGCACATGTTTCCTCCGGGTGTTCCGGGTTCCTCCTACAGTCCAAAGACATACATTTCCATTTACAGCATTTGGCAGACGCTGTTATCCAGAGCGACTTACAATTATCATTTTTATACAGCTGAGCAATTGAGGGTTAAGGGCCTTGCTCAAGGGCCCAACAGAGGTGATAGTGGGGATTGAACCCCTGACCTTTGGGTCAGTAACCCATCACCTTAACCACTAAGGCACCACTGCCCTGAAGACAAGTCTGTATAAACTCTGTGATTATCCACTGCGCCACAACTCAGCTACATACATACATATATGTTGTATACATATTACTCCAAATTGCCCATAGGTGGGAATGTCAGTGTGAATGGTTGTTCATTTCTGTGTTAGCCCTGCAATAGATTTGCAATTTGTTCAGAGTGTGCCCCGCTTCTTCTCAAAGAGATTGGCTCAAGTTTCCCCATGAACCAGCTGAATAAGCGGTAGAGATACTGGATGGATGGACTACTACAGACCACAAATACATCAAAAAACTGTACTAGAGTGAAAGAGATTTCTTCTGAAGCTGTGATTGAAGGTCAATATTCAGAACTGCCATGAACAGAGTTTTCTACCATACAGTTAAATTAAATATATATATATATGTCTTTAGCTTCACTCACAGCAGTGATTGATTGAGGTGCATTTGTTAAGCTTGAAAGTTTATTACATTAAGCTGAAAGGTTGGCTCAGAACTTTTGGCATGCAGATCGTGATCACCTGTCAGCTGGAAGGGTTTTAGCAAAAATTCTGATTTTCACAAATATTGTAGGGTTTGATATTGAAATCTGCTTACAAATGTAAGGGATATACATTGATACCACCTGACTGGTCTGCAGCTTGCCAGTCCCATTTGCAGCAAGCTGCAATACACCATCTGTTCTGACAACATATCATCATAGCCAGCATTAACAGTTTCAGCAGTTTGTACTACAGTAGTTCTTCTGTGAGATCAGACCAGATGTATTAGCCTTCATTTCCCATACACATTAGTGTGCCTTGGGCAGGCATGACACTCTTGCTGGACCACCTCTGGTAGCTACTTACCACTGCATGAGGAACACACCACAAGACCTGCTGTTTTGGAGATGAATAAACCCAATGGTGTAGCCATCACAATGTCGCCCTTGTCAAAGTCACTCAGATCCTTACGCTTGCTCATTTTTCCTACATGTGTCCAACACATCAACTTTGAGAACTGACTGTACATTTTCTAACTGATGCATCCCACTCTTTGGTAGATGCCACTGTAACAAGATAATCAATGTAGATTGTTTTACCTGTCAGTTGACAAATTGTGTTTTTTTTAATGTTATGGCTGATTGATGTAAATTATTTCTCGCCTGATTTTTTAAAATGTTTTTTGGAATTGTAGTAATATAATTTGATATTTATAAATAATAATGGTCATTTAATCCCCACTGCTAACCCTGCCCTAAACACTCTTCATATTATTAAAGTACAAGATGCTAATATATGCATATGTACACAAACGGGTGTGCCACAGTTCATCTCCATCTCTCCCTTCTCCTCTCATACTCCTTGATCCTCTTCGTGTTGTTCTCGGCACAGACCACGTCAGTCAACCCTCTCCACTTTGCTCTGTTATTGACGACTAATTGCATTGCTCAAGGACATGACCGCACCTCAGAGTATTTTTACAAGTGTCCTTGAAATGAAGCCTGGGACGACCTATTGGGCGAGAACCATGAGCCAACTCACAGCAGATGCCACTTAAATATAGTTAAGTTGAATTTGAAAATTTAAATGCTAGTGACACAAAATATACAGTATATCTGTGGGTCTGTGAACACTGGACAAAAACCATGGGAAGTATTTATTACACTGATGCGAATATTTGACATTTAAAAAAAGGAAAATAATACTTTAAATTGGGATCTTGTAGATACTTTTGCCATACAGCCATCATTTCCTTGAAATGTTTTTTCCTGAGTTCCCACTAAATTGTCACAGTTTGATAAGCAGCCACAGATACATCACTTGGTATATGTCACTAGGATACAATATGCCACCTCCACATATAGAGGCAATTCACAGTGGGGGCCAGCATATCTGTGGGCCATAGTGATGTGATGATTGTGAAAAGGTGGAGAACACCATGCAACTTCATACTGCCCAGATGATTGATGCATTTGTCTGTCACAATTTTGATTGAATGGAACAGCAGGTAGTAGTGTCTTAGAACCAGTAAGAATTTGTGGCTCAGTTCCATCTGGTTGCTGTTTTATGCTTTCACTATAGGTGTCCACAAACTTGTTCAGTTTCTTTGGCAGAAAACTGCCCCAGGCTAGAGGCTTTCATGGTGACTATTTCTCTCAGACTGGGCACATATTTCAGAATGACCCCTTTCATGGGACCATCTCCACTTCTGAAAGTTTCCTAAGTCCAACAGACCCAAGGAAGACACTGTTGCAGCCATGATTACCAATACTATAGTATCCCAGCTGACTCCAGGCAAAGGCAAGGTACACCCCGAATAGCTCACCAGACTATCTCAGGGCCAACACAGTCATACAGCCTTTCACACACACTTTCACACCAAGGGAAAATTGAGAATATCCAATAGGCCTAATGTGCAAATCTTTGGATTGTGGAAGAAAACTGGAAAACCCACATAAACACAGGGAGAACATGCAAACTCCACACAAAACAGCCCTCGCTGGCCACAGGACACAAACTCAGGATCTTCTTGCTGTCAGGGGGACGAGCTAACCACTGCACCACCTTGCCTCCCCACAAGCACAGTAATGTCTGTCATATGTTACGGTGACAATGCAGCTAACATTCTCAGTGAAACTAGCTTTATGGAGTTAGGGACTGAGACTGTGGTTGAAATGGAGAAGGGAACAGGACACAAATTCAGAGAGCTTGGGTTTTCAATAATATGAAATAAAGCAAAAAACAAACAAACAAAAAAAAAATAAAACCAGAAGGATAAAGATAAACACAGGGTAACCAAAAAATAAAGATCTTATGAACTCTTCATGAGAAGCAGAGGAAATGTAAGCTACCAAGCTGATATAAACAAGCAGACTGACTGAAGAGAGCAAACCAACATATCTGAGAAATCAGAGCGACAGACCACCTGACTGGGACAAAAATGTCAGGAGGCAGTGAAACTTGGGTGTTTAAATAGCACTCTTAATGATACCTCATTTTGAAGTCATTTCAGTCTTTAAGCTGCACAAACGCAGCATCCCCCACGCACGACACACTGGAAGTGCAATTTCGGCTGTGAGTCCATAAGCGGAATGAATCCATACGTGTGCGAGGAGGCAGATGTAGAACATGTCACTGAACTGAGACTATGTAATGAATACGTGAGGAGAATGTTAGCACATGGAGCCAGTTGACCGAATACTATCCTAATACCTTTAAATCAGAGATCCCAGGATTATCTGCACACATCCCAAGAACATGCACTGCATTAGAGAGAGGATAGAACATTGAATCAGAATGTCTGCAATTCTTTTTGTGAGAGAGAAGTAACCACGGTGGGGTCTGATATGCAAACTGACAGTTGAACCGCCCTGAAAGTGTGCAAGTATATTGGGTCTTAGACATGTGAAGGAACAGAGACTGTAACTGTTATGTCAGTAATAACAGGCATCAACAGTAAAGGTGATATAGATATGTTTAATGATATTAGAGAAAAAATATGGATTTTAACTGAGGATCTCCTGCTTCAGACACAGAGGAAAGAGCAGGTCTCGAGACTGGACCTGTAGAGCATAGACTATGACGGAAAAGTGGATAAAATTTGAGAATGGGGAAAGAACTAGCCTTGAAAGTGATATAAGAAAATGAACATACAGCCTTTGAGCAACTGTGAACAAAGATCAGAGCCTATGAGCAACACTGGTAAGGCAGACAACTTAATATTACAGATCAAGACGCTGGTTAAGTGCTCCTGGGTATCTTCCTTAATCAGAGCAAGCTCACTTCCTTGGATGGAAGGATCAGTACTGATGATCCGAGCCAGAGGTCTCCATCAGTTGCAGAGTTCGTAGAAGCTGTTGGTGCTACAGGGTTCTTAGAGAGTGTTGGAGAGGTTGGTTCTTGAAACCACTTCACTTTTTGTCTTCATAGGTGCCGTGAAAACCATCATGTGGAGCAGGCACCTTCCTGATGGCTGCCGGTCAACTCACTACACTGCCAACTTATTACACACAAACTCACTGCTCCTGACCGAGTCAGAACATTTCAACTCACCGCACAGACACATATCAACTTAATGCATTTCTTTTGGTATTGTATGTATAAGAATGGCAAAATGAATCAATGTAAGATAATACAATGGTAACAGTACATTAAAAAGTAAGGTTTTTGCTTTATTTTTTTAACAGCACTATATGTTTTTGGGGGGAAAAGGATTTGTGTTTGTGAAGTGTGTGTCTGTGGCATACTTATTTGAATATACCATTGGATACCTGTGCAGGGAACATAGGAGATTCTACTAAAATCTACACATGAATGGGTGTAATAATTACATTCCTATTGTCTTCTCCAGATAACTGGCACTGCTAAAAAGAAGAGTGAAAGGGGTCAGGATTTTTAAAGACAGCAACGCCCACTCGACCCGAACAAGGCAAAATTTAGCTCCTTGCAAGCTAACCATGTCTACTTTTTTGTTTGTTTGTTGTTTGGGTTTTTTTCCCCTTTTTTGGGCTGCAGCTTTTTTTCTCATAGGTCAAAACTGGCCCATGTGACTCAATACCTGATTCGATGTGATGAGTCATGTGTGTGTGTGTGTGTGTGTGGGTGTGTGTGTGTGTGTGTGTGTGTGTGTGTATATAAATAATGCAGTGAGTAATCATCACCTGGTGTTGTGAGTTGACATCATAGTGCAGTGCGTCATCATCAGTTGCAATAAAGCACATATGAGGTGCAGCTAGCAGATGGATGTCCCAGGCTTAAGGTAGTCTACTGAGAGTTTTTCTTAAGAGTTACAAGCTTGGGTTATGTTTAGGATTAGAAGATTGTTTAAATAAATAGTTCATTGGCTCTCTGAGTATAACATTCACAGACAGTTTTGAATAGGAAAGACGAGCATTAAATGCGACTCAACCGCAGCTTAAACCTTTAGCTCTTTAATGCCATCAATTTAATGGATGCCTTTTACACAATCTGGGTCATGTTATTAGTCATCTTAAATCACTTAATGCATTCCTGCAAACACACTTTAAACTTTAGTGCTATTTTGATCTGTTTCAGCCTATAGACAGTTTCGATAGCATCCTCTTGTTCAGGATTGCAGACTGATAACTACAGCTGCAATAAATTCAGTTTTCCTCAGAACATAATCCCAGTGATAAAAGAAGGGAAAACAAGGCTTTATTAACTGCCTGTCACAGCGTTTCCATTACTGGTGCCCTCTGTTCTGACAGTTTTTAGAATGGAGACTGTGCAGGAACCACAGGTTTTTTTTTTATTTTACACAAGTGATCTAATGAGCAAATGCATAGCACTTTCAATACACTACTAATGTCATCCCTTTCAGGCTGGATACGTTTAGTGGGAGTTTAGGAGAGGAGCTTAATCTTACAGAGGTTTTAAGACCCAGAGCACGATGAATTCTTACAGGGCGGGAAGGATTTAGGCTAAACTCATTTGAATATGAGCTCAGCAGCTGAGTAGTGAAATGAGGTTATGTCAGTGGCCAGGTCTCTACAGGAGCCTTTTTAAAGCTACAAGTTAAACCTTTAACAGGCATATGTGGATATGTTCGTCCCTGTATATGCAGAATCTACTGTCAAGTCAGAAGTGCAATTTTCTTTTTGAGGCTAGTGTTTCACACCATTGTATTTGACTCTGACTCTGGCGTGATAGGTAATTAGAAGAGAGGTTAAATAGCTAGCTTACTGTCATACTGTGATTGGCAGAGCTTTTCTACTTCACTTACTCTGTAAAGCAGGCAGCCCCACTGTCATAGCTTCCCTACTGTTTTGTGTTTATACATATGTTCAGTTGTGTCCTCTAAGTCCTGTAATTGCTAGTAGAAAGTACTAGTGATTGTATTCCCTTAATATACCTAATGGTTATGTTAAGAGATTTGCTTTGAATATTTGAAAAATTTAAATATTTAGGCACTGCTCAAAAGTGGAGCTCCAACAATATTTGTGTATATTTTCAGTTAAAAAACAGACATCATGAACTATGCTTTCAGTGGTATTCAAAAAGGTATTTCTGCTCAAGAAGTAAAACAGTGGCTAAACAAGTAAATTTTCACTGCACTCTGCACACAATATATTTTTGTGCCATTTTTAAAACCTTTTGGGTTGCTAGTGTGGGCACATGAGCACAGACGTGACTAAAATCGAGCTCATGGCTTTATGACATTTGCGTAAGTATGGAGCTCCGTGTAGTTCCACTATTAATACTTTTACTTTCACTTTATTTCTATTAAAACCTTTTTCTTTAGAACTTTCATGAGCCTGTTAAAAAAAGATCATGACTAATCTTCTATTTCCTCCTCAGCTATCAGTTCCATGAATTGCACTTATACTTACTGATCTGTAGATCCAATGGCAGTTTGCCTACAAATGGGTCTTCATACAGTAAAGGTATTTTAATGAAGAGAAAATATTATTGTATGATTACTAGCCTTCCCATCCCCTAGATTTCAAGTTAAAAGACATGCATGCCTCATACATTAAAGCACACTTATTTACGCTGATTTATTTCATTTCTCATTTATCCATTCATTTGCCGAACTGCTTCATCTTCGCATGGTGAGGAGGCTGAAGCCTATCTCAACCCACTGTGGGCAAAGGCACGGTACACCCTGAACAGTTCTCCAGTCCAACTTAGGTCAACACACACAATCATTCACACTCACATTCACACCTTGATGCAATTTTGTACAGCCAGTTAGCCTAATGTGCAAGCAGGAAGAGAACATGCAAACCCAGCACAGAAACACCCTCACTGAGCCCGGGACACAAACCCATGACCTTCTTACTGTGAGGCAGACATGCTGGCCACCAGGCAACCGTGCTGCCCTTTTTGTATTTGTCTTGTGTCTACTTGATTTCACCCCTAGGATCTTAAAGTCAATGCATTTTGTCAGCTACTGTTTGCCCTGGCACTCTGATCACTTTGATCAAGCAATATATTAAACCTGATTATACCTAAATGTTATAACTCAGAAAGTTAAGGGCTAAACAACGCTTCCTTACAGATAGGTGAGTCTTTGTGGAAGCTCCTAATCGGAAGTGCACAAGCTTTAGATCTTATTTTAATTGTTTCTGTTGTCACAGGATCTTTGTAGCTCCGCAGCACCTGTGTCATGGTGTGAACAATGCATTGTGACAGCAAAGGCTGTTCTATTCACCGAAGGCTTTTTTAACAGACCGACTGCATTAACATTAGGGATGTATCTCTTGGTCCCAAAGGCAAATTATATCTTACATAAACCTCACTGGTGCTCATTGCTGACATGCTTCATAGAAGAGACATCAGGGCCACAGTTCATAGTAACCACAGGTTCCATACACTGATATTTAGTCACAAGTTCATATGACTAATTCCTTTAATGCAGCCCATTTCATTTTGATATAATGTTATTCTGACATTTTCAAGGCTTTAAAATTTAATAAAGTTTCCAGAGCCTTGATCAGCCAGTAGGAAGAAGCAACCCAAATATGTGTGGCAGCCAGGGCCGGACTGGGACAAAAAGTCAGACCGGGAAACATTCACTCACTCAGGCCACCCCTACTCATATACTGCACACAAACCACAAGTCCATGCACCCACATATGGGTAAGTAATTGTCAAAAGCCCATTATTCTATTTCAAATTCAAATCAAATTTATATTGAACAAAAATTTATATGAACACAAAACTAAAAGCCACCAGTTCAGTGCTTTTCACTCCCCCACTCATCAAAAGGTTCAGTACAACAGCACAACAGGATTCCTGTATTGATGAGCTAAACAACATAACTGTTTTATTTTTCTGTTAATTTTTTTCTATGCCAGATTACTATAATAAATTTAATAGTTTTGTTTGTGATTATCCATGTACACCTTTTAAGTTATTTAAATATACAATTTAATGATTAAATGAGACAAGTCAATGCCACTTAACCTCATATAAATTTTAGTGAGATTTTAAACAATGAAACAAAAGAATAATTTCCACATAGACACACACACACACACACACACACACACACACACACACACACACACACACACACAAGCAAATATTTCATATGGATTTTTGAACATAAACCTCAGACATCAAACAGCAATGATAAAAAGTCGCAATCATATAATTTATAGTAAAACCAGATAAACACACTGATAAACTGATTAAATCAACAGTTCCCTCATCAGCATTTAACCTGGAATAATAATGTTCTTCACTCTCACAGTTGTGCAACTACTTGTGTGTTGGACAGGGACAGTATATGTGGATAGACTGTTATAGTATATAAAATATCCACCTGTCAGTTTAATACAACACAAATAACTAACTGATTATTTCATTTTATCCAGGTTATAACAGGAAACCCCAAATATGACCTAGGGTATATAAACGGTTAGCATATCCATTTGTAGTTATGTGTTTGGGCTGATGTGAGGTTTAATAATAAAACAAGTATAGACAGGAGGTAGTAGCCTACCAGCTCATTATTACAGCTACATAAAAGGGCCCATGGAGAATCTCAACCAGTGATCATCATGTTATATTCAGATAAAAGTTTGCCCCCAAACAACATGCCCAACATCTGTCATTTATTAAACGGTTAACTCACGTGTTGTGACTGGACCAGACTTCCAGGATCATTATTAGGCTAATGGTGAAAAATGGTGGCTCTGACATTAGAGAAAATAAAATGATTTTAAATGAATGAAAATGAATATGATCCTATGGAGCCCATAAGGGGACATAGAAGAAATAAATAAATAGATAGATAGATAAATAAATAAATCGTGTTTCTGCCCTGCCTGCTGTCCAAGGTGTCGCCCGGAGTCGATGGGCGCCAGCCGGATGGGCGCCAGCCTCCCTGCGACCCTAATTAGGATTAAGCGTTTCAAAAAAAGAATGATTGTATTGACCAGTTCCGCCACACATGTCGAGAGTACTGAAACAGTATGGATTCGAAACGGTGGCTTGGCGAGGTGACACTTCCGGATGTACATAATGTAGTTACAGTAGCTGCCATAAGAAAGCAACGAAAGGATCAGCTGAGTACAAAAAAAGTTCTGGTTTTAAATTCATTGTACACTCAGCAATTTAAGACTGGCAGGAATTAAAAAACGACATTTTAAAAAAGGCTTTAGGAGTAATGTACTAGATGTAACATCAGGGTTACATGGTAGCATAACGGTTAGCATGTCCACCTTATAATAAGGAGGCCCGACGAGCGCGTTTTTGTGTGTAGTTTACATGTTCTCCCATGTGTGCATGGGTTTTTTCTTTGTGCTCCGGTTTCTGCACAAAGTTTACTGGAAATTCTTCATTGCCCATAGGTGTAAATGTGAGCGTGAATGGTTGTGTGCTGTTCAGGGTGTACCCTGCTTTCCCCGGAGACGGCTGGGATGAGTTCCAGCCTCCACATAACCCTAACAGAGGATAGAGCGGTTCAAAATGAGATGAATTGAAATGTCATTAAACATTATACCAGAAACAATACAAATCAGATTTAAAGTTTTAAGTGTAATTTGCTTTAAAATGTATCCCATATTGGCTATAATGGGTCCTTTTATAACATTTACTAAACAACAGACTAAATACGGTGTGACTTCTAAGCAAATGCAGACTGTTGCTTTCACACCTCATAGCTTACACATGCTGAGATTCATTAAATGATAAAATGAACCTCGAACAAGTAATTTCACTTTGCCCTATATATAGAGTATGTAATTTTCAGAATGTCTATTAAACATACCCCATTTATTTTTAAACAACGCATAAACATCCTACTGAAAACTCATATACTGCATGTGGCAGGGTGAGAAAACCTTCACATTCTTCTGTATGCGCTGAAAACTAATCGTTTTCCCTGAAACAACAAGGTGTTCATCTACAAGTAAAGGTCTACCATTTTATTGTGTGGTTGTGAAAAAAGAAACAACAGTTTCTATTAATAAAACAGAAGAAATTAGCATTTTAAAGCCTGAGCATTTAAAGATTCAATTCTGACTAGAGTATTCTGATTATTTTGTTTTCCACTTATTTAGTATGTCATTTGCATATATATATATATATATATATATATATACTGTATATGGTATGAGTGCTAGGATGAGTTTGTGTGTGAGTGATCTTGACCCTCTTTTCAAGGTCACAGAGGGAAAACTGTATATTAGGTTTCCGGACATTTACTTGCCACGCGCTAAAGCTGGGGCTTTCAAACTTGCTATGCTTGTTCTATAATGGTGTATTATGAAATGGTCCTTTCCACTGGAGCCTTTGGACCCCTGTGATGTATTTTTATAATTGATATGATTTATGAGGGCAGAAAGTATGTATCTTATCACTTCAGCATCTACTCTGAGTTGATTTTAATGAATGGCTCTAATTTCTATAATCCAGAATGCATTAGGGAGCTCTGGCTTTGCTCCATCCCAACTCCTCTTGTACCCCAGTGCCCTGGTAAAGGCTTCTGTACAAGTGGGTAGAGCTTCCTTCAGTCTAGGTCATGTCTCACCAGAGGAGGAGGAGGAAGAGAGGTCCATTACTTTCTCTCTTAGGCTCCTCTCCCTGGTCCTTTTTTGTAGCACCTCTTTGTGGAGGGATTTCAAGTTTTCTAGTGGGGCTGAGGCAAAGCTTTTAGATGTGGAAAGTGCAGTGCTGCACTTTAAAAGGCTTTCAGCTATAGGTGTGGGTGTATGCGTGTATGCGTGCATGATGCCTTTTCTTTTCATTTCTTTTTTTTTAGTGGGAGAGGGAGGTGAATTGGCCAGCTATCAGCTCTCTGTAGTCCTCTAGGCTGCCTTTGATTTGTTTCCATAGCAAGACCTCTAACCCAAGAACTCCAGAGGTCATCTTCTGCTAAGAGTTCTGCTTCTGTTCTCTGGTCACTTCAAAATGCATGTCCAGACAGTACTTGTTCACAAAGCATTAATGAATTCATAAAAAACAAAGAGAACAAAGAGCATGAGAATCATTATGTAAGGAACATTTAGATATTTTAAACAGAGAGGGATAATGAATAAAAGGGTATTAAAGAAAAAATAAAAGGAGGATAAATGGTATGGCGCTGCAATGGTACATTTCTGGATTTAATTTTGGAGAGGATCAGTTAAAACCAAAACACCAAGAAGTATTTTAGATGTCGGTGAAATAAATGTCAATACAACTAAATATTTCTCCCCAAATTACATACATAAGCTTTGTTTCCATTTTTATCAATCCATTCATTATATGTACTGCTTAACCATCAGGGATGCGGAAAAGCTGAAGCCTGTCCTAGCTTACTTTGGGTGAGAGGCGGGTTGCAATATGAACAGGTTGCCAGTGTATTGCAGGGCTAGCACAGAGATCATTCACACTCACATTCACACCTATGGGCAATTTATAGTAGTCAGTTGACCTAATGTGCATGTATTTGGATTGTGGGAGTAAACCGAAGTACCTGGAGGTAACCGACACATGCACAGGGCGAACATGCAAACTCCACACAGAAAGGCCATGAGTTTCAGATCTAGAACAGTCTTGCTGTATAGCAACGATGCTAATCATGTTACCATCATACCTCTTTATTCCAGTGTTTACACCTTAACATTTATTTCTGTATTTTATATAATAAATAGAAAAAGTGCACATAGCAGCATAAAGTCCGCAAGGGACAGATGTTGTTTAAAGCAGAATTAGGACAGTTTTGTAAACGTCACTAACTATGTCACTTTGTCTTGTATTATGTCATGTATCTGCGAGCAACAGCTTCACGTCAGATCATATTTGATATATCAGTGTCAACTTCAATTGCCTTTCTATTGGTTAGCTGTTTAAGACATCATGCCACCACAGCGATTCTCGATCCCTTCGTGACAGTTTGCAACTCTTGAGCACAAGGGTGCAAGTGTGGATATTGGGACAAGGGGCAAATTATTGGTAAGCAATCTTTACTTTAGATATTTGGTGGGAAATGAGTTGCCAGTAGTACATTAGCCCTTTATGACAACTGAAAAACATGCATTTATAAAGGCTTCTTCCAGTAAGCATCAACTGTTATAATGACTGCTTTCATGAATTTTATATTTGATCTCATATCACTTTTATAAGGTTGTTGCCATTTTACAATTTTTATGATTTACATTAAAACCTCATAACAGCTGACTTTATAGCATTGTGTTTGTGTACATCTGCTATTTCATAGCTACTTCATGGTGATGTGCTACAGCTTGTGAGGCTTAAATTGGAAGAATCTGAGAAAGGTGAACACTTTTTGCCTTTTTCTTCTGAGCTCAGCATTTGGTAAATATTACTGTCAAGAATCTATTTCAGTAGTAATGTTGCACTCTAGCACCAGCCAAAATATTTGGTTTTTGTTCTCTTTTTCTTTTTTCTTTTTTTCTTACAATGCCATACCACCAAATGTAAAGTAGAAGGAGTTATAGTGTTTGACATTATTACTATTATGTGATATACCATAATACTGAGCTACAAAGTTGTCATGTGTAAGACCACACTTTATGGTCAAAAGTTTGTGGCGACCTGACCATCCCACCTATGAGAACTTATTGAACAGCCCAGATTTATTCTCTGTTTTCTGTTATAATAACCTAGCCTTCTTTTTTTTTACTAGATTTTGCATGTGGTTATGGGGATTTGCCTGTATTCATGAGGTCAAGTCTTGATGTTGAGACAAAGAGGTCTGGGTTGCAGTCAGTGTTCCAGTTTATCCCCAGTGTGTTCAGTAGGGTTGCATTCAAGGTTCTCTGCAGGCGACACAAGTTCTTTCACTCCAACTACATGGTTGAAAAAACATGTCATTATGGATGTCATTTTTGTCTGCAGGGTCATTGTCATGCTGGAGCAAGTTTGGATATTTTAGCTCCGATCAAGGGAAATGGTAATGCTACAAAGACCTTCTACACAATTCTATACAGTAGTGTGCAGTGATGATTATACACTTAACAAAATGAAGATAAATCAGAAACCAAGTACTATTCAAGTATTTATTTCATGTAATATTAGATCATATTGATGTGAATAAGTAAACAAACAACAATATATAGTAATAACAATAATAACCGTCTCTCTTTGAGAAAAAAAGTCAATATTTATTGTGGCCACCCTTTACTTTGTTTACAACATTTAACCTTTCAGGTACAGTGTTCACATGTTTTTAAATTTCTTCACTTGCTAAACCATTCCATATGGTTCTAAGTTCATCCATGCTATGCAAAAGTCAAAAAAATTTAATTTGTGACACCATTAAATTTTTTCTGAAAAATTGGTATTTTCAGTGCTTTTGTTTATTAGCCATACTTTTACCTTAGTTTACTTGTCTGAATGATTTACTGTTTGGTTCTCATTGCCTACAATAGCATTGTTCAATACATTTTCACCAAAAAATTATAGAGAATTATAGAGCTTTGGTTTATGAATGTGGGACATGCTGTCAGAACTAGTAGAATTTACAAAAACATCAACAACAACAACAATAATAATAATAATAATAATAATAATAATAATAATAATAATAATGATGATGATGGTGATGATGTTGATTATAATGATCATATAAAAAAATTATTCTAAAAGTATTAATTTAAAATCATCTTTTATTAGGAAGCTTTCATCACTGAAAGTGGTTTTCAGAAAGCTCCAAAAATATGAATAAAAATATAACAATTAAATATCTGACAAAAAAAAAATACTAAATGATTATATATCTAACTAATTTAATAACTTAAAATTTAAATTGGATGGCATGGTGATGTGGTGGTTAGCATGTCTGCTTCACAGGAAGAGGGTCCTGGGTTCGAGTCTAAGGCTCGGCAAGGGCATTTCTGTTTGCATGTTCACTGTTTTCAGTTTTCCGGTTTCGGTTTCTTCCCACAGTTCAAAAACATGCACATTAGGATAATTAGCTGCTCCAAATTGCGGCTAGGTGTGAGTGTGAATGGTTTTGTGCGTATTGGTCCAATAATGGACTGGCAAGCTTCTCATGGTATACATTTACCCAGAGTCACCTGAGAGCCTCTCCGTGATCCTAGTAGGATCATGATAATGGCATCCGTCAGTCAATGACTATGGAGGTGCCCCTGTAGAGGAGCAACATCTGCTCTGACTGTAGAGGCCGATTCTTCATTTGCACTGTCGACTGCAGACCTCACATTTGAAGACTTGTGTGTTGTTGAGTATGTCATGAGGCTGTTGCTGGCAGGCTTTCCTCTTCATTCTTTTTTCCTCTGCCAGATCTTTGAGTTTTTTCTCACCAAAGGTCAGGCCTTTTTAGACAAATGTTCTCCAGGATGGTCTGTCTGCAGCATGAACTTCCCAGCTGTTTGGGTCTATACCACATGTTTTCATGTCACGTTTACATGCATCCATGAAATGGAGGTGTGAATGACCTTTCTTGCGTTTGCCGGTGGAGAGTTCCCGGCACATGAGGTCCTTTGGTACTCACCCGTCTTCCATCCAATGCACATGGCCTAGCCAGCGAAGTCGTCTTTGACGAAGGAGGGTGTTCATAGTCGGCATGCCCGCAGTTGATAGCACATCATTGCTTATGATTTTGTCCTGCCAGTTGATACCAAGGATTCTGCACACACATCTCACGTGGAAGGTCTGAAGTTTCCTTTCTTGGTGTGCATATGTTGTCCAGGATTCGCTACCGTAGATTAGAGTGCTGATAACGCAAGCTTGGTACACTTTGACTTTGGTGGTGACGGTTAGGTGTTTGTTTTCCCACACTCACTTGCTCACAATCACAAAACTGATAGTTTTGCCAAGGTTGTTGAAGCTTTACCAATGCGATTGTTGATTTCGGTGTTGCGAGATAGGGTGAGATAGGCTGTTGACCCCAGGTACAGGAATTGGTTGACGACTTCCAGATCTTCCCCGTTGATGGTGATAGTGGGTGGCATAGAAGTTGCCTGGCCCATGACCTGAGTTTTCTTCTGACTGATGGTCAGACTGAAAAGTTTGCAGGCATTAGAGAAGTTGTTCAATAATCTTAGTTACTATTACATTTGCTCATTTTCTTGCTGAATACTAATAGTTGTCACCTTGTGCCCTTGACCTCACAACTTATTGAAAGTTGCTCCTCAATATGCAACAAAATAGTCCTCAATATGCAACAAAAGAAAGTAGAACAGAACCTTATGCTAATAAAAAACTGCATCACTTGACTCGGATGTCATGTCATTAAAATTTGAAATCAAGCAGTAGATGAATTTTGGAATATAAATGTGTGCTGTGTTATGTGTTAGATGATGTAACTTGTCACATGGGCCTGTGCAGGTGTCATCATTTCTAATTAACTATATTCTCAATTCTAATCCATACTGCTCCCTGCTGAACTTTGATCACATGAATTCTTTTTGCTTTTAATCATTATTCCAAGCATATGACAGCCCCAATTATTTACACCTCATAGAGAATCTATATTCTTCTTATCATAGTCCAGCCCTTGTTTTCAATTTTCTGAGTGCTTTTCAGTCATGTTACCTCAAACCAATTTCTACAGTAGCATGTAGGGGATTATGGTAGTAATGAAAAAAAGATACTGGGGTGAGAAGAATGTTAAAATGAGATAAGTGTTGCCATGAAAATTGGGTGAATGCCATAACAGTGGGGAGGCTGCTACCATTTTCTTCCCTGGCATTTATTCATCCCTAAATAAAATATTTGGAATATAAATATTTTATTGCTGATAAGGTGTGGACGACAAGTACAAGTGTGTGTTGCAACTATTAGCACAAGGAGACACAAACTGGAACATCTGGATGTTCAAGCTATTGTGTTTCCACTTTGGTGTATGAAATTTGTGCACTGTCAGGCTAGGCAAAGGAAGGTATTTAGAAATCTTCCTTGCATATCTGAATATTCTAATTCCAGGATTATTTTTCCGCCGTCTCCTCAAAGACTCAATAAAACTATTTCTTCTGTGTCCTCCAGCTCTTTCTGTCTATCTCTGTCCAGAGCTTGAATGACCTTGTGGGGAGCATCAGTATTCACTGCACCTACCCGCTGTAGATTATTCAGGTGCTGAAATAGAAGAAGGAATAATGAGAAGGGCTTTGTACTAGGTGACATGTTGTTCAATCTCTCTGCCTGAGAGCAGAGTTAATCGCGCCTCTTCTCTTTATCACATAGCTGGCTCCAGGCCATGCAACTCTATTGTGGGAAAAGCCATGCAAATGACAAGTGCAGAACTTGTCATATAATTTGGAGCACAATAGCAGAAGTGTTTGGTGAATACAAACAGAGCTCCTCTTACCTCTTCCCTGCATTGATATGTGTGAGGCACAGAAGTGATGGAGATAAAGGATATCTGGGTTTGTCAGCCTGTCCTGGTGTTACCTTGCCAGATGGCGCAGATCTTTTCAAATGCTCTTATTCTATATTTAGATTAACAGTGACCGTCTCACTGTTTTATTTGAGGGATTTTTTTGATCCCACAAATTACAAACATTCTCTTTTTCTGTTTAGTCTGTTCATCATTATTACATTTTTTTAATATACTGTATTAATCCCGCATGGGAAATTATTGCCTCTGCATTTAACCCATCCAAAGTGAGCACACACATACAAACAGTCCCACACATTGGTGCACCCATCAGTTGGGAGTTAGGTGCCTTGTTCAAGGGCACTTCAACCCCATCCCCCTAAAGTGACCTTTAGGTCCCAAACCTGCTTTTCTAACCATTAGGCTGCCCCCATTTTCACCTAAAGTAAATTTTACCTTATTTTGGCTTCACAAATTTGCAATCCTTAACGCACTTGTACATACAGACACATTACACCAGAAGCAAGAAAATGATTGGCAGTTATTTCTTGCAAAAAAATATTAGGCAATCCAACTCCACTGCACATTCCTCTATCAATGATATTGACAAACCAGCATCAAGGCTGCATGTGCAACTTGCTTCCTACCTTTTTTACTGCTTTTTCCAGCTCACTGAATAACAGAATTAATAATGAAACAGCACAACACATCACCTCACACACGGTACATACACACACACACACACACACAAAATAAATTGATGTATTATTACACATTAATTATACATTAATACATTAGTATACATTATACATTACCTTTTGTGAATAATTTTCAAATATATTGCAGGGTCCAATAGTTTTGGAGCACTAGAAAATCATATAATTTATTCATCTTTTTAAACCGCTCAAGTCGACTAGGGTGGCGGGGAAGCTGGAGCTTATCTCACGTGACTCTGACCAAAGACGGGGTACAACCTGAACACCTTGCCAGTCCATCAAATGGCCTACACACACCCCCATTCACTCTTATATATAGGGGCAATTTTGAATGGCCAATTCGCCTAATGTGCATGTGTTTGGACTGTTGGAGAAAACCAGAGTTACCAGAGGAAACCCATGCAAGCACAGGGAGAACATGCAAACTAAACATAGAAATGCCCTCATTGCTTTTAACCCAGGACCTTATTGCTGTTTGCTATTTACATGGATGACTATGTCCCATTTTCACCTTAATGACATTGCGCACACAGGTTAGCATGGACTCCAAAGGTTTGTTGTTATGATCCATCTTTAGATCAAATCCATCAGAGTGTTT
This sequence comes from Neosilurus mollespiculum, assembly GCA_030014195.1. Taxonomy (NCBI): domain Eukaryota; kingdom Metazoa; phylum Chordata; class Actinopteri; order Siluriformes; family Plotosidae; genus Neosilurus; species Neosilurus mollespiculum. The sequence continues at coordinate 18,024,648 of JAQMYF010000013.1, read as the reverse complement.
TCTGAACACAATTTAAAAGAACACCGCTGTGTCTTTGTGGTGTCTTATGGATTTTCGTAGGATCCAAGAAGTAGCGGACCACTGGAACTTTATGCATTTGCATATTCCCAAATTGGAATGTGTAAATGTTTTTATGCAAAAGTTTTAGAACACCCCCATTTTTTCAGTGTGCATAGAGTGGGAAAAAAAGTCGTTGAGTTTTTCAGATTAGCAAATTTACAGGTTTTTTTTTTTTTTTTTTTTTTTTTGTTATTTGACTCATCAAAGGATCCACCTGTGGCAGGCATTCTTTCAACAGTGGAAATCAGATATTGTACTGGAAGTTCTTACCAACACTGTTGCAGAAGTTCCCACAAATGTATTTTACTTGTTGGCTGCTTTGCCTTCACCCTTCTGTCCACACAACAAAATACCCAGTGGTGAATTAACACACTACAGTGTTTATGTATATCTAATTGGACTGAAATTAACACTATGGGTGTTAAACACTAGGGATTTTACTGTGTATTTAATCCCAAACCATCTCGATGGGGTTCAAGTGTGGAGACTGTGCTGCCATTCCATTATTTGCCTTCCATCTTGTTCTTTTCTTTTGAGGTACCTTTTCGCTTACCATTGTTCCTATTTAGGACATTCACTCAACTTGAACTACTTTCATTACTATAAATCGAATAAAATGGGGGTGTTCAAAAACATTTGACATGTAGTGTAACTTAAGAGTTTGAGTTCAAAAACAGACAAGTGCCATTGTTTTAATTATAAGAAAGTTTTGTATTTTATTTTTTAAGTTGCTTTACAAAAAAGAAAAAACTTTTTCCAGTAATCTTTTCCCATTTGCTTTCAAAAACTTTTTCTCAGTAGCTTTATTTTAAAGCTACTGAAAAAAGTTTTTTTCTCATAATTTAAACATTGACACTTATCTGTTTTTTAACTCAAACTCTTCATATAACGTATAATATAGAATGAAATATTCGAGTGATGTGAACTCATAATGATATGTATTTAAAGGCAGTGCATAACCAATCACTGTCAGCAAACAAATAAATTACAAGATGCATGATAATTAAGTCAGTCTCAAATTAAATTGTATTAATATGTAAGCAAATCTTAGAACAAGCTGATATTTACACTTAAGATAGTCTGAAAAATATCATTAACTGTTATGCTGGTTTGTTATATGTGTCCATGTACAACTTCACCACACTTTACTAATTAATTGTATTACCATTAATTAAATATGATTATTTGAGAATGAAAAAGTTCAGCAACCTTTTGCCAGTTAGGTAATTCTTTGATAAAGGAAAAGTCTTTAAATCTATGATACTGTAGAATTATAATTAATAATATTTATATACCTGCATTCTTCACTAGATTATGTAGGAATATTTAATTACCCATAATATTATCTGCATTTTCTACCAGAAACGTAGAAAATTCAATTGATGACAATGTATTTTCTCCACCATTAATATGTATGAAATCACTTAATAAACCAGCATTTTTACTGAAATAATATAAATGGAATCACAAATGAATTCTACATCCTCATTGATGTTTTGCTCAGTAATAAAGTTAACCCCAATGCTTCCTTCAAAACATTCACAACATGCATGGAGTATATTTTGTGATGTTAAAAGGGAATTTAATAAATCACAATGTTGGTGTTTTGACCACCATACTGTGTAAGATTTGATTAGCTCAAATGAGAGGAATTGATTACCCAGAATTATTAATTAACCTGGATTAAAGCTATCTCGTCCGGCAAAATAGTTGAACCAGACATAGTAGTATTAACAATAATGCTAAAACTACTCTTCACCACAGAGTTAAAAAGAGGTAAGGTAAGTCTTTTGGGCTTTTAAACCCGAACCTAGTAGCTCATCAGGCCAGTGCTTATCCCCAGTTTCTATAGCGTGAAGCGACTAGGAGTTCAACTCCTCCTGGATGGGACACTAGTCTATCGTAGGTTACCTTCCCAGTATTTTACTGGTACCCATTTATACTGCTGGGTGGTCAGAGGTGCACTTGTGGTTAAGACTTTGCCCAGTGGTCTTAGCACGGTGGAGGTCCAACGGGAATTCCAACCCATGACCTCCTGATCATGAGCCCAGCTCCATAACCAATACACCACCGGCCACCAGTTAACATAGTTTCATTGTAATTAAAGGGAAATTAAATGGTTAAAGAGCTTAAGTTAGTTGGATACAGTTCATGAACCTCTGTTTTTGTTGGAAACAGGCATACTTAGACAACTTTTAGACAACTTAACCAAATATTTATTACTAACTATGACGAACTAACAGCAAAGACTAGACAAGGTAAATGATGAATGGATTATGGACTAGACTGTACTACAACAAAATTAATGGAGACATAATATTGACAAACTTTGAATCATGCCTGAGACCAATGAGAAAGCATGATGTTGGTTTTGTTTAAGGTAGTTTAACCATGAGTTATCAGAATATTAAAAAACAATGTTACTTGTCCCTTTTCTGTGAACTGAGATACCGCATTAAGTTTTGATGTGTTGGGTCACATGTTGATATGGTATGCTCTCTGTGCTGTGTCTTTAGCATTCTCCATTTGAAGTCTTCATGGGTTCCATGTTGAGCTGGGCATCTTGGCAACAAGCTTGCCTGGCATGGACCTCCTGAGTTTCTCTGGAGAGTTCCTCCTCAGTTCCTTACTTTTGACATGTTGCATCTAGGCTTTATGCAATCTTTTATGCATCCTTTTCTGAAGTGTGATGAACACGTCTCTGTAAAGAACTGACTGCATAGTTGCCTCTCGCTGCAACCTGAAGTTCCTCTCCCCGTTCCTCTTTGTTCTTCTGCTTTATTCTTCTTTTCTATGCTTTTTCTGCACATATTATTGAGCTGGTAACTGGGCCTTCAGTCTTGAGCAGAAGTGTTATTGCCAGAGGGCTGCAATTTATGACTTCTAAGTTCATAGTTTGCATGCTTTTACATTTAACTTTTTCCAGGTGCACTGGTATGAAAATTAACAAACATATTTGTGTTCAGGAGAACCTGAGCTTCATTCTAATATGAAAATTGTTATATTTGGTGTTGTAAATGAGATAAATTAATTTATCACATGAATATATTCCTTTACCACACATATTAATAACATATATTTACAAAGTGTCAGGATAAACAATACATGGTCATTCCAGTAAGTATTTTAAGAAATAAACCCAGTTTTTCTTGTGTGTGTGTGTGTGTGTGTGTGTGTGTGTGTGTGTGTGTGTGTGTTCCTTTAACACACTTGAATCATATAAAAGTTTAACAGTAGGGTTTGTTATTATGAAATTGGTTACGGTTTTCCAAATGTTTTACCATGTATTACATTTAGTTGTAGAGACGTAGGGGTTTAGTAACTAGTTAACTTGATCAGGGAGATGCATTCCTTTATCCATCTGGTGTGAAACATTATGATCTTCTTAAGCTAATAATAGGGGTTTATTTAAAAAGGTGCCCCCCAGTGTTTTACAATGCTTTTAATCTCAAAGAAAGGACATTTTGGGTAATATCAGGCTTGAACCAAACCTTTACTACCTTCTTCAGGTTTCTGTAAACACAGAGTTTTTAAGTTGGAGAGGCTTTAGGTGCAGTTCATCAAATCAAAGTGAGATTTCATGAATGATATTACCCAAATGTCTAAGGATGAAATTATTTGATTATTTATTATTATTTATTTTTATATTATTTATAATTATTTGTTTATTTCATATTTATGCATGGCTGAAATGTTCCTACAATACTTCATTAACATCATATAAACACTCACAAGTGGTGTGAACCAAATACCCAAACAGAAATGTAGCATCAGCTTTATAACAATTTTTAAGACTTCAAAATGTCAGTGGGGAAAAGTGCCAATCCATTCCTCTGTTAAAGTGTTAGATAGAAAAACCTAAACAAGTAAAACCTCCCACATTTCAAATGTAAATGGAAAAAAAAACAATTGTTAAAAATGAGCAAATTATTATTTGCACATGAAACTTCATTCAACATAGTTTTTAAAATATTTTTTAAAGATGTCATCCTTCAAATAGTGGCCATCATTGTCTATACATGCTTGGAGATGATTTTTGAAGGCTGTCATGGCTTGACCTGTCATGTTGGGTGGAAGAGTGTGTGCAAATATTAATGTAATTATCTTTCACCTTTGCCCTGGGATGGCCTGGCCAGCTATCCAGCATGTACTTTGCACTTGCCCAGAGTTGGCTGAGATTTATTCATTCCTTTTGTAACTAAATCGCTTAATCCTAATTAGGATCGTGGGGAGGCTGGCGCCCATCTCAGCCGACTCTGGGTGAGGGCGGGGTACACCCTGGACACCTTGCCAGGCTATCGCAGGGCCAACACTCACACAACCATTCACACTCACACCTAGGGGCAATTTGGAACAGCCAATTAGCCTACTGTGCATGGACTGTTTTTTGGACTGTGGGAGGAAGCATGGGAGAACATGCAAACTCCACACAGAAACACCCGAGCTGGGAATGAATGTATCGTTTACCTTTTTTTTTACATTTTTTTAAGTATTATTGGGTCACCCTGTGCAATTGCAATTTCTAATACTACTAGCTACTTAGCTGGCAGGGGTATTTTTTAAATCTTGTGATGTCCACATGATGATTATGAACTTAATACAACAATGAAGTATGTTCTATGATAGCCCTATAATGGATTGGCAACCCACCCAGGGTGCAGCCACATTTAGTCTGAAGTCAGCTGGGATTGGCTCCAGCTTCCCTGTGACCCTGATGGGTAAGTGGTGACCTTAAATGTCAAATGAATATCATAATAGATTTATTCCTAATGTCTGTGATTAAAAATCTTTTTCACTGACTCAGAAAGACTGCATTATATTGGTTAGGGTGTTTTTTTCTCTGCCTTCTCTGTCTCTTTTGCTCTCTCACCCATTCAGGTAGTCACAGAGTAAATCCATCTTCATCTGCACTGCCTATGATCCAGATGTGCACTGTAGAACAGGTGCTAGCACTGCATCATTTCCTCTGTCTCTTATTCACAAGCTATAATTAGGAGTGTGAATGCAGTTCTGCCTACTTTCACCCACGTGCACCTCTCCACCCCACTCCTGTCCAGAAACGAAACACACTAATTAGAGGAGATTTCCTTCCTTCCTCTCTTTCTCTCATTCTCTATTTCTCTCGAGTGGAGTGTGGCCAAGGGAGCAGATGAGCCGAGCACAGCAGGGAGTAAGAGAGAGAGAGAAGGATGAAAAGAGAGAGAAAGATTGTTTGAGCTTTTCCATGGAGAGCTCTAGGGTTTTATATTTTTATGCCATAAAGGAACAGACTGAGAGATCAGCTTCCACAACAAGACTAAGATTTACATTAGATTCCTTAAAAGCTTAATGGGAACCCCTGTGCATTTCATATAAGCTCTGAGAGTTAGGCTTTCACACTGCACCTTTGGAAGTAAACCATAATAATCCTCTTAAACACATGGTTAATTCTTGGCACATGGAAAAACACACAGAGAACAAATGGTGGCTATTGTTTCAGTTCATGATGGGCATCTCATGGTGTGCATATGATGTTTGCTGTAGTGTCCAAGTGACCAGTAAAGTCCTCAGTATAGTGTGGCCATCTTAATATAGTTGCCATCGGTAAAGTTGTGATACAAAACCCCAGCAAATTTGATTATATTTAAGATTATTAAGAGTCGCATTTAAAAAAAACAAAACTAAGAAGTGTCTTATGGAGGAGTACATCAAGACTGGAATCTCATACGAGATAGTAAGCACAGAAAATCTTTTCTCTGATGTAAGAAAGAGAATGTGGACTAAAATGAAGATTACAGGATAAGTATTAAGTTAGAGCACTAGTAAATAATTAGGTATCACTGGTGATAGGCTGGGGCAGTGGTGGCCTGGTGGTAGGGTGCTGGATTACTGATCCCAAGGTCAGGGGCTCAAGCCCCACTATCAGTGGGGTGTCACTGCTCTCCCTCATTGCTGCTAACTGGATTATCAAAGGCTGGCCATGTCTCACTGTCTATGGTGAGAGGCTTGTAAAAGAACCATTGCTGATTTTCATCAAGAGTAGGCTGCATAGCCATCAGCGTGTTTCTGCCCTGCAATGGCCTCCCCGCGACCCTAATTAGGATTAAGCGGTTCAGAAAATGAATGAATGAATGAATGAATGGTGATAGGCCGAAAGTTTATTTTCCCCTTCCCCTACTGGCAATTTCTGGGAGATATCTCAAGAAAAACTTTGGTAATTCTCATACTGCTCCTGGGCTTTCTTCAGAAGCATATTATTTTTCGGCATGCTACATTTAGATGTCATGGATTTATTAGCCCCATTGACTATAAGCCGTTGTGGTCTGCGCTCAGTCCACATCCTGTGTTCATGGACTGTGCCATGTGAGCATGGGGATGGTGGACTTCACATACATAGCCTACGTTTTCTCCTTGTCATATGCTCAGCTCCGATGCAGCTACACACATGCTTTCAGTACTGAAATAGTTTTAAAAACCGGTGGCTTTTCAAAATACAATAATAATAATCATGATAACAATGCCTCCTCTTTTTGCTTAATTGAGCATCTAATTACATACATAGTAAATTCATCTGTTCTTTGTATTTCATTGTCTTTATCTAGAGTCTCCAGTGTTTAAGTATTCAATGGGTCACAATTAAGCTAACATATGTCATCAAGAGGCAATGCTTTGATCCATGCCATAGATGTCTTTGATTCATATCTTGGCAAACAGCATTGAGACACAATCCTATATCATGGTCAGTAGGCTTGCATGGGCAGAAAACAAGTTAAAATTAAAGACAAGACCAAAGGTTATATAAAACAGCAAATAAGCAAGGGTCAATTATATGGTAAAGCAATTTGAAATAAGCAAAGATTCATAATTATACATATGAATATGAAGCAAGACTTTGCACTGGGCTAGTACACATGAGGTACATTAGGAAACGTACCAGATGTGGTAGCAGAGGTTGTGTTGAAACTTTAGTGACCAAGGCAGGGAAAGTGAATGTCCTGAATTTAAGCAAGAGCAAAGCAAAATTAGCTATAACCTGAAGCGAGCTTGTTTTCCAGGTTTCTGTTCTCATTTAATTACGTACATGTTATTGGAGACAATTTAATTTACCTTTAGCCTGACTGCTGCTGGCCTGTAACAATCTCAGCTAGTAGCTCATGTGCTGCAATTGAATTAAATTAACCTGTTTATCACAGGGGGGAAATTAACTTTGCTTTAATTCATCATTTCTTTATGAATTACGGAATTAAATCTACCAAGTTAATTAGAAATTACATGTATAGACTCTGCTAAAAGCAGATTCACATCTACAATTCCAAAAAAGTTAGGATGCTGTTTAAAATGAGAATGAAAAAGAATGCAAATTCCAAATCCATGATTCCATAAACTCATATTTTATTTACAACTGAACAGAACACATATCAAATGTTGAAAGCCTGAAGATTTACTCTTTCATAGAAAAAATTAGCTCATTTTTAATTTGATAGCATCAACATAAAAAAGGACAACAAAAGTCTGGGAATGTAAGTGGTACTAAAAATAAACTGCTGGGTACATTTTGCACATTTTGGATAAGTGACAACAGGTCAGTAACATGATGGTATAAAAGGAGCATCTCAGCAGAGATTCAACAGTCTGTAATAAACAAACAAAAAACCCGGTGTCTTCAAACTGTGGAACAATTTCAGAATAATGTTCCTCAATGTAAAATTGCAAAGGCTTTGAATATCTCATCATCGACACTACAGAATATCATCAAAAAGATTATAAGAATCTGGAGAAATCTGTGAACAAGAGACAAGGCCAAAAATCAGTACTGGATGCCCATGATCTTTGGCCCTCAGATGGCACTGCATTAAAAACAGGCATGATTCTGTCATGGAAATCACTGCATGGCCTCAGGAACACTTTCAGAAAGCACTGTCTGTAAACACAGTTTGCCATTCTATTTACAAATGCTCTATCATGCCGAGAATAAACCATTAGACCGATAATTATTGTGTACTTATTGCTTTCAACAACAAGGGCTAACATGTTAGCAAGGTAACAATTACAACAATGAAACATTTAAACATCATAAGAGTGGCGTAATGGTTAGCAATTCCACCTCAGAGCGAGAAGGACCTGGGTTCAAGTCCCAGGCCTGGTGAGTTTGCATGTGGCTGTTCTAACCTTCCCATAGGTTTGAGTGTGAATGGTTATGTGTGTTGGCCCTGCAATAGTCGGGCGAACAGTTTAGAGTTGTCTGGAATTGGCTCCATCCTCCGTCTGACCCGAACAAAGGATAAAACAGTTTGGAAAGTGAACCACCGTAAGAGAGTGTGCCTTGGAATTTAAGCTTAAATTAGAAAAATATGCTTTGAATCTTGCTTGGCATGGTGGTGTAGTAGTTAACACATTTGCCTCACATCCAGAAGGTCCTGGGTTCGAGTCCTGGGCTCGGTGAGTGCTTGCATGGATTTCCTCTGGGTACTCTGGTCTCCTCCCACTGTCAAAAGAATTGCACATTAGCCTAATTGGCTGCTCCGAATTGCCCCTAGGTGTGAGTGCAAGTATGAATGCTTGTGTGTCTGTGTGTTGGCTCTGCAATGGACTGGTGAGCTGTCCAGGGTGTACCCCGCCTTTGCCCAGGGTTGGCTGCGATATGCTTCCTGTGACCCTAGTAGGATTAAGCAGTTCAGATTTGAAACTTGACTCCTTTTAAACTTCTAAAGACTCATTTTTATAATGTGCCCTTGTCCAAACATAATATCGCTTTAAAAGATACATAAGTCTTAAAACTGACATTCACTCACAAACAAACACAAAACCAAATAAATTAAATGAAGAGTCACTGAAATCCATTTAGGGGTTGTTCAGAATATTGTCTGTATATTGATATGTAAATCAGAATCTGTTTGATTTGGCTGCTGTAATTTACACTGGAATTTGTTCTGCTACATGACTCATTTAAGAATTCTTATGAGTGTGTCATATGTGTCATGATTTTGTTCATGTATTTGTTTTTTTTTTGTTCTGTGCCAGATAAGCTTGTTATCTCTGGGATGTCAGTACCGGTTATGGTAGCTCTGCTGGAAAGATTGCTGCTGGACATCTTTGACGACTTTTGTTCCTGTGTTACTTCTGCCATTATTTTTTCCCCCTTTTCTTTTTCTGTCTCTCTCTTCACTACTCTCTGCCTTTCTTCTATATTTTTGTTGTTCTCTCCTTTTGTCTGTGGATGCCTGTCCCTGTAGATTTCCTGTGTTGGTTTATTATCTAGTGTCAAACAACTGTAGTTTGTTTATCATGAGGTGAGAGGCGAAGGAGTGTGTAAGTGTCAGCTCTCCAGTGGGAGGAAGTCAGGATCACAAAGCTTTTTTTTTTAGTCTCATCGTTCTTTGCTCCAGGGCTTTCTGTTAATGTGTTAATGTTAATGTGACACAGCATGCATCTTCAGATTAATTAACTGTCCTCCAGCTGTCAGCACACTGATATATTGAGGAGCATGTGTGTGTGATGAAGAGAGGGGAATTACAATATCTTGTCACTGTATATTCATGTTTATTGTTTTTTCAAATTTGACCATATTTTATTAGGCCTGTGCTTTTAATGTGACTAATCCAAAGTGACTTAAACAAACAATGATATACTAAAACAACAATTACTGCCCATTTTTACAACTTGTAGAAATACTTTCGGAACCATTTATCCCAATCAGAGCGATCCATGTTAATAACAGTGCAACTCCAGCCCTCCTGTTGCTTCTTTACTCAGATCACATTGCTCACATAAGGGTATTCAGCTGAACACATACTACACATATAACTGCATACAGAAATCAAACCACTTCTCTTTCAGCAGACCCCTAGTCAGACAAAAACTGTCCAGTTTTCTTTTACACTGTATTTATCACTCAGTAGTCATGGCCGAGTTTGCATATCTGCGATGTTAGGTCTAGAGGTAGACAATCACACCTTTGCTATATGACACTAGTAATAATTATGAATGGTGTTTAAACCCTAAAAACTTCTGGCACCTTAATTTTTTGGTTCTTCTTTTTAACCCTAACCCTGAGACCCAGTGTAACACCACAGTGACTGTGAATGTGGTAAGTCTTCTGAAAAACTTGAAACGTAGTCACGGGCTCGGGGGTTTCTGTGTGGATGTTACATATTCTCCCCATGCTTGTGTGGGTTTTCTCTCACAGTCCAGAGACATGCACATTAGGCTAATTGGCTTTTTCAAAAGTGCCCCAGGTGTGATGGTAAATAGTTGTGTATGTGTGTGTGTTGGCCCTCTGTTGGCCCTGTACAGGATGTACCCCACCTTCGCCTAAGCACAGCCTCCCTGCGTCCCTAAAAGGATTTATATATCGATTTTGAAGAAAATAAAGTCCTTTTTACACTATTGGTAATCAGTATGATGAGACACAGGTGTGCTGAGAGCATGCATGTGAGTCATATGACATGAGTGTCCAAAGTCTTATAACTGGGATCAGGTTTTTGGGAAGTGTAGTGAATCATAAAATGCTGTGGAAATAGGCTGAGGATGTGACATTGTGTATGTTTTTATTTTCCCTTTTTTTTCAGACAGTGCTTTCCACTTGCGTTAAAAACGTTTAATCATAGCACAAAAATATCCACAGCTATTTAAAGTTGGCTCTGCCCATGAAAGATGAAATACAGTAAGCAGGAGAAAACTTGCTTTGTTGCTAGCTTCGTGCTATAAACAGAGTTAACATATTTTTTTCCTATTCTGGTCTTTGATATGAACATTAACTAAAGCTTTTGGCTGATAACTTAATGACATTATTCATTGCACTAATTGTATATATGATCAGGGAAATAGATGTTTCCAATAAAGTGGACAGTGATTGCACATCCCAGTCATGTGAAAATTTTATGGCTTCATGGATTACATTTCTTATCTTCTCAATATCATGCTAATATAAGAGCTCTATCAAAGTACAGCTATGAATCACACAATTATATGATTCTCACATTTATCTACAGTATAGATGTGACTGACTGTCAAGCAGTTTTTCTGCTGTTATATAAATTTTAATGTAGAACCTAAAATTGGTTAGGTGGAACTGGTTCTCCCTTTTCAGAAAGCTAGCTTTGGTTAGGTTATGTCACAGAGCATCTGCTTTCTCAGCATTCTTTCTCTCCCCTATCACCCCAGCCACCAGCAGCTGTTTTGAAATTGAAAAGTCTGTTTATTTTTTAACACTCTGCAGCATCTCCCAGCAAGGGTTTTCTTTTCTTTTCTTTTATCATCCTTACTTAACATCACTTTTCTGAATACATTCTGAGCCATAGTCAAGAGTATATGTTGGTATGGTCTGCATTGAATAAGTAAGAAACATATCAAAATAGAATAAATATACACTATTTTAAACGATTTATGGTCAGTAAAATGCTTAATCGGTTTTGCACTGTTATTGATGTTTGCATCCGTTTGTTTTGGACGCATGTTTGCCTACAACCCGTTATATATACAATTGAGAAATACTCATGCATATTCATTATCATTTTCCAAACCACTTTAAACTTTATTAGGGTCACGGGGAGGCTGGAGCCCATTCCAGCCGACTCCGGGACGAAGGCAGGGTACACCCTGAGCAGCTTCTCAGAACATTGCAGGTTCAACACACACACACAACACACACACACACACACACACACACACACACACACACACAAAAGCAATGGTTAAGCTTTGATAGACTGTGGTAGAAAAAAAGGGAGCATAAGTACATGTGCTATGCTTTCAATAACATTTCATCAGCATCAGGAATTATTTAATAGAGCTTAGTTTACTTTTTTTAATGTCTGCCACAATCAGAGTTACCTGGTAGTCTGGTTTCTGTATTATTTCATGCCTGTTCTGGGGAATCTGTGAGATGACAGTATAATATTGATCAAAGCATGACAAATCAGAAAAGCCCCTGAATATAAACCGTGTGGTACATCAATTACTTTCCATTCCCCTGCTTTAGTTCATGCTGGCTGACCCCCTCTGGACAGACTGTACTAGCTCATATAATAGATTTGAGATTAGATTTTCTTCATTCTAATCCTGTTAGCTGTGCTTGGCACTAAAGGAAATGGACGTTTTCATCAGCACTGACCTGGCATGCTTTCATAACGACATGTTTGCATGCCAGCATCTGCGTCTGTCTGACAAGTTGTGTTTATACAATGGATTATCCATGTGCGGAAGGCAGTTGGGCCAAATGCCAATTCAAATTGGATTACAGCATGCAGTATTTTGGATCTATTTTATTATGCCAGGGCTTTTAGTGTAATGTGATTACTTTGTAATGCACACGTTTTATAGACCACACTAGACTTTATTAAGTGTGAATAAATTTTTGAGTACCTGTTGATGTTAAAGAACCTGACATCCTGCTGTGTTTTGCTCAGATTAACCATAATAAACCTCACATTACTGTATATTAACCTGTAGAACAAACATTTATGCACTTTACTCAAAACTTGTTCCAGTTCAGCATGTAACCGTTCTGATTTTAATGCTAAAATAATGCAGATCTGAATGTATTCATTGTGGTGAAAGTGCAGCAGGGTTGTATTCCTATCTGAATGAATTATACATCTCTAACCTAAGAGTAATGCATATGCTAGTATGTGTCAGGCTTCGACAACCAGTCCCAGTATCGGTATGGGGTTTGACTTGCTTGCTGGGTCATTTCCATTTAGCTTTCATTATGTTTGGAGAGCAGAGGCCACACAAGGCCTCCTTGGCTAGCTTATATAAGCTCTACAATGTTTCACACACAGTTGCATTCATCAGGCCATGTATGTTTGGTAGACTTAACCTCAATCATACACACTTGCTGTAGTTTTTGCACTGCACATCTCAGTGTCAAAACTCCCCCAGATGCGATGCTGACTCACAAAGTTGTTTACTGTGTGAAATAGAAGATGTATGAGGATGTGCATGCTGGCTGGGGCAGACAGGTGATTGTCACTTCCTCGGTTTTTCTGGGTAATTAATGGGCAGGTTTGGCAGAGATGTGGCCCAGCATTGGATAAAGATGCAACAGGAATGCAACAAATATGCCACTGACACTCTGTTTCAGTCCATAGCGCTGCAAAAGTAAACTGAACCTGCCGAAGGCATTGTCTAGGTTGTCTACTATAATGATGTGTAGGAGAGCAATATTATGGGGTTGCTGTGAGCTAAAGTGCACAATCTGGTTTAATGCATCCACAATATGTTTGCAGTGAGCCAGCAATCATGGCACAGTTCACTAAACCTATAGTTAATCTAAAAAACAAACAAATCATGCAACACAACCCAGAATTAAAACCAGTAAAGCACAAATTTTAAATTCCAGTTTTATATTGTATATCATAATACTTTACACTGTGGAATCGAGGACATAAAGAAACTGTAGGAGAAACAGTAGTGAAATTTTCATGCAAAGTAAACCATCATTATTTTATTAAAGGTCTCTGAGATCTTTAAAATGTCACATTGGGTTTTTTATGCCAATAAGAGTCTTCTGATCATGACATATTTGCATATTCATAAAAGTAATGGTTTCAATTAATAGCAGACACCAAAATGTATCTTAATGCAACCTTTACATTTCAGAGGCTAGAAAAATATAAAAGATGTACTGAAGTACTAAGAGCAGACTATTTTTAGTCACTACAGAACACTTACTAGTGTTGCTCAAAGTGACATGTTAAATGGCAAATATAACAATGAAGAGTGCACTTAATTGTGTTATTGATTTAAAAAAAAATTGTCAGTAGAATAAAACTGTATTTGAAAATTAAACAAGGAAGTTGTCAAAATTTGCTTGTACCATGCCACAGAAGTAAAAATTAGAATACCTTTTTTTTTTTTTAACTTGATAACATCTCAACAAACAATGACACAACAGGTTATACATAGACAAACTAATTGAGCACAAACACAGGACAGCTGAACACAGCCAGTTAACAAACCAATGACAGGATCAGGGTGGAGACTTAATGTACTTAATGCTGTATCCATTTCCGTTTGCCTTCTGGTTACCTTCACAGTGAAGTATATTTACAATAAAATTATATGTGATATAAATCAAATCTACCTTTTTTTATTTTAAAATATTAATAAATATTAATAAATAATATTCAATATCTGTAGTGTACATATAAAAAGTCAGTGGAGGTCGCAGGAGATTGTTGTTATGAACAACATTAGTTGTGTTGTTGTGACAGGAGACACAAAACAAAACTGAAACAATTAATGCAAAACAAAATTAGACACAAATTGTTCTCTTGTAAACGGCAAAAATATGCAGTGTTTTATTTTCACCAGAAATTCTACATCTACCTAATTATTTTAAATTTTTATTTAATTACAGTCGAAACAGCTACAAATGATCAGAATTGATAAGTGTATACAATTTACACTCTCTCTTTGTTTCTTGAATTTAGGTGATGAATGTTAGTTTGGCTGAAGGCGACTCTGTGAGGTTTGAGGATCTGGGAGGCCATGAGCCATCAGTGCTGGCTAATGAGTCCATCCTGATGAAGGGCTTGGTGGTGCGCAGCTACAGCAACCAGATCTCAGTTCACTTCCACAGCCGGAGACCCTGCCATGGCTCCTTTCTGTTACTCTACCAAGGTAAGTGCTCCTATGCAGCACCTGCACAATCTGTCTGTATGTATATGTGTGTGTGTGTGTGGGTGTGTGTGTGTGTGTGTGTGTGTGTGTGTGTGGAGAGAATGAAAGAGAGAGAGAGAGTTAGAGAGTGAGAGAGAAAGCGAGAGACTGGCACTGTGCCAGAACTTGAGACAAAACCTGCTTATGAGCGTACACTTGCTGATTAGATTGGTGAGTGCGATTACGCTTCTGGGAGGAAGGCGCTCTCAATCATTACTTTCCATTACGAGAGGCTCTCTGTGCAGTGAGGGGGAAAATACTTCTTGTTATCACTTGTCAGCATAATATGCTTATGTTAGCCTGAAAATGACAACTGCTGTCAATAAGCTGCCACATAATTACACTGGAGTAGGGCTCTGGAGTAGGGAAGATGGTATTCCCTGCTAATAGTCCTTTAACAGTTATTTGTAACCGATCAGGAAAAAGGTTCTTGAACTCTCACTACAATACAAGTTTTGTTCCTCATTTTGTGGCTATGTTGGGGGGAAAAAAGAAAATTACTTTGTTCGCAGACAAATCCCTTTTGTTTCTGTGAACTAATGAGCTGTGGCAGGTTAGCAGTGGGGTAAAACAATTTCACAGGCTGCTAACGTGGCTGTTGGATAAGAGAACCATTTTCCTGATTTTCTCTGCCTCCGTGTCTTTTTTCCCCTCTCTTTTTTTTCTGGGTGTGTGTGTATGCGTAGAGAGGGGTGGTGCTAATCGACTGTGTGTACCTCCCAGAGAGTGGATCCTGCCCAGCTTAACAGGGAAGGCTTTCACGCCTTTATTAAGCTCACAGCAATCATCTGAGGGCTTTGCTGAGCTCCATCTATAATGACTAGCAATTTTGATACCAAATATCCAATTACCACCCGTCCTCTTAATATGCTCCAACAAGCATGCTGAGCAGAGCTGCACGGGTGAGAATAACTAGTATTGCAGTAGTAATTACATTTCTCATTCTTATTATGCTGAAACAAAAAATAAGCAATGTGCGTCTATAAAAGAGGCACCTCCCGAACATTACCTGCACAAAACAAACTGACGCTTGTCTAAAATTTAGAGAGGGCGCAGTAATGACTACTTGCCATGTTCTTTAGAAATTAGGCACAGAACATGAACCTGCTGAAGCATAGTACATAGAAGAGAATGGAAATTACAGCCTCAGTCTAATATTTAAATATACTATACTGGAATGTTGATAAGGGAATTGTTTGCCCCCTGTTATATTGTGTTAATGATGCATCACGAGTTCATCCATAGTCTAGCACATGGTGCGTCACTGGACACCCCATCTGTCCTCCACACCTGCATGTTTGGCAGTAGGCTGCATGATTTGACAGATGGAAGCTCCTCTAAATAGCAGCCTGCATCAGGAGGCAAACACATTAAAGATTAAAGCTTCTCAATAATTCACATGACAATGAAAGGGCAGCATTGCCCCTCCCATCAGGTATTGTTAAAGGTTAAATACAAACAAGGCAGGATTGATGGACTGGATTCAGGAGGAGAGAGGAGTGAGCTGACTAGTGCTTGACTGTCTGTTCGACAAATAATCATCAGTAACAATACTCCAGAGTTTACTGTCAGCTCAACTGTTATTAGATAGAAAGATTTTTTGCCACTTCACTGGGAGCACTTATATCAGTGTAGAGAAATTCAACAAATCAGTACTGATGTATTTCTTCATAATGTTTAGGTACCAGTCACTCAAAAAGTTTTTTTATTTTTATTTATTTCTTTATTTGACTAAGAGCTGTGTTTGTCATACTCGTTGATGTTTTTGTTGGGTACAAGTAAATTTGTTGCTACTTTCATGTTACTACCTTCACAATTATGCCCTGTGCTGATGAGGGTGGAACACCACCATAGAGGACAGTGCATTTTATCTACCAATACAGTAGGATTTTCAAGAATATCTGTAGCCCCCTGTCTTTCTGGATCCTCCTTAGTGCAACATTTCAGAATAAACGTCATCCCTGCATGAAGAAAATACAAAAGACTTACGGATTTATAGGTGGGGACACCAACAATTGTAGGCCACCATGTGCACACATTGACATCTCACCATAAGTTACATGGTAATGAAAAAAACAAACAAAAAACTGTCACCCCTCTGAAAAAATCCACTGTCAGACTCGAGACAGTGTACATAGCAGTCTCTGTTTCTATTTGTGTTGGAATCTCAGAATCTGACACTAGTGGAATGGCTCTCTGATAGCAACTAGTTACCCAGCAAAACAGTTTATTTCAGCAGTAAAGATTTATTTTTTCTTTTTCTGCTTGCAGTATAGCTCTGTGGGATGAGCCTGTCTCATAC
Organism: Neosilurus mollespiculum; assembly: GCA_030014195.1. Lineage (NCBI taxonomy): Eukaryota > Metazoa > Chordata > Actinopteri > Siluriformes > Plotosidae > Neosilurus > Neosilurus mollespiculum. Next base: position 18,007,643 of record JAQMYF010000013.1, on the reverse strand, counting down.
TTTGTGTCTTCTGGATGCTTAAACAAAAGCGGTTTCAGTTAAGTTAATGCTGCAATGACCTTTTTAAACACTATGGAGTGTGTTACATAGACAGTTTGTGGAAAGAATTTTTTCACAACATGGCTTCTTGCGGCATGTTTACGGATGCAGTACGTGCTAATGCATTACCTTTATCTGTTAATTTTTCTCACATCTGTTCAGGTACTGTATCTATGTTTGACAAATTAACAGATATACTACAAAAAGGTGTACATTGGTAAAATGCCACATGAAGCCTGGTTGTTAATGTGACGAGGTTAAAGTGGTTACTGAACATGAATGGATGACTGATTGAAAAAGGATTTTATTTAGCTTCGTTTATACTTTCACATTATATTGAAGATATTTTCAGTTTTCACAGAAATGTACAAATCACTGCTGCAGGCAAATTTGAATATTTGGCAGTAATGAGGTTTCTGGAGTTATTAGACTTTATTTAGTGCTTGAAGTGGGAAAGATGCGCCAGCACTCCCCTCATTCACAAGTTGATGTGTGTATCGACCAGTATCAGCATTTGCTCATTAAGCATTACATCCTGAATTTCAACACTGCATTAAAGATAATTTATACTCCCAGTGTGAGGTGATCAGGTTTCCTCCCATAGTCGAAAGGCACGTGGATTAGCTCAACTGGTTGCTCTAAATTGTAGTGTGAATGTGAGTGTATATGGTTGTTCCCAGTGGATTGGTGACCTCTACCCCACCTTTCACCCAAGTCAGCCAAAATGGCTCCAGCTTCCCCCGCATACCTGATGGAGAATCGATAGATAATGGATGGATAGCTGGATAAAAGATAGCAGGATATATGTCTGTTATTAAGTGCTATAGAAAGAAAATAAAATGTAAATAAATTGAGCCGAACACTTTCTTCTAATATTTGGTAGTACTGTATCTATAATTATTACTTCTATTCAATCATTCAAACACTACTTTAAGAATGAGTTAAGAAGAACTTACAAAGTAGAAACCAGTGAATTGTAATTGGGCAGCACGGTGGCGTAGCAGTTAGCATGTCCGCGTCACAGCAAGAAAGTCCTTGGTGCTACTCCTCGGCTTGGGTGTTTCTGTGTGAAGTTTGCACATTAGGATGATTGCCTGTTCCAAGTTGCCCCTTGGTGTGGACATGAGTGTGAATGGTTGTGTGGGGTGAGCTGTTGTATGTGTACCCCGCCTTTTCCTAGTGTCAGCTGAGATAGGCTACAGCCTCCTTGTCACCCTAGTGGGACTAAGTGGCTCTGCAAATGAGTGAAAGATGATTCTCTAGATGAATCATGAAATATTATTCATGATTCCTCCAGAGAAAGTCTTCAGGAACATTTCAGGTCTGTGAGGACATCTACAGCATACAATAGTACAGCCTGATTTACTAAGATCCCAAATAAAGTGTTTCATTTTTACAGTGGAAACCGAACATGCAGCACATGGGCAAAGAATAATTACATAAATGTTATGATGTGTAACATTGTGTGGAAAAGTCTCCCCTCTAAAGGAAGAGAAAGCGGAAACTCAAACTTGCACTGAGATACAGTGTGCATTATAATTGTATACAGTAGGTATGGGTGTGTGTTCTTTGGATTTTTGGCGAAGAATGTGAAAGTGACTGTGAATGGTTGTATGTGTGTTGGCCCTTCGATGGCCTGGCGAGCTGTTCAGTGTGTACCAAGCCTTCACCCAGAGTTGGCTAGAATTAAAGTTTCTAGCCAAAAAATTAATTAATTAAAATTATTCCTAAAAGAATTAGAATTAAGCAGCTTAGAAAATTATTGAATAAATGAATTCTTTCTCAAATGGCAGAAGAAGACTTGCACAAATTTAATACCTGCCCTTTATGTGTACATATTATTCAGAAGTGATTGTTAAGCTTATTAAATCATACTGCAAGGGTGATATACATAAACATTGTCCTTATACTGTGCACCTTTAGATACAAATTCCCAAATTGAATATATATTAAGACAAACCTTTAGTATATTAGGGCTTCAAGGCTTTCTATCATGATCATTACTGAACAGTAATATGTTTTACATCCCTGCACTGTGATGAGCGCCATGAAAATTTCCATCTCTGGTGTAGTCAGGGCAACAGTGATAGTTTCCTGTTTTGATGTCATACAGATGCATGCATTTCACTGACTCACTGAATAAATCCCTTAATTGGAGTACAATCTATGTATAGAACATAGAAACTAAAGCAAAAAAACACCAACTAATGAATAGAAATGTAAAACTCACAAAAAGAGAAAGAAGCTACATACTGAGCAGAATGCAAACTCCCCCCCCCCTTTTTTTGCGAAGCACTGTTAATGAAATAAAAGTTTGTAGCTGCTCTGCTACATACCGTCCTTCTGTATAATTCTACACAGCTTCAGCAACTTTCTTTGCTCAGCTACTGTATGTAACTTCCGTCCTACATGTGACATACCATAGTATAGAGCTTCTTCATAAGCTTAAGCAATATGCTATCTTTTCTTGATGAAATGGAGACATATTTAGCATGCCTACGACACAACATGTTCTCCCCATGGTTTCCTCCAGGTACTCCGGTTCCCTCCCACAGTCCAAAGACATATTCATTAGGCTAATTGGCTGTTCCAAATTGCCCCTAGATGTGAGTGTGAGTATTAATGGTTGTGTGTGTTGGCCCTGTGAAGGATTAGCGAGATGTTCAGGGTGTACCCTGCCTTCACCCAGAGTTGGATAAGATCCAGCCTCCTTGCGACCCTAATAGGATTAAGCTGTTTGGCAAATTAATAAGTAAGTATTTGTATTAATTGTGAAAGAAGGACATGAAAGTATCTGCAATTTGTAGGAATTTGAAATGTTTCTACTTCCAAACTATACAAAGCAGAGGCTTATTAAGCTTTAGGTTCCATATAGCCACTGAGAACCTGCTGCGTAATGTTCTAGTGTTCTAACTTATACAGAATCATTGTTAATGATTTCAAACATGTGTAAGACAGATGGGCAGAAATTCAGCTGTCTTCCTTTAGGGTCACCTTGTTCAGTAGGATAATGTGTGAACGATTTTATCAGATAAGCGTGAAGGTGGAGACAGATTTGATTACATGTTGTTACACTTTTTCTAACCATCTGGATAATGAATTTCCTTTTACACAAGCACATTGTCAGGGAGATCTGTAGACTAATGAATCTTGATCCCTCATTCTGCAGCCATGACTTTGAGTTATCAGAAATGACCCTGGCTGCTTCACGTTGGTATAATCTGCTTGAATGATAGCACAAGACTGATAAAAATCACTATATGCATTCAAAAAAACGGACAAGGAAAAAAAATAGCTGAAAAAAAAAAAAAAGGAAGAGATAAATGCTAAGAGAAAATTAACACCGTAGAGTGTTTAAATATGTCCAACTGAAGTTGGATGAACACTCTGGGTGCTTAATGAAGACTAGTGATTTTACTATGAAAGCATTCCGAAATAATTTTAAATTCTGATATACCAATTTGATTATCCATTATTTTATTTAATTCATTATATTTACTTGGTCGGCACGGTGGCGTAGTGGTTAGCATGTCAGCCTCACAGCAAGAAGGTACTGGGTTTGAGTCGTGTCTTCGTGTGTTTCTGTGTGGAGTTTGCATGTTCTCCCCATGCTTGCATGGGTTTCCTCCAAGTACTCTGGCTTCCTCCCCAGTCCAAAGACATGCATATTAGTCTAACTGGCTGTTCCAGATTGCCACTAGATGTGAATGTGAATGCTTGTGTGTATTGGACCTGAGATGGATTGGCGAGCTGTACAGGGTGTACCTCACCTTTGCCCAGTTTCGGCTGAGATAGGCACACCCTTTGGCCCTAGTAGGATTAAGCAGCTCAACAAATGAGTGAGAAATTATTATATTTACTTACATCCATTATTTTAGGATTAGAACAGATTCATACATATCCAGCTGTGGAACAGAAATTGCTTGTTTTTATTAACTGATTTTTTTGTCACTTGCATGTGTTCATGTGGTAGGCTTCAGATCCAGGATAAAGGGGCACCATACATGCATGCACACACCTTCATACTCACACACATTTGCATCTAGAGGAAATTAAGCATAGCCAAACCACCTAATGGACGAAAACTGCAGAACCTTAAAAAGAAACTTGTGCAGAGACAGGGACAAAATATAAAACATCACACAGGCAGTAAAAAGAGCTCAGATTTGAATCTGGAAGCTTGGTGCTGTCTTGATACCCTGTGATGATAGCTGCAAAGGGCATTCAGAATGAAAGTATATGGAAGCAGCTGTGATATTTAGCAGAGTGTCTACATGTAGAGTTATGATGGGCAGGCTGTATTTTATCTCTTTGGCAAGTTTTACTCACACTGAGCCTGGATCATTTCTGCAACATTAACTTTACGGATCATCTGCCTCATAACAGTAAAAGAGCCATTAATGTAGCTAAAACACCCCATCTTCATCCATTTGGTTTTATGATTGTATGGCCTGAAAGGCAGTGATTTGACTCTCTCCTAATCCATCATTATTTATGAATGTCTTTTTTGGCTTTGAAGTAAAGCTTGTGGACCAGTCCAAGTGATCACTTTCCTAATGTCCCTAATTTTTATTTATTTTTTAAATATTTATGTCAGTGACCAAACCAAAAACATGGTGCTAAGATTTGACTTATTAAAGTTAAAAGCCACAATTCAGAGATAGCCCTAAGTATCTGGTGATTGTATATTATGTACATTGTGTGCATTCATTTATTCATTTGCTGAACCGTTTAATCCTACTAGGGTTGTAGGGATGCTGAAGCTTGCATCTCAGCCGACTTTCGGCGAAGGCAGGGTACAACCTGAACAGCTCGCCAATCTATCACAAGGCAACTCGCACACAGCCATTCACACCTACAACTAGGGACAATTAGCTTAATGTGCATGTCTTTGGATTGTGGGACGAAATCAGCCATAGACGAAACGCACACAAGCGCAGGGCGGACATGCACACTCCACACAGCAACACCCTTGCTGAGCATGGAACTTGATTCCAGGAACTTCTTGCTGTGAGGTGGACATGCTAACCATTACGCTGCCATGCTTGCCCATTATGTACATGTACAGTCTATTCTTGTGTACACATCAGGGACAGCTGGCTTTACTTAATGTTTTTAGTAGCATTTTCTATTTCAGGTTTTAATAGCTTAATATATTCCATCCATTCCTCTGAGACCTCTTACTTCTTGTAAGATATCCCAGAGGTTTGTGGAGCTAGTTGTAAACCTCTCTCAAATGTGTTCCTTAAAGGCAATGCTGCCTACTTTCACTATCCTGATGTCTCCCACAGACACAGAATAAGAATTAGTAAGAACAAAAAAGATAGCTTCTTAGCACACTATGATCAGCTACTTGAAGCTCAATTTAGCTACACAGTAAAATTCCCGGAGTAATATTGACTCTGAAAGAGTCCATTTTACTCTGGGAATTTTGCTGTGTAAGACTTAATTCTACTCAAGAAATTTCACTGTGTAGCTATTCTGGGATACAGATCATTAAAATATTGAGAGAAAGGAATACAATTTAGGCAGGAGATCCTTTTAATCACATTACAGTGATGTAATGATGATTAGGACCTTATCTTCATATTATAGCTTGGCAGCTATTAGATTGCCCTATAAATCGTGTTCTGTATCTGGACTAAGAAGTAGTTTGTGAGCATAATGAGCTACCTGTAACGAGAACTAGATTTTTTAAAAATTCTGGCTATTCTGAAACAGCATTGTGGTGTGTGTCGCTTCTAAAACTCAGCCCTAGTTCTTCAAGGTCTAGTGCCTTTCATTTACATTGGCGACACCCCATCCCTAAACCTCTGATATCTTTCTTTCAGCTATTTATTACTCTCATCTGATACACAGAGCAGTAGGGAGAGCTCATATAAAACAGTAGAGTAATGCTCCTAGTCTCTACATGTTTCCTGTACAACAAAACAAGTTAGTTTGCCAGACAGCGTTCAGGAATATAGCATAAACTCAGTATGGGGCCAACCTGAACACAAACACTACAAGCAGATCAGAATGCCTTGACTTCAGAAGACTTCAGGTTTGGCTTACAATATAAACAATAAATACATTCGAACATCCAATGCTGTCTAGTACACACTTTGTGTCTTGTACTCATGACTTCAAAACATTGATGCAAAGGATTTAATATATACAGCAATGGGGAAAAAATCAAGAGACCACCTTTTATTGGGGGTGAATAGTGGTCTCTTAATTTTTCCCCGGCTGTACAGTATGTATAAGCCAACATATTTTTCAAATGGTCCATATGTGTGAATGTGAGTGTGAATGGTTGTTTGTGTGTGTAATAGCTCTGCAACAGACTGGCAACCTTTTCAGGTTGTAACCTGCCTCTCACCTGAATTAGCTGGCTCCAGTTTATCGATGACACTAATAGGATACGTAGTTCAGATAATGAATGAATAATCCAAGGTCTGTTTGTGAAGATGTTAACAACGTAAATATGTTGACTCCTGCACTACTACTGGCTGTGATTTTCGAGATATTTATAAAAAATTTAAACCCTTTCTTTATAAAGCAGGCAAACAAAATTGTGTCCCATCTGTGTAGAGAAAGAACACTTAAAAATATTATAATTGGCCTCTGTGGAATTATAGGATGGGGTTGTGGAGGATAATAACGTTGCATTTTTTTTTTTAGATTATCAGATAGCTGCTGAATTTTAAGAATATTTAAAGTGTCAGTTCATATTCAGAATAGAGAAAATAATTCCCATGATACTAAACCAAAAGTTATTTTGCAAAATATGATCCTTTAGTTGAAGCAGCTGCTAAATATACTGCTTTTTCAAGTTATTTTAGCATTATGCTTGTTTGAAGGTATCATCATGTGCCTTTATAAAAAAAGAAATAAATGAATTAAAACAAATGACAGAATTTTGCAAATAAGAGCTATTGAGCACTTAAGGTCAGACCACCTCTATTGCAGTTAGTAATATTCACCCTTTAGAACATAAAAAGGTACTGATACATACATGTATAGTGATACTTATTTTGATCATGTTGATTGAGTGACGAGCCCTGCTGCTGGATTTGTATTCAAACAGACAATGTTCCTGGAACTTAAATACTGCCGCATGAATATTATGACTCTGGTGCTAGCAGAGACCACTTCTGACTGTGAAGTGATGCTTGAGACTGTGTAGCCACCTGGTCGATTTGCACTCTAATTCGAATTGAATCTGAACCAAGTGAAAGTCACCTGGCTTCCTCACCGGCTGGGAGAGGTGTGGAGCTCCCTTGTAAGCGTGGAACAACAATGGTTTGTCTTACACTAAATCCTAATTTCTCCTAAATCGAGGAGGAGAGCTATCACTTACAACGTGAAAGCTACCAACAAGGGAGAGCCACCCTGACGGAATGGCCAAACTTCCTGGTCACAGATGGCTGTGTCATTATCAGATGGTAAAGTGAATGCTTTTCTCAAGTGTTCTGCCACTTGGGAACTACACTCAAATTTGTCTTATTGGTCCTAAAATTCTACCATATGCGGGTCCATTCAGGCAATGTTGTGATTGCTTGACTATATAATTCATCAGGTTGCATGAGGTCGGGTGCCTTTTTCCACCTTGCACAAGAGCTCCCCAGGAGGAACCACCCACAGTTAGCCACATTTAGAACAATTTACTTGCCAATGCTGCAGCGGATGTGTTGTTGAGACAGTTTATATAATCGGGAGACTATAGTGTAGTGGTGTCTGCACATGGAAGTGGTGTCCCAGATCTGAGAAAAGTTTGCTTCATTTATGTCTGCTTCATTTAAAAGTTGTGTAATAATTTTTTTAATCCATTTTTACAAATGCCTCAAGCATACTTCAGGATAGAGAATGTTTTCAAAGCATTTCTTGAAATTCATAATTAAAAACTGCTGCTTGAGATGTACTTGAGATGAAAAAATATTTGTTTCTGAGCAGGCTAGCGTGACTACTTATAAAGTATCCATTTTCACTGCTAAATGTTTAGATGGACTGATGTCCACAGGGTTGCCGAGGCTACGGCTATGATTGTTTCCTGCTGACAGCAACAGACTGCTCCATCAGAAGCATGAGTGACAGTAATGATGCAGAACCACAATAATTACCTTAATGAGTGGCTGTGGCCCAGGGAGTATGTTAGCAGATGTATTTAATGATGAGGTCATGTGCATCTGTGCTAGGAGTGAGGAGGCATGCAAATTATGAGGCACTAAATAAAATATTACATGAGGGAGTCCTTTGGAAACACATTTGTCACATATACACAAACTTCTTACATTGAGACCATTTTTTTTTTTAAGTAAAAATGTCTTTGCGCTACAGATTCCTTTGTGACCAATTGTAAACAATGGTTGACATTGGGTTCAAGAAGTGAATTCTCTCTCTCCAGGAATATACACTACTGTTCAAAAGTTGACTCTGCTTTCTCAGTAATTGCTTCTCTGCAACACTTCTGTGAGAATTGATCTGCAGCTCGAAATATTTTACTGATTTCAGAACATCACCATGCACCATTACTGAAAACAATGATCTTCGCAGTTGTTTATATTGCACAGAATGGCAGGATTTTTTTATGGATCCATACACCAGTTAAGTGTGTTCTATTGACGAGACTGTGAGGGAGAAATTCCCATCTCTGTAATGTACAGACAGATTACTGTAGTGTGCTAATAGGCAAACAGAAACAAGTAAAGGTGGAGAGACAGTGAATAGGAACTTAAACAAAAGTCACTTGGAGTTTAAGTGAAGTAAGAAGGGCAGACAGGGATGCTGTCAGGATATCTGAAGCTATCACAACATCTTGTGTACCACATCCCAGGGTGCACAGTTTCTATGACAGTGGGTTATATTTAAAACCATACTGTTGTGATTTAAACAAGTACAGTATAAGTGAATCCTTACCTTATACACTCTTCAGGGAAGAAGAAAAAAAACATGATCAGTCCTTGGCTTTAACCTTTGTAACTTTGTAACCAAGACCTAAAAATCATAACTATAACTGTGGTTCAGACACTCATTACATGGGCATGTATTCCAGTTGTTAGAAGGAAGTTATTTTTACTGTAGCATAGTCAGTTTCTGATTTATTTAACTATAGAAGTTAAATGTCATACTCTGACAAGACCAGAGGAAATGAGTGCAGGTTAATATAAATACCATGGTTTATTAGCGGGCGGCGTGGTGCTGTAGTGGTTAGCATGTCTGCCTCACAGCAAGAAGGTTTCGAGTCCTGGGCTCTGGCGTTTCTGTGTGGAGCATGAATGTCTTCCATTGTGTGTGTGTTACCCTGCTATGGTCTGGCGAGCTGTGAAGGGTGTACCCCTCCTTCGCTCAGTGTCAGTGCCGGGCACTAACCTCCCTATGACCGTAATGGTAGGATTAAGTGGATCAGCAATAATAAAATTTTGCAAAATTATAATAGGTCAAAACCATATTTATAAGCAAAGTGTAGATGATTAGGGAAAAGTGGTAAACCAGAGTGCAAATAAGAAAGACCATGAGAAACAACCCTACACATATAATAAGAGCAAAACTGAGCTTACTAATGAGACAGGTGTCACAACGAAGCAGCAAAATGAGAGAACTAAAGCTTCTATATACTGAGAGATGAAATGTGTAAGAGCTGAGACAAAGCAGAAACATTTTACAGGTAAAGGTGCTGTTGTTGGAGGAGTGCATGGGTGCAGATATTATTACAGATGTGTGGATTCCAGGGTGCATGGAATCTGGGGGATCATGTTTCTTGTAATATTAATGTCTTAATGGTCTACATTGGAGCAAGTTACTGTCAGTGTTTAATAACAATGTATTTATTTACCATTACTTATTGTACTTTTATTGTTGTCACTGAATGTTTTATAAATTACCTGAACCTGAATGCATGTACCATAAAAATACTTGTAAATCTAATATAATTTTGCTTCATGCTCCAAATTGTTTATTCCTAATTAGGGACATGGGGAGGCTGGGGCCTATTTCAGCCGACTGTGGGCAAAGGTGGGGTGTACCCTGGGGTGTACCCAGACCATCACACGGGGCCAGCACACAATTATTCACACTCACATCTACATCAACCTTGTCCAAATTGCTGATGCTCTTATCCAGAGCCACCTACAACTAAGGCTGGATACAAATGAAGCAGAAGAAGCTTAAAGGTTTGATTAAAAAAACAACATTTATGGTAGCTTGGCAGGGTTTGAACATATGGCTTTCAAATCTGTACTGGAAGCCCAATCCATCACTTGAGTCAAATAGTGTGCACAAATCAACCACCTCTACCATTGTTTAGATTCATTTAAATCAAACGAACCACTTAATAAATGGCCTTTTAGCCAGACCTGCTGGAATCCTATTGCAAAGTGATAAACAATGTATCTAAGCTATTAATGCAAATGGATTATTAATAGGTCATTACCACCTCCACCGTTTCCTTCTTCTGATAATGTAGCATGTGCAGTGTTGATTTTTTTCCCCATTAATTTCTTAGCACCTCGGTTTCTAATAAATGTTGAGCCGCATGAGCAGAATTAAACTGGTGGAATTTGTGTGATAGAAAAGGAGCATTTACAGTGAACAAGTGACAGAGACGACCACCTACTCACACAGTACAAAAAGGAAATTTGTCAGGGTGGCTGTGGTAATTAAGATGTTGTCCGGAGTTCAGAAAAAATTAATTTCTTAAGCAATGAGCAAAAGGAGTCTATTTGGTTTTGTGGCGACACCTGACTACAATGACTTGAGGGTTTCAGGAGGAGCAGCATTTTGGTTTAACACAGCAGTCAGCAGAGCAGGGTGAATTTAAAATCTCATTATTTGGGAAACCTACTTATAAAAAATCCATCCTAATGTTATGGGCAGTGTATGTATGTGTTCACTGAATAACAAACAGCTTTGTGCAAATTTCTGACACAATGGCAAGATGGTGTATACTAAAATAACAGTTGCTAGCTAACCTAGTAACCTAGACAAGGTTAAATAGTTAGTATGATTCTCTTGTTTTGAAATGAAATCAGTTTGTACTTATGCATGTGATGCAGGTCGATGAAAGTGAATTCTAAGGTGAAGTTGTTTATGTTTGAAATGTTTAAGTAAGTAAATGTAATGCACAGACTTGTAGTCATTTTACATTTGAAACTGATCTGATATCAACGGTTCTACAGTTATTGGTTGAAAAAACAAACAGACCAAAAACATGTATCCACTGGCCAGGGTGTGAACCGTGTATGTTTATTTATTACTGCTCCAGTAGTTTCTACCTACCAATAATGTTTCCTAATGCTTAAGTGTCACCTCTGCCCCTGCGTCCTCTCAGGACTCCACTTCCCAGAAGCCCTAGTGGGCTTCACATACGTCTATTGAGGACTGTAATTTTCAGCACTCATTGAATCACCTGATTCGCAGCACCTCTTTCCAATTACAGCTACGCAATTTAATAAATCATGTTTCCACAGTGGGCAGCACGGTGGCGTACTGGTTAGCACGTCCACCTTACAGCAAGAAGGTCTTGGGTTTGAGTCTTTGGCAAGGTTGTTTCTCTGTGGAGTTTACATGTTGTTGTGTGGGTCTCCTCTGGGTACTCCGGTTTTCTTTCACAGTACTAAAGCACATTAGGCTAATTAGCAGTTACAAATTGCCCCAAGGTGTGAGTGTGAGTGTAAATGGTTATGTGGCTTGGACTGGCAAGCTGTTTCACGGTGTATCCTGCTTTTGCCCAGTGTCGGCTGAGATAGGCTCCAGCCTCCCCACAACCCTTGTAAGGATTAAATGGTTCAGCAAATGAACGAATGTTTTCACAGTCATGTTGCAAAGTATTTCCTTTGTGCTATTGTTTGTGTTATATGTTCTGTGTATTTATTTACTGCATCTTGTATTTAGTATTTTGACTTTGCCCCTACGTCTGATAATTTCTGTGTCTTTCCTGAACCCTGCCTGTTTTTTTATGGTGATATTTGCCATTTTGCAGTATACTTCTGAACTTTTTTTTACATCTGTCTGCAGCTTGCTTTTTTGACATTATGTTAGACGAGTCTATAAACACTCTTTTTTTTTTTTTAATGAATACAAGAAACAGACAAATGTATTTCTCGCAAAGCCTGGATGAATACGTATATCTGTAATGGGGGGACAGTTTACTAGAATGAGAAAGGACAGTGTGTTATCAGAAAACACATTAGCTTTTGGTAAGAACAAATTTTTCTTTGTGTCAAGTTCATTTAGGTGAACATTAATACAAATTTGTAAGCCAAAAGAAAGCAATGAGACAATACATGCTCTTACTCACACACTCACTCACTCATTTGCTGAACCATTTAATCCTGCTTAGAGGCTGGGTTGCAGGGAGCCTGTGCCTATCCCAGCCGACACTGGGCGAAGGTGGGGTACACCCTGAACAGTTCGCTAGACCATCACAGGGCAACACAAACAACCATTCACACCCACATCTACACCTACTGTCAGTTTTGAACAGCCAAATAGCCTATGCAGATCTTTGGATTTTGGGAGGAAACCGGATTACCTAAAGGAAAACCCATGCAAGCACGGGGAGAGGGGGTAAGTTGAGGTCATGTTGTCTTTTTTTTTTATTTCTAATTATAATTTCTTTCACTGCATCAAAAAGATAGCAAAAGAAAAGCCCACACATCCACCTGTCCGTTCGGGTCATTGTGTGTTATTCAGAGCCATGCCAAGCTGAACTGCTCAAGCTGTATTTTCCACCTGCATCCTTTTAATGGGCCTTGTTCTGCAGGGCTGCTAGGCCATGCTGTGGCACTCTATTGTTTTGTCATTTATTGACCCCTCTCCTCACCCTTAGATCATTAACAGGACTGTATGAAAAACAGAGCTCTACGATGGTTAACAGTGGCACACCGCTGCAAGCTTATTTGCTTTTGATGAAATTATATTTGCTGCCATTGATTTATGGGGGTTTGCTGAAGCGAAACATTTAGTTGAGTTGAATTATAGTTCAGCAGCCCCATGAAAAGGAAAAGGTGACAGCAAGCGGCATGTTTAATGAAACGGAGGATTTTCATTGTCCCTGTGTTTTGACACCTGAGAATGGAAAAGGTGTAAGGTTGGTGTAATTTTCATGGGAACGAGCTAGACTTGCTGTACTATTTCTAAGAGTCTTTCGCAATTATACTGTAACCATTAGTACACACTGTAACTATTTTACACACTGTAAGATCCAGTAAGTAAAACGGGGCTGGATAATACTATACTTTGTTGTGAAATACATTAGGATGTGGGAAGGTAGCTTGAAAGTAACACTGTTGTACATCTGGCTGTGTGTATGCGTTGCTTCGTGTTTTTCATCCAAGGATGCAGTTGGCATTCCAGTTCATACCAAAGCTGATCAGTTGGATTCATGTCAGGATTCTGTGCAGTTTAGTTGTATTCTTCAGTGTGAGCTGGCAAACCATGTGTTCATGGATCATATGTTGAGCACAGGGGCGTTGGCTTGTTTGAACAAAATTGAGCCTCTTAGTTCCATTCATTCATTCGTTTATTCATTCATTCATTTGTCAAACCGTTTAATCCTTCTAGGGTTACAGGGAGGCTTCAGCCGATTTTGGGTGAAGGTGGAGTACACCCTGAACAGCTCTTCAGTCCATCGCAGGGCCAACACACACACAACTATTCACACTCACACTTACATCAAGGGGCAATTTAGAACAGCCAGTTAGCCTAACGTGCATGCCTTTGGACCTTCTTTTTTGAAGCGGATGTGCTAACCAGTACACGGCGGTCAGCATTCGAAGACATCCTATTCAGTTGTCTGCTTCCAAATTTGTGGCAACAGTCTGTAAAAGAGCCACATATGAAACATGTGATTGTTTGGTCACCCTCTAGCTAATGTTAGTAGTGATGGCTATCTACTAATAAACAGAATTAATTAAAAGAAAAATTATGCCTAGTTAGCTACTGTTAGCTAACATTAATACTGAAGTATAACATTTTTAAATAAATCTTGAAAATTCTGCCAAATTAGCCAGCTACCTACACAGTTCTTGTTGTGAAGATTATTAACTTTTATAAATATGAAATTGCATTAAAAAAAATCAAAAAATTCAAGGTTATCTCATGGTAGCTAACTTTTGATAAAACACTTCCTAATTCACTGTAGTATTTGTCATCCTGTGTGCTCTACCGTGTCTTAGGCAATCTCTCACGTTGCTCAGTTCTCACTGTCTGAGGTTAATGTGAGGTGACATGAAGGGCTGTCTGGAGTTGAGAGAGATTTCCCACTCATCATTGTCCTCTCAGACTAAACCCATCACACTCAATCAACCTCAATGAGATCTCATGAGCTGAAGCAGCATCAGCGAATCCCCTCACGCTTCATAATTGATAGCTCACCCAAATGAGGATGTATATTTAATCAGGTCATGTAATATACAGGAGTCTTAATAGACCATTCATCTCTGTTAGTGGGATGGCACTCTATATCTCCTCAGAGGGGATGGCCGTAGACATGAACCTGTCCCCAGAGTACATCCTTTCCTCTGACACACATATACAAAATCCAGAAACCGACTCAGAATCAGGAAGCAGGCCCTGCTTATCAGAGGCCTTAATATTTTTCGCAGCCACTTAGAGCATGAAGATGTCCAAGTGGCCAAAAGCCAAGACACTTAACAGAAGAATGGGTCCACTAGCTGCAGACATCTTGTCAGGCCGAGCTGGCAGTGGTCACTTCTGCTTATCAAAAAAACCCAGCAGGGCCAAATCTACAGATAATAAGTGCACAGTTCACCTCAATAAGCCGACTTTGCAAGGTAAAGGTTTACGAAATCTTACATTTGACTTTTCCTAAAAGAATGTGAAATGTAATGACAAAACAGATTTTATATTTCAAAAAAATGTAGGTTTATATAATATATAAATACCCTGTTATTATAATATATAAATACCCTAAATATAATACCCTGTAATTCGCTCAGTTTCGGCTAAGATAGGCTTCAGCCTCCTTGTGATCCTATTTATTAGATTAAGTTGTGTAGCAGATGAATGAGAGGGAGGTGTGCATTCACTAGTAAATAGCCTATGTGCTTTATCTTCCATTATCAGTTAATTTTGGCTGGATGTACAGTAACACTTCCCCAGCTAATGGGCTTAGTATCTCTTATTCTCCTGTTCTACATCTTATTATAAATCTGTGTCTGTTTACAATAGCAAGACCGTGTGACCACAGAGAAACAGTCTTGTGCATACATGATAACCTGGCTGTGCAACACTGATTCATAGAAAGTGGAAAAGTCAGAAATCATGTGAAACAGTAAAAGAAACGGTAAAAGTCATACAAATGCAAGAGAAACAAAAAGAAGGCAATGTTTGCTAATATTATTGTGACCAGTTGAGGGGTCATTGACACTCGTTTACAGGAGTAAGCAAATGGTTTCAGAAAGACAATGTGTCGAATTCCATTTTATTTCCAAGAGATAACACGGTATTTCATCTTTATTTATTATACCTGGTAAATGAATGGGCCTCTCCAAGGGAAAAACAAACAGTACATATTTGTACTATCTAGAGTTTAGGATATTGAGGAGTTAATTTAAAAATTGCACACATTGATATTTAGACATAACTATTAACTTGCGCTCTATGCAGGTGTTAAATGACTAGGACACCATTTCCTAAAAGCCAATACATATGTCACTCACAGTGTGATTGTGCCCTTGAACGTAAGTTGATTTTCAATATTCGCTCCAGTGAGCAACAATATTAAATAAGCACCACTATCTGACAGTTTGTTGTCTAACAATATGTGACGCTGAAGCATATGTTATGTAAGTACAACAAAAAAAACTGTGACATGCCATTTTAGTGCAGTATTAAGTACATGTTTTAGTTTTTTCCTTCCTGCATGGAGGAGATCGGAAAAGATGTATTCATTTTAAGAACATCTTAATCAGAGAGCATAACACTCACTTTTTATCTTATTGATTTGACTCATCTTTCAAATTAAACACATACATTAAAAGATCTAAAACGCTTCCACAGGGCTGTAGTACCTGAGTCTGCCTTGGACTCAAGGCCAGATAAATTGGACTCACTGGTATTTGCACTCAAACTCATCTTGGCCCTGGCCATTTATCTTGACAAACAGTCCATTCATTCATTGATTGATTTGCCGAACTGCCTAATCCTACTAGGGTTGCAGGGAGGCTAAAGCCTATCTCAGCCAACTCTGTGTGCAGGCCGGGTACTCCCTGAACAGTTTGCCAGTCCATCGCAGGGCCAACACACACAACCCTTCACACCCACACTCACAACTAGGGGCAATTTGGAACAGTCACTTAGCCTTAGATGTACATGTGTGTGGACTGTGGGAGGAAACTGAAGTACCCGGAGGAAACCCACGCAAGCATGGGCATGCACATTCAACACAGAAATGCCCTTGCCGAGCCTGGAGCTCAAGCCCAGGACCTTATTGCTGATAGGCGGACATGCTAACCACTAAACCACCATACCGCCCTGACCCAGTCCAGCTGCCCTTAAAAAATATCCTCATTTTTAAAATTATAAATAGCAATGCAAAAGAGGCACTTAGTAGTGTAATGGTTTACACTCCAGTCTTCTATGTGGAGTTTTCATGTTCTTGGTATGCTTGCATGGGTTTCCTTCAATTACTCCAATTTTTTCCCCACAGTCCAGAGACTTGCATTTTAGGCTAATTGGCTATTCTGATTTGCCCCTAGTTGTTCTGGGTGTATCCTGCCTTTCACCTAGTGTCACATGGGCTTGGTTTTATCTTCCCTTTGACCCTAAACACGATAGAAGGATAGTAAATGATCATTTTTATATAGAAGACAAACTGTGTCTCTAGCATGACACTAAAATTGTAAGTGATTTGGTTTTCTGTCTCAGTCTTCAATCTCATTTGGATTCAGACTTGACGATGACTTTGTGCACTTGGTCTTGACCCGGTCTAGAGTAGTACAGCTCTTGTCTTGAACTCTACAAAGATAGAATTGACTACAGCTATGCACTGGCATCATTTCATGAATTCACAGAAATACACCAGCCCAGTACATGGCACAGATTTTTGTTCTTTCATTCAAGGGAAGAAACCGGAGAATCTAAAGGAAACTCGGCACAGAAAATCATCCAGGTTCAGGAACTATAGCTGTGAAGCACCAAAGCTGCCTGCTGTCACTTCACAATTCAATCCTGGGATTTGGTTACTGTCTGTCCTGTCCAATTACTGTTTGCTTATTGTCCTCCACATTCACTGACACATCCTGAACACTTCTTACATGAATATGCACCTTCCCAAAATACGGCTAATATCATACAGGCTACAAACAAACTTCTTGCCACATGCCATTAGCTATGATCCACTATAACCCACATGATCACATGTTGTCTCCATCCGGCATATAGGCTCTGCTCCAAAGGATCTAATGTGGGACATTAGCACTGCATCTGTTGCAGACCAACTGGTTGCCAGCTAATCTCTGCACCACAACAATTGGTCTTTATGGTCAATAAAGCTGCAAGGCCACCCGCTTGTGAGGCACAGTGTATGATTTAAGACTGAGCTCGTAAAGTCAGCCTCCAGTGGCCCCTCAGTATTAGTCTAATTGAAACGGAAGCGGCAGGATGATAATGCTATAACAACACAGTCATGCTGTGCTGATACGCCAGTAATAAAGCAGAAATGGGACGGATGGCTGGGGTGGTGCTACGATGCCTCATTGATTCTGCAAGAAGAGCACTCCCACTCTCGACACTTCGATTAGTTAGCCAGCAGGAGCATAGCCCCCTCACCACATGTCTCAGCATTACTAGTGAGGCTCTTTAAGAGCATATGAGACAAAAGGGTTGTAAGAAGGCTCTGCATTTTTTTAAATGACTTTTAAATAGTCTTTTTGAAATATTAAGAGTCTATCTTTGGGAAAAAAATCGCTCTCTCCACAACCACTACATGGTGTTCTGCTTGTTTTTTTGTACTTGTTATTTGGTATTCGGTGTTGGGCTTTTTTTAGATGTTAAAGTACACCACCCTTGCAGAGCCTTCTGTAGCAGATGGGTAGAGGGAAAGAATTGCAGTGACTTATTAAACCAGGGCTTTATGAAAAGGCTTATTAGACTCTAACCAGAACTGAGTCAACAATAACATTCATTTGTATTTGACTGGGTCACATTTTAAATGTAGGATTGGGACCACACCAGTAAAAGTCTTAGTGGTGTGGTCCCAATCCTACATTTAAAATGTGATCCAGTCAAATAGACTGATTAAACAGCTCATTGTGTTTTGTTCAATGTCATTCTTGTCAATGTCAACTGACCACAGAATAGAATCGCATAAACAAAACGGTCTTGTAATATAATGGACCTGAAAAAGAATAATGACATTACACCACATTTTATTCAACCACATCAAACCATGCCTTATTCGACCGCTGCATGCACTTACCAGAACAAAGTACTTATGCAGACTTCCCTAGATCCCACAGAAATCACACACTGCACATGCATGGTGCTCCATGTAACAACATCCCTTACCCACCTGAGGTCAGGCCCCCTTTCATATAGGGCATAGATGTCAAACTCAGGCCCAAATTTATATTTGTAATTTGTAAAGTGTTAAGTTTACTTTTTAGTTGTACACATCTTTAATCTTGTTTTAAAGTCAAAACTCATTGTTTTTAAAATGTTGTTTTTTTAAAGCATGCTTTGTGAACTTCTAGGTGTTTAAGGGTCAAGAGCAGGCAGATAACTTACTTGGGTAAAATGATGGGAAGGTCAGGGATTCCTGTCACATAATATTACAAAGTTTAATATTAATATATTTATTAATTAAATAATTTAGTTAATATTAGTTAATATACAGTTCTTATACATATAATACAGTTCTTTTTGTGTATTTTAATGATGTACCAGTTTATTCCAATTTTCATGTGTGTAGTGATATTTTCCATCTGTAGCTCTTGGAATTCCTTTGCACATCCTACAATTTGAACACTTTTAAATGCATTTTAGCATAGGTATAGTATCTATACTACAATTAATGATGCATTATAATATGCTCTTCTGATTGAACAAATTCTACTCAATTATTTAAAACATTTTTTTTAAGTATATGGAAACTCTACCATTATGAAATCTCATTATAAGCCTTAGGTGTTATGTTGCTTTAATTATTATTAGATTTGTTACATTGGGAAGAATGGTGGGGTAGTTGTTAGCACTTCCGCCTCAAGGCAAGATGGTCCTGGGTTTCAGCCCTGACCCAGCAAGGTCTTTCTCTGTGGAGTTTGCATGTTCTCCCCGTGCTTGCATAGGTTTCTTCCCGGTGTTCCGTTTTCATCCCATAGTCCAAAGACATGCACATTAGTCTAATTGAATGTTCTCAACATTAGTTAGGTGTGAGTATGAGAATGTATGGTTGTGTGTCTGTGTTGGCACTGTGATTGTCTGCCGAGCTATTTAAGGTGTTCCCTGCCTTTATTCGGAATCAGCTGGAATGGGCTACAGCTTTTAGCCTGACTAAAGGCTAAAGTAATTTGATAAATGATTCATTACATATTTTCATCCAATATGTTTCTATGAACAGATATTATAATGACTGGGATGGTCTGATATTCCATCCAGGCTGTTTGGTGCCCAGTGTTCTTGGGATATTACAGTGTCATATACTAATGCTCTGTAAAGTGTTTTTCTAAGTACTTTTGATAATTTATACAGGGTCAGGATTAATATAGACCTGTGGCTTCATGTAGAGTTATGTATTATTACACATAAATACATATATTTGTTTATAGAGCAGTCTACAGCGTACAATGAACAGCAAATGCAGAAATAGTGCATTAGTGAGATATAGGGAGTATATCCCATCAGCTTTTCTTGTGAGATACATTTTCTCTCTGAGAAGAAAACATTGCCACAAAGCTGGCACTGTAGCAGGACTCAACACTTTTACCTCTTACTCACCATCCTGGAGTGTAATTAAAGTGTGGCGTTGGGTGCACAGACAGATGGAGGCAAGTCTGAGGTCATCCCTGAGGACTGAGTGCAATACACAGGATAAAATTCACTACATCTGTATCTCTTTCCACTTAAAGTATAAGAGGCTTCAGATGGAGATCAGAAACATGTATAAAATATGACAGAGCCAGGTCAAAGGTTGGGCTTTATTGATCTATATAAGCTTGTAAATATCTTCTAGCCCAGAGCTGTGAATTGCACAGTAACAAAAATCAATGGCAGATCTCTGCTGCAAATTTCACCAGCTAACAATGAAGTCAGTAGCAATAAATTACACTCCAAATAGGAAGCTCAAGAAACATCCATGTTACAAAGTGCAATCTTTGCTGTTAGAGGAGAAAGGAGGCAGATAATTCAAGTATGTAAATCAGTTGTTGATTAAATGATCACTGCAAATATAGCCAGAACTTTGTGTCCACTGGGACTGAGATGGAGCTGTGAATTAAAAAAAAAAAGGTTATGTTCTTATTTATAATAGCTCCCTCTGTAAGCCTGAGAATAATTAATAATTTCGACCTGCTTTCAGATGTAGCTCCAGTCATTTAAGCTCCTGCCATTTAAGCCTTCTATTTTGGAGAGCTCCAATGAACAGAGAGTTGATTTTTATTACAATGAGAGACAGATTTAAAATTCAGAGTAAGGTGTGAGACAGGCAGACTGTCCCATCTGCCATCTTTCTCAAGTGTCTACTCTGAGACCTAAAATGGCCTTAGCCATACTAAAAAAACACGTAGTCTCTGATCAGTTTCCCACTGCATACATTGCAGAGTTTTACTTGTGTGTACTGTGACCTATGTGTTCACTTTTATATTGCTTCATTTTTACCATTATGGACAATGCCTGTCTAATCCATCATCACAGAAGCCTAATGGTTGTCTGGTTCCTTCCCAACTAGTCTGTGAAGAGACATATTGCTTAACATTTGGGTGTATTTATCTTCCTGTGGACATTCACAGAGAGAGAGAGAGAGAGAGAGAGAGAGAGAGAGAGAGAGAGAATGAATTATTTTCTGTGTGCCGGGCTGGAGGACAAGGAAAGGGGATGCACAAAAAAGAAATATGTGTCTGGCTAAGAAAAAAGAGCAAGGTTGAGTGTGCTGCACTATTAAGTCTGCGGACAGCAGTGGACAATTCAGCAATTGAGTTCTCATCCCACATCACTGGTAATATTATGATACATGGAATATGGTATTTACATACGACTCAGTATAGTGAAATATTTTACACCAAAGTATTGCATTAAAGTATTTCAAAATACAAATAATAATAATAATAATAATAATAATAATAATGTTTGTTTTGACTATATTCATGACCCAATATGTTTTGTGTAAAATTCTATGATCCCATTGTCTAATTTTAAGTTTATAAAATGATTTCCACATACATGTTGCAGTATAACAGTATAATGAGATTTTAATAATAATATAATA
>JAQMYF010000013.1:17972594-17986154 GCA_030014195.1 Neosilurus mollespiculum | reverse complement strand
ATAAATTTGTAAAACATTCAAAGGATCTGCATCCTCTCCACAGCATTTATCCTGAGCTGCAATTTCCCCGAGCGGCCAGCCTACGGTGATGTAACCGTCAGCAGCCTACATGCAGGTGGTGAAGCTTATTTCTACTGCTTCACTGGCTACCAGCTTCAAGGCCCATCCACTCTCACATGCCTCAATGCTACTACTCCATACTGGAATGGAAAAGAGCCCAGCTGTCTCGGTGAGTGAGAAACCTGCCAGCTTGGTCTAACATCAAATAATGCATTACTTTATACATTTACAGTACAGTTCAACAAGGTCTACACTTTAAAATGACTTCAAATGGGACATCACCCATTTGATGAACTCATCTTCAGCTTGGTCTGTACTAAAGACCACGGGTAGAGCTTTTCCTGTTCAGACCTTACGCCCAGTTCATAAGTAGTCTTTATTCCATTACAGTGGCACCTGCAAAGGAGTGGGATGTATAATTAGGCTAAAAGGAAACAGTCAGCTCTTGAAGTTAATGTGTTGGACACAGGAAAAATGAGCAAGTGTTAGGATCTGAGTGACTTTGACAAGCATTGCATTATGATGGCAAAACGACTGGGTCTATAGCAGTTCTTGTGGAGTGTTCCTGGTATGCAGTGGTAAGTACCTACCAAAGGTGGACCAATGAAGGACAACCAGTGAACTAGCAAGAGTGTTCTGGGTGCCCAAGGCTTATTGATGTGCAGAGGCAGCAAAGGCTAGTACATCTGATTTGATCCCACAGAAGGGCTACTGTTGCACCAACTGCTGAAATTATTAATGCTGGTATGATAGAAAGGTGTCCGAACAAACAGTGTATTACAAATTGCTGTGTATGGGGCTGCCCAACCACAGACTAGTCAGGTGGTGTAGATGTTATGGCCGATCGACATAGAATATCTGCATTCTTCTTCAGCTCACCATTCTAAGTTTGTTCTTTATTTACAGTCAATATGTGAACAGAATCTGGTTACTGATTGGTCAAGCCCACCTATGTTGGATTTATCCTGTGTTAAAGTTTGATCGTGATAAACTGGCAGATAAAATCTTATAATACTGAGGTTTATTTCTGCTTTGAAAATATAAGGTTAGCTGCTTTGTAACCTGAAGCTGTACCATATAGTAGACACTTTACCTTAAACATCCTTATTTTCTCAAGCAGCCTTTTCTTTTAACTGGGATGTACTGTCAATCAATACGACAGCTTTCGCCTTGTGCATGCTTATTTACACCACTGTGCAGCAATCCTAAATGCTCAGTAGCAATTATAGCCTCCATTTGTGGCTCTCTGCAAAACACCCACAAGACCTCAACTCGTGGATACAATGCCCTCAGTGCTTTCCTTAACATCGAACAGCACTCAACCCTGAGTGTAAATATTTTGCCAACACAGGTGTAATTTAACTTGATTGGAGAGCAGCTCCCTGTGCTTTCAATAACTCTTCCTCTAATGTGACTTGGAGTTTGATCATCGATTTTAGTTGTAATTATATTAACCGCTGTGCATGTGCCTACAAGGGGTGAATATTAACAACCTTCCCCTGCTTCAAGGCAACTACCTGAATTACATGGCTGCATAAATCATCTGTTTTTGAAAGAGAATCTCAAAGCCACAGAAAGTTTTCCTAAACAAGTCTGCAAGGTTGATTTACCCAAAGTCATCCTCTTTTGATGATGGATCTCATTTAGATGTTTGGAGGCACAGCATCGACTTTATGAATAGCACAAATGCAGCTACAGCTCTGACTTTCTCATTTCCACTATTGATCAAAAGGAAGGAGCTCAAATGTGGTATTTAAGGAGAATGCTGCGGTGGTGCTGAATACTCCCGTAGCACAGATGGCTTGATTACTGATCAGCAAGTAGTTAGGGAAGTCAGAAAAGCTCAAATCCTACTTTAATCAGGCTCTGTCTGCTTGGCTAACATTCACCTGATTGGCTGCGATACACACTCACTCCAACAACCTTCACTGCTTTCAATGATTCAATGATCTAGCACGGGTCTGTTGGGTCTATCTGTGTAACAGCTTATTTTATTACAGATTTGCAATTTTGTTTCATTTCTTCACATTTTATGGTATGTTGGTGCATTGGCTGGATAATGATGTTTTGAATTTTGTAAGTGAAACGTGAGATTGATTAATAGGGCTAGGTGTTACAATCCCTAAAGATTGTGCTTGAGTTTTTCATTATGACACTTTATCAGTTGTGTCCCACTGCAAACATCACTGGTTGTTTCAGCCATTTACATGAAGACTCCCTCAGCAAAGGCAGGCCCAGAACAGGCTGATCAGACTTGGGGGGTATGTCACATGGTTAGTTCCTACATGGTCACATTGCAGCCCATACAGTGGGTCTTCTTACCTGCCACAGACAGTGACTGATTATTTTAGTGGTATTGATCAGCGTTTTGATCGCCTTCTTTTTGGCCTGCTCTCCAACTCATATTTCCTCAGGAGCCTTTCAATGAAACTAGCTACAAAGCCCCAGCACCCCACTTCAACTAGATTTACTTTTTTCACTCACTCACTCATTTACCAAACCACTTAATCCTTCTAGGAGTGTGGCAAGGCTGGAGCCTATCTCAGCTGACACTGGCGGGGCAGGGTACACCCTGAACAGCTCGCCACAGCATTCCAGGGCGAACACACACACAACTATTCACATTCACACTTACACCTAGGGGCATTTGAAACAGCCAGTTAGTCTAATGTGCTTTGGACAGTGAGAGGAAACCAATATACCCGGAAACGCATACAAGCACAGGGAGAACATGCCAAACCCACATGGGAAACGCCCGAGCCCGGAAATGGAAGCCAGGACCTTCTTGCTGTTAGGTGGAAGTGCTAACTACCACTCGACCCTGCCACAATGGATACACTTTTTTCATTGGGAAAACTCAGTGAACACAGGAGTTGTGTTTAACCCAAATTAAGCTGTGTAACATACTTTAATATTTCTAATTAAAAACTGCTCTGAACTTGCCTTGGCTTTCTCCAAAGGGCTCATCTGGTAGATAAGGAAACAGTTTCAAACACTTGGCTGCAAAAACAGCTGTAGGCTATGAATTAAAGTGGGTAAGATAGACATTGTTATCATGGACATGTTAATTAATTACTTCATTTATTCCTTCATTCTTCTTCAGTACCATTTTATTCTGAGGAGGCTCACAGTGGATCTGGAGCAAGATCATTGAGTATTAAATTGAAGTGTCTTTCGGTGGAATTGGAATGGTTTCTTTTCATCTCTGAGAAGCATCCCAATTGTTATAATTTTACTTCAGTTTTTGAATTGTTTTCAGAAACGTCAGAGAATGTCAGCATTTCTCACATATTTTGAAGACTTTCCCCAGGCAGGGACACACTTGATTAATAAATGACATAATTTTCGAAACCTTTCAACAGCAGCGTGCGGTGGAATAATGAAGAACGCCACACTTGGCCGCATCGTGTCACCTGGTTTTCCAAGTAACTATAGCAACAACCTGACATGCCACTGGTTGCTGGAGGCTCCAGAAGGACAACGGTTGCATGTTCACTTTGAGAAGGTGGCGCTCGCTGAGGATGATGACAGGTTAGTGAATCCACTTAAGAATCAGCTATTACACTGTTTTACAAACAAAGGCTGTGATGTAACAGAATTTATCCCTCACATGTTTTACAACTGACAGTTGAACCTGCCTTTTCCAGAGATTAGCTCCTTCTTGAGTGTGAGTGTGTGTGGGTTTCATTTTTACACTAATAGAATTATATCAACTTCCCTGGTATAATACACTTACAACACTTTGAGACTGATCTGCAGATTCAGAAATAAATGGATTAACTTTTAATAAGGTCACTTGCTGCTCCATGAGGATAATAACAGGCAGTAGCCAAAAGACAGACTCTGCTGCCAAATGCACTGTATTGCTTTTTGACCATTTTTGAGAAATTGTCATTTCAACTGTGTATCCTGTCTGCAGGTTACTCATCAAAAATGGGAACAACATCGACTCCTCAACGCTCTATGATTCTTATGAAGTGGAATATTTACCCAACGAGGGCATCATCAGCACCTCCAGATACCTTTTTATTGAGTTCACCACCGATGGCTCAGGCACCAACACAGGAGCCGCAATCAGATATGAAGGTGTGGATATGGCCTCATTCCATGATAAGAAATGCTCAACTGGGTTACACAAAATGATGTCCTCTCTACCACCAGCCTGTTCAAAGCTAACAAGACAGGACTGTACTCAGTGGAGCCAGTCTTTTTTGAAACTTTTCAGCTTGTAGTGACAGTAATTGACCCAGCTAAAAAATGTCTACTGATTGCTATTTGGTATTTCAGTTGCCGTTCATTCTCTCAAGAGCTTCTGGCACTTTAGCCTGATGACAAACCACTAGCTACCCTAATCTTTAATCCTTTTCTTAAAGTTATCTTTTGGGAACAGGCCAAGCATTAGTACTCCAAAACATGTTCATTTGCTAGAGAAAGTTCTTTTCTTATCTTTCCTTTAGGTTTTTATGGAAACGCTGTCTGCATGAGTTCAAATGAAAGGCAAATCAGATAAAGCAGCCAAATGCAAAACATCATAGTTGATATGGCTGAGTTTAGACTGAAAATATTATTTACAGCCATTTTATTCTTTAAATATGTACAGCTGAAAGTATCATGCTAGAAATCTTAGTACTGGAAACATTATCCAGACAGAAGAGCCTAATCTTGTTTTCCCACAACACAATCGGATTACGCTATCAGGGGCAGGTTAATGCACTTCAGCCATGACCTTTAAAATGTATAGTCATATGAAGGCTGAATCAATGAAATCAGACTGACACAAACAATGTCCATCAATGCGTGTGTCACTTCCTCAGATATGGCAGACATCAGCAAGATGTTTAACATGCAACTGTGACAGAAGTAGATTGCTAGCTTTATGCCTCATCATGTTCAGATGTACTTACAAGTATTTACACCAACTTTTGGAAAAAAAAATCCATGTAAGATTTCAGTACACAATGCTCTGAGAGATTTAAATATGCATATGCTCTAATTTGCTGAAGGTTTGCATGTTTAAAAATGTGCAACGTTTGATAACAGTGCTCACTGATTTACTAGCAGGATCTGAAGACTGTGGCGGCACGGTGGTGCAGCGCTTAGCACGTCCACCTCACAGCAAGAAGGCCTGGGTTTGATTCCTGGGCTCGGGTGTTTCTGTGTGGAGTTTGCATGTTCTTACCGTACTCCGGTTTTCGCCCACTGTCCAAAAACATGCACAGTAGGCTAATTGGCTATTCCAAATTATCCCTAGCTGTGAGCGTGAGTGTAAATGATTGTGTGAGTGTTGGCCCTGCGATGGCCTGGCAAGCTGTTCAGGGTGTACCCCGCCCTCGCCCAGAGTCGGCTGAGATGGGCGGCGGCCTCTCTGCGACCCAAAAATGATTAAGCGGCTTAGAAAATGAATGAATGATCTTGAAGGACTGTGTCTGTCAAACAAACAAAACAGCACCTTGTCAGTTTTGTAAATATAATGAATATACAAAGCGAATAACCATCATCAGTGTGATTTCCCAAACCTGACAGACACTTATAAAATTATATAATATATTATAAAAAATAATAAGTGTGTCTATGAGTGCATGTGTGTACAAATTAGCGTGCAGATTAGTTCAGGACAGTGAAATAAGTGAAAAAAAACAAACAAACAAACAAACACTTGTTTATCCATCCATCCATCCATTTGCTGAACCACTTAATCCTACTAGGATCATGGGGAGGCTTGAACCTATCTCAGCCAGCTTTGGGTGATGGGGGGTACACCCTGAGCCGCTCTCCATGGACGTGTTTATGGGAAATACAAATCTACATATTTCGATGTCCAATCTCAAGATACGTATGTGGAAGGCTTTTAAATGATGGCAGCCTGATAGTTTGGTAATATCAGGATGGAAATATCAGCAGTTGATGAAAATGAATCAATTCCACTGGTGTTGTTGAAGTCAGAGGCTGAATAATGCATGTGGAAATAGTGGAGGCTGCAGAGATTGAACCATGGTGCTGTAATTTGCAGAATCACCTGTGTGTGCTATAGAGTGAGCAGAGCTGAATTCAAAGCATCCTGGCAGGCCAACAGCATGAGGAATGATCTATTCCAGCGTATCAGTGAATGAGACTGTACTAGGAGGCATATCAGGTCCACTCAGTATTCTAAAAAAAAAAAAAACTTTCATTTCCTGCTCCACCATTCCTCTAGTTGCAACAACTTACTTGGTAACAAATCAACCAGATACTCATGGGATTTATTTATGAGGAGCAGCTATATGAGAAGCAACTGGTGGTAAGAGTGATTAGCAGCCTGCCTTCTAAGGGCAGGTGAAGACCTTGGAACAAGTTTTGAAACTTAGCCAGCTGATACATGAGATTTGTGGCTGGGACTGTTGTGGCCATTCCAGTAGATTTTGCATATATATGCAAATATTTAAAGAAGCAATGTGAATTTTCAACATTATCAAACTTTCCGGGAATGAAAGACACTCCTTTCTGGTTCTTAAGGTGTCACTGATACTCTCGAGTGTTCCAATGGAGGTGCCCAGAACACTTATGGGATAATTAACATTTATGCACCCAAGGTGAAGTGAATGCCACTGAATAATCCCCAAGACTGAACGTTAATAATGCATGTGTGATGTGAGCATCTGTCATTTTGATGCAAGTACTATTCACTCAGGATAATTGTTTTCAATCCTGAGGTAGCAGACCAATCAGATCATACCATTCCTGTGTAGTATATATTAATTCCAGTTGACCCCTGGAAGGAATAAAAAAATACTGTCAAGTAATTCTGGTTATGTGAGACTGAGGTGCTTTTATAGTCAGTGTTTAGTCAGTGATTTGAAAGATGGGGAAATTATCCTTTTTTTAGGCAGATGGGAGCACAGCAAATTTAGATCAAAACACTTGGAACCAAGACCATCTGATTGAGGTGGTGTCGGTTTCATGTAAATAATATTATATTACCATATAACCAATAACATCATATAAATAAATAATAATAATTATATGTAAGTAATCATAAATGATCTATAAACCTAAATAATATTAAGCTAAGGAATAATAAATCTAGCATAAAACATGCTGATTGCAGTGACAAACTAATTAAACCCTTAGTTGACTGAAAACAGGAAGTAAAGCTAACTGAGTCAAAGGATGAAATGAACTAATTGACTAAACACTACATCATAATATAATTATGTCTGCCTTTACCCAGGTTCAGCTGAGATGGGCGCAGCCTCCTCGCGACGCTAATTAGGATTAAGCAGTTAAAAAATGAATGAATGAATGAATATAGTTATATAAAATACTTATTTGCTGCTCTATATACAGTATTTATCTGGTTATTTTTTCCCATTTTCTTTTTTTTTTCTTTTGCTCTATTTCTGTCTAATGAATGAAAGAGTATGCTTTTAGCCCCAAGTCTTTACACAACTAACAATCTTCATATCTGAACTCTTTCCATGCAGGGTTTTTTTCATGCTTGTCCACACTAGTGTTTTCATTTGCTCTGTGTGTGTTTGCAGCTTTCGCACCAGGGCATTGCTATGAGCCTTTTGTCAAGTATGGCAACTTCACCAGCAGTGACAACAGCCACGCCATCGGTGCCTTGGTAGAGTTTAGCTGTGATCCTGGATACACGCTGGAGCAAGGCTCTGTTATCATCGAGTGCATGGACCCCAAAAACCCTCAGTGGAACGAGACTGAGCCTGCCTGTCGAGGTGTGTGTAATGTGTGTGCCGGAATAAATAGAGTCTCCTCTGCCTGTTAATATTTAATATTGTGGTGCCTGGAGTAATAAGCATTTCGTGATGGATTTGAGAAGCAGACCAGCATAGAAACCGATTCTTTTATCACTGTAAACGTGTCATCTGCTTCATTGTGTTTCAGCTGGTTTCAGCCTCCAGTGCATTTGGCTACAGACTTGAACCTAATGCAGCACTAAAAGAATTTATCCATTAATGCCAGAGTTTAGAGTTAGAGAGCTGGCAAAATATTGTAAACAAAAATCCCAAACACACAATTCTGCAAGCTTATCTGATCCCATGCTTGGGTGCATTGCTTAAAGGCCCCAGTGGAAATTGGTTTTAAAAGATTTAATCATAAAGGCTGCAGTGTTGGGTCAAGACAACCACTTTTCTGTTTCAAAATATTATGCTTCCCAGTGACTAAGCTGGTTCCTGGCAAGAAAAAAGCAAAAAAAAAAAAAAGGGAAAAACTGTAGGTCATGCCATTTGTGAATATGTTTCAGGGTGCTTTTATTGGAAGTACCTCCTGCATGCACCTTACATTAATTCAAACCTTCAGTTTTCCCCCAGCCGCTGGACCCAGACTCACCCTTGACATTGCTGGGGGAATATTAAATGCCTTAATCTTTGCAATAACAGTCTTGAATATTTATGTTCTTTTTTGAGGTATATGTCCTTTTGCTTTATGTGGGCATATGTGAGTCATTTAGGTGTGTGTGTGTGTGTGTGTGTGTGTGATTTCAGCGGTGTGTAGTGGGGAGATCACTGATTCTGCTGGTGTGGTGCTGTCTCCAAACTGGCCTGAAGCTTATGATAAAGGCCAGGACTGCATCTGGGGTATCCATGTGGAGGAGGACAAGCGGATCATGCTGGAAATCCAAGTGTGCGTAAATAACTCAGTGCATCCTTATTAGTAAATCTGTTTTAGGTACCACCAAATTCATTTGTCATGTAGTTTTCATTCAGTTCATATATGGTTCAACAAATCTTTGAGATTTTCATTTTATTACATATGACTCCTTTATAATTGAGTTTGTGATTTTTATCTTGTTTATATACTTAATGTAAATTATGCAGTGTATTTTCACACACCATAACAGTCAGTTAAGATCTTGTTCTTTGGTTTTTTTCTTTTATTTGCACATAAGCAGCACAGTAAAAAGGCTCGGAGGCCTTTAGTTCCTAAAAGATTTAAATTTCCCCTGATCCTTGGACCATGACTCACCCTAGATTAGCTGGAGGAGTATTAAATGCCATAACATTTTGAATAACAATGTTAAAATGATGTGCATTTCAATGTTGCTATTTTGGACTGTTCCTTCTCTGTTTTCATAATTTCAAAGCTCCAGTCTTTTAGTCAGTAAATAATAAAATTATATACAAGACTTTATAAACATACTGAGGATACCTACTTTAATTTATTGGATAGCAAATATCTTACATATGGATAATATAGCAACACAACACTGGACTAAAAATGTAGGTACTGTATATCGGTTAGTTGATGGTTTGAAGTTTATGGTCCACTTGAGCCACATTTACTGCACAGTTTAATGGTGCTGGGTTTTTCCCCAGGTTTTTCATCTAAATTAGGGCCTAATAGTTTGAGAAAAAAAATAATAAACAGTGCAAAATTATTAGTGCAAATAATAAGGTGAATAATGTGGTAAATAAGGAGTTATAATAAGCCAAAGATGTTGTGAATATTACCCTTTTAGAGTAAGGGGGAAACACTTCCATATAGCATAATGTGTGTCTTTGATTTATCTCTCAAGAGCAGAGGTGATAAACTGGCAGATTTACACAGTATTTCAGTGAACAAAACCGAGTACACATACACACACACAAACACACACACACACACACACATGCATGTGCACGCACACACAAACCATAGCATAACAAACAAGTATATAAAAGTTTTCTATAGTTCAGTTACCACAGTTTTTAAAAATAAACCATCACTGCATTTCATGATGAAAACTCAAAGCTTAATGATGACTGGGCATAGAGGAGTCAAAACCAGTAATGGGAAATTTTACTTTGAGAAAAAAAAATCACTATAAATCACTGTTTTATTTATAGTTGTAGACAAGATGGTTAGGCATTAAAGGTACAGTCACTCTTGATATTTAATCTTGTGAACGCTTGTCTGAATTTTGGTGTATTTAGTACCTATAACAGAGAGGTCCCATTTCAGAAAAGGTTCAGAATGGCAGCCTTGTAAGGCAGTTCTATTTCTGTGAGTGTAGACGTTTTATTATTTTTGTACTTCTTACCCGGTTGTACAGCAGAGAATATTTTGCCGTCAGATGTGTATTTGAGCTTCTTTTTTGTAACTCGTAGATATTCAGTCTGTGCTAATCAATGAACTTTTTGGACAAAATGAAGTTAATGATTATCTCTGCAGGAGCCCCTGTTATAGCTTTCCCTTTTCTGCCCAGACAGCATGACTAACACGCCTTTCATTCATACCTTATGCTTTCTTCATTTCAGACACTGAATCAGTATATAGATCTTTTACCGAAGGCTTTCTATTTATGTCCTTGAAGTGACTCTAACTTTTCGAGAATAATATTTCTTGTGATTTAAAGGCTGTATGGCATTATGGCTGGATATTAAAAAAAAATTATATTATGTATAGTTGTCCTCAGAAATCATGTTCGAAATTAAAAACAACACAATATGATATTAAAAGTAAATACTAAAACTAAAAGCATTCAGAGAGTGCAAACCTCCACCAAGGCAGCTATTTCTTTCATTATTTTCATTTCTGCTGAATATTATTTTCACAATTCTTTTCTCAGCAAGCCCTGTTTATTTTTATGATCCAGAATGCTTCTTGGATCAAAACTTTGACGAAACTTTGGTTTGTAATAAAGCTTATGTAGTTGCTGTACTGTATTTTTGTGGAAGCATTGTAGTCTTTATATTTATGGTATTTTGACTGACGCCCTTATCCAGAGGAACTTACATATTTTCTCATTTATACAAAGGAGTAGTTGTAGTTGTAGGAGGAGATTCTTAAGGGCCTTGCTTTAGAGCCCAACAGTTGCAGCTTGGTGCTACCTGGGTTTGAACCCTCAACTGCTTATAACTAAACCGGAGCCTTAGCCACTGAGCCACCAGCTTTGTGTTCAACTTATGGAGTTGAAAGCAAATTTTTTAAAATTGTTCCTAACTCACAATGGTAAAGTATCCTCTTAAGTGCTACATGGGTCATACTCCACCCCTCCAGAAATACATTACAATCCGTTCAACAGACTGTAAACAGACACAGCCAATTAAACTAACTAAATGGCTAACTAACTCCTGGTGTGGAAAGGCTATAAACTAGTTTTAGCCTCTGGTCCCAAGTTGCTACCCTCAAAATTTGATGGTGGTATGTCAAGCAGTTCTTGAGATATAGGTGTACGTAGCCGCAAAAAAACAAAGAAACAAACAAAGAAACAAACAAAAAAACCCAAGTGTAAACAGCACCAGCTATGCTATCACGGCAGGTTAATATAACCTCTTGGGTCATAATCAACATCAGGGTGGTGTGATGTAGCCTGACTCAAAGCTGAGGGTTACCACCCAGAGGTTGATTGTTTTCTATAACAGTACAGGAATTGTTTTATTCCTAAAATGTAAAAAACAACCTCCTCTGTTAGTTGTATTTAATGTTGTGGAGTCTGTGAGACAGCTTTCCTTATTATTTTAAATAAACTTAGTAAACTTAGCTTGTCATGTTACAGAAAACACACAAAAAATAAAACATGAAATACAAAGACTTGCTGTTGCAAATTGCTGACACTCAATTCTTACATAATTAAAAAAGTTTTACTATATTAAAAATTAAATGAGATACAACAATGAAATTTTCATTCATTCATTTTCTGAACCGCTTAATCCTATTGAGGGTTGTGGGGAGGCTGGCGCCCATCTCAGCTGCCTCTGGGCAGAGTACAGGCCATCGCAGGGTGTGACAGCAATGCAGCCTACTCTTGATGAAAGTCAGCAATGGTTCTTTTACATGCCTCTCACCATAGACAGTGAGAGACATGGCTGGCCTTTGATTACCCAGTTAGCTGCACTAGGGGGATAGCAGTGACAACCCGTTGATAGTGGGTCTTGAACCCCAGACCTTGGGATCAGTAATCCAGCACCCTACCACAGGGCCACCACTGCCCCAATTAAATTTTTAATTAAATAAAAACACATTATTTGATTCCAGTTACAATTAGGCTTAGGTTTTGATAGCGAGTCTTCCGTATAAATCCCTCTTTGTGAATTGTTGCTAATTGAGAATGTAATCTATTACCTGGAATTTGAATTACAGCCAGTACTACTTTTAGAGCTGCTGCTTTATAAAATTAATCAACACTTTCTTACTCATCAGAATTAAGAATTTTGCATTGTTCTAAATTGTGGTATAATAGTTGTATAGCATCTGTTTAATTCTTTTTCAGACACGTGTGAATTAAATGTACAGTGGATCATCTCAGATTCCTTCACACATTTTCTCTTCCTCTGTCAGAACTTCTTAGACATTAGTTGACAAGATCTTTTGTTTCTGTAACTGAGACACTAAGCTTCTCAGATTGCACTGCTTTTGCATAGCTTCATTCAGTCCCAACTGGCCAACTCAGTCCCAGCTCACTGCCTTTACTTACAAAGCGAAATGAATACAATACATCCTTTGGCAAATCCAAAGATGGAGGTATCAACGGGACTAGTTTTAAGACCTTGAACACACTCTCTGGGATTTTATCCTTCTGTTGCATAACACCATTGCTTAGTTTCATCTTCTCACTGATGCAAAACCTTAATAAAATATGGAAAATACAAATATTTTGTACTGTTCATTTGCTGGTAGCTCAAAAAAGTTTGTTTTCTTCAGTGAGGCGGGTCATGTCTGGTTCAGAGTAGTTTGATTGCAAGTGTGATGGCTTTGCAGGGTTGCCTCATCCCAGCTTAATTCAGTCAAGATCAACCTGCCCTGAGAATATATTGACAATAAAAATCAACTTCTTTTCCTTTAAGGAAAAAATAAGAACATTAATATTCAAGGTCTAAGGGCACTTGAAATTTGTCAATGTTTATTTGCTTACATGTGTTTACATTAAAGTGTGGTGTTGTGCTTGTGTCATCAGAACCTCATCAATACTGCTTCCTGGATAACAGCTATTCTCTGAAAAGATTCCCTGGTACAAATATACAAATACCACTAACTGAAAAATTAATGAGTGGCTTATTACACAAAATTGAGATGAATGTGTGAATGGTCTGGTATCTACTAAGGGATATATGGCGTATCTGGTATCTAGTAAAAGACCCTGGATCCACTGCAACCCTTATTAATGGGACTAAGAAAAATGGCAATATTTGTTTATTCCTTCCTTACTTCATTTATTCATTCATTTATTCATTCATTCACTCATTCATTTATTATCCATTGCACTTATCTTGTTTAGAATAAACCAGAATGCTAGAGCCAATCCCAGCTGACCCTGGGTAAAAGGCAAGTTATACCCTGGACAGATCACCAGTTCTGACAAACAACAGACAAACAACCTATATGCCTAGGGGAAATTCAGAATAGCCAATTAGCCTAATGTGCATGTCTTTGGACTTTGGGAGGAAACCAGAGCACTCAGGAAGCTAGCGCCAGCACAAGAAGAGTATGTGTGTATACACACACACACACACACACACACACACACACACACACACACACACACACACACAGTCTTGTTTCCATAACTTGTGGGGACAATAC
>JAQMYF010000013.1:17951473-17971831 GCA_030014195.1 Neosilurus mollespiculum | reverse complement strand
ATAAACTGTGGTAAAAGAATGTTCTTAATAAATCCCCTGATGAGTGGGCAACCACGAAACAGGCTTGTCGGGATGAACTTGTAGTACTATTATTTTTCCCACATACAATATAACTGCAAGAAGGTCCTGGGTTTGAGTCCCGGGTTCCCGGTGTAGGGTTTGTATGTTCTCCACATGTTTGCGTTTTTTCCCTCAGAGTCCAAGCACATGCACATTAGGATAATTGGCTATATATGTTATTAGGTAAAACTTTTTGTTTAAAAAGTGACTAAATATTAGTAATTATTTTTGTACTTTTTTAAAAGTATGTATTTTCCTTCTTTGTTAGAGTACTTTTTATTTATTGAACCAGTAGAGACACTTATATGCATTTTATCAGCAAAACTTTAACAGTTATGTTATGTGTCATGATTCAAACTGTGTAGAGTGACTATTTTACAACTGATTGTGATAACATATTTTTTTGTGGCAATTAAATGGTTCAGGTCATACCCCGCCTTTTGCCCAGATTAAGCTGGAATAGACTCCAGCTTCCCTACGACCCTTATATGGATAAGGAATCATATTTTTTGCCAAGTTACACAAAAATATGCTTCTCCTTTCTGGTGTTATTTAAGTTCATTAAGTCCGCGATCCTAAGAGGTTTGGCAAATGAATCTCTCCTCAGACTTAAATAACCTTCAGGTAAACAGGTTTTATGTTTCTGTCTCAGTTCTGTGAAATCTATCCAGATTATTGGCCTTGAAAATCCAGCAACAGATGTCATAGCATGTGTTCTCATCATGTGCAAGAAAGATTTTGATCAAGGATATAGTCTGAATATCAATAGGTGGCACCAGACAAAGGTTAATAATAAACTCTACTGAATGGCAATTATTAAATTTGGTTGTTTTTTAAGCAAATGTGAAATCAATTATATGGAGCAGGAGAAAGAGTGTCGAGTGCGATTGCTTTTTCAGGTGAGGGTACACAACACAAAACCCTGCTGTGTCAGCCACTGTGAGATTATTCATGCATTCAGTAATTTGGTATGCCTTAATTAAGATTCATTCATTTGCATGTTTTCTCCTGCTTGTGTATTTTTATTTTTTCATTTTTTTGCACCACTTACATTGTTTAGCTGTGTAATAAATGACATCTTGGATGTTTTGCAGGAGAAGCTGCCAGCATAATTAATTTTCCGTTCATTTTGTGGTTGTGGGTGGGGAATGGGGGATGATGACTTCAGCACTCTGGGCTCCTCCATCTGTTGTCAGAGCTGAGGATGAAAATATGGCCCACCTATTTATGCAAACTCAATGATTTGCCCCCAGTTTTAGCTTACACCTTTTCAACAGCCAGTCATACCAGTCTTTTATTTAATTCTCATCATAATTGATGTACTACCACGTTTGTGTGACAGGTCTGGACAAGAAAGTGGGAGGATCAAGGTGTCATGGTGACATACTCTTTCCTCTGTTCTTCAAATGACTAAATTGGGTTGGCATGGACAAATGAATGGACACAGGACAGCCATCAATATCCTGCTCTATGACTTAAGCAAAATGTGTTTTTTTTTGTTTTTTTTTGGGGTGCATCTGTGGCCTAATGGTTGGAGAAGTGAGTTTGGGACCTAAAGGTTGCTGGTTTGATTCCCGAACCAGCAGGATAAATGACTGGTTGTGGGGAGAGTGAGCTGCACCTTCTCTTCCTTCACATTCATGGCTGAAGTGCCCCTAAGCAAGGCACCCAACCCGTAACTGCTGTCCGGGAAAAGCAATGTGTGGCAGACCACTGCTCTGAGTGTGTGCGCTCACTGTTTATGTGTGTGTGCCCACTTTGGATGGGTTACATGCAGAGCTAAATTTCCCTTGCGGGATTAATACAGTATAGCAAATCAAATTACTCAATCAGCTACCACTGTCACACCAAGTATAAATTGAAGCTCAGTGACCAAGTAGTACATCCACAATACCTGTTGAGCTAAAAAAGGCAAAATAGGTACTAATGATGAATCTTGGAAGATTCATAAACAAATCCAATTCTGGTGTTACCCTTTCTTCCTGTTGTTTTTCGTTCCAGCTTATTCCTGATGAAGACTTTGTGGAACTCTGTTCTCTAGCTCTAGCTCTTGCCAGAGGCTCATTACCGAGCTTTAAGAATGAGCATGCTCCCACTCCCTTGTAATAATTCATTAGCTCACCCTGCACTTACTGTTACACATTGAGGTGTACCAAGGACTGATTAAATCATCCGCTAAGAAGGGCTCTACAGCTCTGAGGTGGTTTCCTGGGCTGTGAGATTGTGACATACTGTAGGCTGGGTAGGTGGACAACACAGGTGACAGCTGGCACAACTGCTCTGGCTCAAGCACAAGGCAGAAAGGCTTGCTATAGTGGAGCAGATTACAGGCTTTGTGCTCTCGTGTGGCTCTCGTTTAGAGAGCCACACGAGTGGTTAAGAGAGCCACCTGCTGGAAGCGGTTTGACTGTACCGATCTGGATTTAGATCCAATATGAAAGAGGATCCACTGAGATTTGTTGGCTTGTCAGCTACTGTTTGATCAGATGAAACATGCTATTATAAATCAGGACCAGGATAAGGATGAGCCTCTTTCATACATTTTCTTTCTGTTACTCTTCCCCCCCCCCTCTCTCTGTCTCTCTAATTCTCTCTCTCTCTATGTCTCTCCTCTCTCTCTCTCTTTCTCTCTCTCTCTCTCTCTCTCTCTCTCGCTCTGTCTGTCTGTCTCTGTCTTTCTGTCTCTCTTTCTGTCTAGCTCTGTCTCTCTCTCTCACTCTTGCTGTCTCTCTCTGTCTCTCTCTCTCTGTCTCTCTCTCTCTCTCTCTCTCTCTCTCTCTCTCTGTCTGTCTGTCTGTCTGTCTGACTCAAATAGCATGTGCTGTGTGGTAAGGTTGTGAGAGTATGTGCTAGACCCCAGACTGGAAGCTTATGGCCAATATTTACCTTCCTAATTGAAAAGACCTAAACTCATTTCTCTTCTTTATTTACCCATTTAAGAATTTCCAATAATGTTGACAGTTCAAATGAAAGTTTAGCGTCTTCTGTTTGTCTAACATTTAGTAGTGACAGCACTGTTGGGCACATATGCTGACATTTAATCATGCCTTCCTTTTTTTTCTTCTTGTCCAATCTTGCTAGTGTAGAATTAATTCTGGATTGAACACATTGACCAGACGTTATCTGTAATATTCTGTGCTTTCATTATTGCATGTAGATTTCGCTTAGACAGCAATGTTACACTGAATTTAAGCAGTATGCAGTATGGCAGTTTGGTTGTATAGTGATTAGCATGTCCGACTCACAGCAACAAGGTTCTGGGTTCCAGGCTCAGGTGCTTCTGTGTGGAGTTTGCATGATCTCTGTGTGCTTGTGGGGGTTTCCTCCAGGTACACAGGTTTCACCCCACAGTTTAAAGACATGGACATAAGGCTAATTTGCTCTTACCAATTGCCCCTAGGTGTGAGTGTGAATGGTTGTGCCTGTGCTGGCCCTGCGATGGTCTGGCGAGCTGTTCAGGGTGTACTCCATCTTTGCCCAGTGTCAAACGAGCCTCTCTGCAACCCTACTAGGATTAAGCAGTTTGGCAAATGAGTGAGTGATGAGTGAGTTTATATAGTATATATAAGTATAAGTATGCTGAAACTCACTTTTTTTTTTTTTTTGCCTTAGATAAAAAAAGTATATATTTAACTAAACAATCATTTGAGTTGTTTAGTCTGCACAAGAAACAATGGTGCAAAAGAATTGTTCAGCTTAGGTCTATGACAGGTGGGCAGTGTTGGCCCGGTGGTAGGATGCTGGCTTACTGATCCGAAGGTCAGGGGTTATCAAAAGCCAGCCATGTCTCTGTCTGTCTGAAGTGAGAGACATGTAAAAAAAAAAACAACTGTCATTTGAAAAGAGTAGGTTATTGGGTTCCCATCAGCATGTTTCTGCCCGGTGATGACCTGGTGAGCTGTCCAGACTATACCCTGCCCTCACCCAGAGTCGGCTGAGATGGGCACCAAATGTGAAAATGAATGAATAAATGAAGGTCTATGACAGCAGATTTATTGCTGATCATTGCTTTTACCCCAAGCCCTTCATCTAATGCTGATTCAGGTTCCTGTCGTTATATAAAATCTGTCATATTCAAATTTAATAGCAAATTTAATATTGTCATTCTGCTTGAGAGGTGAAACAGTAAGCTGAACTGGTGTTTTCAAGCTATACAGGCTGAAAACATCAGGCCAATTTTGTCATTTGTGCTTTAGGGTTTTTTTTTTTTTTTTAAAGCCTGCATGCAAGTTTAATGTATTCTGAAGGTGTGAGGTGGCAGCTGTGCTGTGGGCCAAGTCAGGCTGAGCCTTTTTTTATATTATTATTAAACAAAATGAAATTACTCCTAGCAAATAGAAAACATGATCGATTTTCTTAGCAGATACAACATGCAGCTACGCAAACCCTTGTTTCACTTTATCTCAACAAATCCAATATAAGCTGAGGCAGGGTTTTTATT
The DNA here is from genome assembly GCA_030014195.1 of Neosilurus mollespiculum. NCBI lineage: Eukaryota > Metazoa > Chordata > Actinopteri > Siluriformes > Plotosidae > Neosilurus > Neosilurus mollespiculum. Next base: position 17,967,330 of record JAQMYF010000013.1, on the reverse strand, counting down.
TTACCTTCTAGTTCCTGGAGCAGGTGAGGAGCTGTATAGTGAAATGAGACACAGTGGTACAGCAGAGCAAACAAGATACCAGAATGCAGCAATGCAAACACATCAAAAAAAACTTGCGTGAATTGTGTGTGTGTGTGTGTGTGTGTGTGTGTGTGTCTTTGGATTCGACTTTTGCACACATTGAACATCCTGGTTTTATTCTGCAACACTGCTTTTATGTTTGCCGCCATGGTAGACCAAAGATGATTAATTATTTCTCTCTCTTGTGTAATGAGTTCCATCACTGGCCACTTGTGATTAATTAGGGACAAGCCTGAGTGCGTGTGTCACCTCACCATTGGACTGAATTCTATTTGCTGGCATGCCAGAGTCAGCAATGTACTATCTAATGTTATGCACAACGCAAAGCAAAACCAAAAGAATAGATCTAAAATTTCACGTTTTACAAGGTAATGTTGCATGTACCATATACACATGCATATATTTCTTCTAGAATGTCATTTAAATAGATGGTAGCATTTAATTTATCAAAGCTGTCCATGTCCATGATCAGTTGAGCCGAAAAAAAAAAGTTTTTTTTGGTCACTATTGTTAAAGCTGAAACATTTTAAATAGCGTTTAAAATAGCAGTTCAGTGGGTCATATGTTCTCAGGACTGTTCATTTTGCTTCACTCAATTTTTCCTTCCATTCCGAGCTTCTAAGCCGAATTGACATGGAGCCGCTGTTGGATATTAGATAAGGCGTTTGAAAGTGTATCGATGAATACAGTACTTTCAGTTGCTACAGCATGAATAATTGCTGAGGTAATTGAATCCAGCCTGTCTCCATCGCTGCTGAAGTCTTACTAAAGCAACACGGGGAAGTGACAGGTGAAATCACTCTTTTGTAATGCTGCTTCTCCCCATGAGATTGCTACAACTGAGTTATAGTACGGTCTAACAGTGGCTGGTGTGCTGGAATAAATTGATTTTCCAGCTATTTCTAAAGATTAGGGAGGACATAACTGGTACATAAGGGTATAACTAAGCGTTCTCTCCCCTGCTGTCAGCTCATTAACTCTCTGTACTTTTCCAGGGCCAAATAAACATAGAAAGTAGCACAGCTGCTGACAAAAAGGAAAGAGGAAGAATCCATAACAATACTTTATTTATCATAATAATTGGTAAATTGCAACAATAATAATAATAATAATATTAATAATAACAACAACAACAACAACAATAATAAAAATAATCAGCATCATCATTCAGGTACCAATCATTCTTGATGCCTTGGGCCTGGTCTCTCCCAGTCTGATGCTGGAAATTAAGAGGGTATCAGGGTTTTCTGCCAAACAAAGCACTTCTAGTGGTGTGGGTAAAGCAGAATGCTGCCGTTCTGGGAAGTCGTCATATACTCTGGAAAGTCCTTAGAGGGTTTGGCGAGGCAGTGCATGCAAAGAGCATTCCCATTTGCTGCATGGGCTGCATGTATAGGGGACGAGGCTACCTAAGTTGATGATGAGCTATTCAGACTTAAGTGTACCAGGATTACTCTGGTCCAAGATGGCGTGCTGTTCAGGATGTACCCCGTCCTCAGCTGGATATGGCTCGGATGGGCTCCAGCCTCCTTGGGACCCTAATAAAGAATTAAGCTGTTCAATGACCCAAAAATAATATCCCAACAGTACAGTGGTTCAATGATTAGCACTGTCAACCCACAGCAAGAAAGGTCCGGGATCTAAACTTTCCGCCAACTGGGGCCTGTCTGCGTTTGCGTGTTATGTTATTTGTGTGTTTTTTACTCTGGGTGATCTGGTTTCATTGACCTCAGTCCAAGTCTTTGTTCTGTGGGAGGAGGATTAGGCCAACAGGCTCCTCTGAATTGTTAAAAATAACAAAACCTGTTTTTAAAAAATGGTGTGAATGTAAGTGTAAATGCTTGCTCATCTTCCATTCTGCACGTACACGTACATGTAATCATGCTTGTCTTTTCCTCATCTCATCCAGTTTTCCTAGTATAGAATAAATTCTTGATTAAACACTTGGTCCAAAGGTTATCTGTAGTGCTCTGTTCTGTCATTACTGCATGTGGACTTACTCATAAAGAGCACCATTAGTGACTTTAACCATCACTAAATGCTTATCCTCATGCATACATCTTATACATAATAAACACACAGACTGTAAACGGTGGGTGGCACGGCGGCGCAGTGATTAGCATGTCCGCCTCACAGCAAGAAGGTCCTAGGTTCGATTCCCGGACTCTGTGTTTCTGTGCGGAGTTTGCATGATCTCCCTGTGCTTGCATGGGTTTCCTCCCACAGTCCAAAAACATGCACAGTAGGCTAATTGGCTGTTCCAAATTGCCACTAGGTGTGAGTGTGAGTGTGAATGGTCGTATGTGTTTTGGCCCTGCGATGGTCTGGCGAGCTGTTCAGGGTGTACCACGCCCACACCCAGAGTCTGCTGAGATAGGCTTCAGGCTCCCTGTGACCCTAATTAGGATTAAGCGGCTTAGAAAATTAATGATGATGAACTATATACGCTATATAAAATGAGTATGATGAAACTCGGGGGGGGGTTGTTAAAATATTTACATTTATTTATTTTCTTTTTTATATAAAGCAATATTTTGAGAAGCTTAGTCCGTCGGAAACACAAGATATGGATCACACAATGAGTACAAACAAAAAACCCTTCAAGCACAATTTAGAGTACTCAGTTGACACAATCTTTCTCCCACAGTTAGCCCTGTGATAGTCAGCTGGGACTGGCTGATGGACAGGCAGGATAGATGATGGATGGATAATAAAACATTTAATTTTTCATAAGCAGTACAATTCATAATACTAACTAAAAAAGGAAGGCAGGATGGGAAAACAGTTAATGGCCTCAGTCCGACATATATGGCAGCATGGGAAATTCCTTCACATGTTCTTTTTTACACATACAAACACTTAATTTGACAAACTTTCCTAACTGAACTTTAGTTGTATCATAAGTGCATCTCAATAACTACTACAGCTCTAGCATAGCTTAACCTCACTCATTCACATAGTAATTGTACTACTAGGGATGCGGGGATGGCTTGTCCCTATCTCAGCCGACACTGGGCAAAGTCTGACATTCATTGTATGAGGAAAATATACTTTCAGGAACTTATTTAAATTTTTTCATAGAGCTTTTGTTTGATTTGCTGCACTGAATATGATTGTCAGATTTGGTGATTGCTGTATTTATCCATATTATTTACATTGTTTGGAATGACATATGAATTAAGTAGTGTACTTTCCATTTAAATATAATAAGGACAGTGAGGAAAGCATAAAGCTGATTTTATTGTGCCAATAAGATAAAAGAGAAAAGTGCTGTTAAAAAGGTTGAAGCCGAAAAGTAAAAAATAAACAGCCGCTGATTGCTGAAAAAAGTACATTTGAGATTCACTACAAATGATTCTGCTTACAGTCTCCACATGGGAATGAATGACCTGCTGACATTCTATGATGGAGACGACCTGACTGCTAAGGTACTGGGCCAGTATAGTGGCTCTCGGCCACATTTCAAGCTCTACACATCGACAGCTGATGTCACCATCCAGTTCCAGTCTGATCCTGCCACCAATGTTTATGGCTACAACAATGGCTTTGTGGTGCACTTCTTCGGTAAGACTACACAGAAATATGTTGGTTGTATCAGTTAATAAGTTTGTTCTACTGACCAGAGCCACCGCTTGCCAACAGGCAAGGAAGGCACACAGAGCAGGCCCCAAGCCTGAGAGCTGTCAAACTTTAAGCTACAGCAGTGGCAATGTACAATAATTTTTGCTGGTGTTGAATTATTTATAACATAATGGTGATGAAGGGCGGCACGGTGGCATAGTGCTTAACACATCCAGCTCACCACAAGAAGGTTTTGGGTTCGAGTCCTGGGCTCGGGTGCTTCTGTGTGGAGTTTGCATGTTCTACCTGTGCTTGCTTGGGTTTCCTCCGGGTACTCTGGTTTCCTTCTTTAGTCCAAAAACTTGCACATTAGGCTAATTGGCAGTTTTAAATTGCCTATAGGTACGCGTGTGAATGGTGGTGTGTGTGTTGGCCCTGTGATGTTCTGGCGAGCTGTTCAGGGTGTACCCCACCTTCGTCCAGTGTTGGCTGAGATCCCCGAGACCCTAATAGAAGAAAGCGGTTTGGTAAATGTTGTAAATTTTTGCCTAGGGCCCCAACAGACTCTAGAATCACCACTGCTTTAAAAATACAGCCATTTCCAGAACCACAAGTACACTCATTCATTCATTCATTCATTCATTCATTTTCTGAGCCACTTAATCCTAATTAGGGTCGTGCCACCATGCTGCCCTCACAAGCACACTTTAGGGGAGTATATTAATATAGATTCATATACTGGCGCCTGTTTCAGCCGACTCTGGGTGAGGGTGGGCTACACCCTGGCCTGCTCACCAGACCATTGCAGGCCCAACACACATATGACCATTCACACACACTCACACCCCTAGGTGTGAATGTTTTTGGACTGGGGGAGGAAACCGGAGTACCCAGAGGAAACCAATGCGAGCACGGGAGAACATGCCATCTTCACACTGAAACACCCTGAGCCTGGGACTCAAACTCCTTCTTGCTGCCACCGTGCCGCCCTCACGAGCACACTCTATGGGGGTTTATATACATGTAGAGTGAATAATATGTAATTAATTACATTTTAAGCAGTAAAAATTTGCATTACATATAGACTACAATTTAATATAAATTTTCTCAAGAAATTCATCTTTTTCTGTTTTCAAAATTATTGACCTTCCCACAATTAATATTTGGTGAAGCCTCCACCACAGTAACTTTTGACCTTCTTCCATGCACAAAACTGTAAGGTGGTTTGTGTTTTTATGTTTGTATATGCCATCTGCCCTTATCTCCTCCCATCACGTGTTTAGCGTGGCTCACATCCAGAGATGAGCTGGCTATTGCAACACATTGATTTTCTGTCTTGCATCCATTTCTGCATTGATTCAGATATGTGTGTTGGGGTTATTATCTTGTTCTCATGAGACTGATTTTTGTTAGAGAAAAGGTAAGTAGTTTTTCCAGCATGAGTGGAAAAAAAAAATAATTGAAAGGCTTATTTTATACTTTCATTTTTCAAGTTTCCTTGAAAATGTTAATAAGTATAGAATCAGTTGCATATTTTTTGTCATCTAATATATTTGTTCCATTTAAATTGATTTATTATAAATCCACTACAACACTAATTTTGGAAGAAAAAACATGTGATCTTGAACATTTTGAAATACAGTTGGATGCAATAATGAAATAAGTAGTTGCTGATTAGAGCTAAAGTCAAAACAGATCCCGTCCCTCCACTCAGCCTTTCTAATTTATTATTGCAGAACAGTGGATAAGACCGATATGGACTATGAACAAAGGCAAGAAGAAATAAAGACAGCTGACTTTTAAGCCTAGTACTTTTCCCCAGGGATATAGAATGGCTACCGTTCCATCAGCTTTCACTAGTGCCAAAATATAAAATGAGATCTGATAAGACATAATGAATTCCATGCAAAGAGGGAGCGAGTGGGTTGCAGAATACAGAAGGAGGAAGAATGGAATGGAGAGTTTTGCAGTCCCATCACACCCCATGTGAATAAATGTCTGCCAGCTCTTGCAGGTGTATGGGATTTGGCTATTTGGCCTGGCAGCGATGCAAACAATTACAACACGCTTGTACTCATTAGCCACATGCCCTCACCAGATTCACCATGATCAAAGTGGGCACTGGCAAATCACCTGGCAGCTGCCTCTCAGCCTTTTTATACCGCCACTGCCAGTCTAATGCCTGATGACAAAAATGTGTTGTATACTCATAATCTTGTATCTGTTTCTTTCTGTCTTTGCAGAAGTTCCTCGTAATGACACGTGTCCAGAACTTCCTGAGATCACTAATGGCTGGAAGACTACATCTCACCCTGAGCTGGTGCATGGTACAGTAGTAACCTATCAGTGTTACCCAGGCTTCGAGGTGGTGGGCACTGAAATGCTCATGTGCCAGTGGGACTTGACGTGGAGTGGAGACCTGCCTACCTGTGAGAGAGGTAAATCAAGCAAAAAGTGGGTCATTGATGTAATAGATTTCAGATGTAAATTCCCATGTTTATCTTTATTTTTAGACGATGCTGACTTTGAATTTAAACCTGAAAACAGATTACAAATATCTGGTGGACGAGCAAATAAATACAGATAGTGTAAACTTGCTATACATAGCATTAGCACATATAGCTTTTGTAGCTAAAATTGTTTTTGCAGTGTTCTTGATCTAGCTATACTATCTGTGCCATTCTGTACCAATGGTGCAATGGGCCACTTTTGTGGTTTGCTGCAATGTATGTTTTTACCCGAGTAGCATTCATTCACAGCTATGGACAAATTAGAGTGGCCACTTGACCCAAAATGCATGTCTTTTGACTGTGGGAGAAAACTAGAGTACCCAAAGGAAACTCACACAATCACATGGAGAACATGCAAACTTCACACAGAAACACCATTGCCGACTACGGGGCTTAAACCCAGGTCCCTCTTGCTGTGAGGCAGAGCATTATTCACGACCATCGAGCTTCCTTCAGTGCTCTTGAACCAATATAAAAACTGATGCACTGGACTGCAAATGAACATCATTGTTAAGGTTATATTTTAAGCATTGAACTTTACAGTGGAGTGGGAAGGAGAGACTGGTGGATACTGACTTACATTCCTGCAGCATGGGTTTTAAAGGTACGGTTGCAGTTCACAGCATCCCTTGGTTACTTTTAAACATAACACAAGCATTGCCTGTGACTGTACTCTGGTAATCCTCAGGGCTCCCCTTCAGGCCCTTTTTTGTTATCAAATAATGATGAATTCAGGATGGCTGCACATCTTATCTTTTGTTGTATCAGATGTCAGTGGTGCCCTGACATCACTGAACTCGTGCCCTTTCCATGTTGCATCAGTTGTTGATGTGCATAGTGAGTCAACATGCAGACTGCAATAACAGTTCAGGCTTTTGTCCTAGCCTCTCCCCATGTGCATACTGTTTCTCTCCTGCTCTGGAAGCACAAAAGAAGCAGCAGCAGGAGTGGGAGAGATGCAGAGATCCCAGCATCCTGTCACCTGATGCTGTCCTGCTAAGAAAAGAAATTGGTTTGTGTGCCGCAGCTGGGTTAGTTTGTGTTTTTTATTATTATTCTGTGTTAGACTAGAGGACATAGTCTCTCTTTCTGTTACTTGTGATGACTGTCCTTTCCCTCTGCAAAGGCAAATCAAGGTATGTCTCTGGCTGGCTGCCTGAGTGGGAACAATTCCAGGTGTGCATGTTATTGCTATATTCAGTAATTGTGGTTTGTCCTTATAGAGCACCTTGAGGAATGATCTGAAGAGGGTAGACAGCGTCAACAAATTGGCAATTTTTCTGGAGCATGGGAATGATAAAACATAGACTAATCTTAAATCTGAAACCACTATTAGTCTACTGAACACATGTCCCAATGACTGATCACCGAAAACAGTGCAGTTCAGAGAAGAAAATATATGAACATTAAATAAATCATAGATAAAATGTACCATTCGGCAGTGAAAAATGAGAGAGAGTGAAAGATGAGAGAGATGGGTAGATGTAAACCTCTGTCGGCTTATTTATTAAAATAGTTTTGTGCTTTACTTAATTTACTCTCTTCAGTATAAAAGTATTTATTCATTTAATCTTTACATAATAAACTCTTTTGGTAACTTGACCTTGGTAAAATCTTCTGTTTTCCTAATTGTGTTAAACACAGATATGGTCCTTTAATGCCACCTATTGGTAAAACTGAGTCTTGCAAGGCATTTTGGGGAATTATAAGTATGACGACTGGTATAAAACTTTATTGTTTAATTGTGGACGGCACAGTGGTGCAGTGTTTCACATGTTCGCCTCACAAGAAAAAGGTCCTGTGTTTGAGTCCTGGGCCCGGCAAGGTGTGGAGTTTGCATGTGCTCTTTGTGATTGTGTGGGTTTCCTCCTGGTCCACCGGGTTTCTCCCACAGTCCAAAGGCATGCACATTAGGCTAAACAGCTGTTCAAAATTGCCCCTATTTGTGAGTGTGAGTGTAAATAGTTGTGTGTTTTGGCCCTGCAATGGACTAGCAAGCTGTTCAGGGTGTACCCCGTCTTTGGTCAGAGTCGCCTGAGATCAGCTCCAGCCTCCCCGCAACCCTGATAGGAGTAAGCGGTTTGGCAAATGATTGTGCGACTGAATGTAAAATTGTGTGTGTTATAGATTAGTTCCAGTTCAGGATGTATTCCTGTATTCCGCCCAGTATTCATGGGATAGGCTTCAGATCCACCATGACCCTGACTGCGTAAAAAAGTGCTTATGAAAGATGAATAAATGAATATAGAACTGGAGCTGGTAATGAATCATCTTGTATATTAATGTGTGTGTTTCCTCAGTGCTGTCATGCCCGGACCCTGGCATGGTTGGACACAGTCGCAGGGTGATGTCAGGTCCTCGATTGATTGTGGGCTCCACGGTGCAGTATATTTGCAATAAGGGCTACTCTCTGTCTGGAAACAGTCTCCTTTCCTGTTACAACCGTGATTCCACTGGACCCAAGTGGAGTGAAAAACCACCCAAATGCATCCGTGAGTACTGTTTCCATTCCTCAGAAATCAGCAGGATTCATTAACTGTAATAAGCTCGTACAGTATTTTCATGAGAAGGTTGATATTCAAGAACTGCTCTGTGACATTTTCATTAGTAGTTGTTTGATTATGTTTCTGTTAATACATGTACAAATAAGGGATGGGGGAACAGATTGGAGAATCAGATGGGGCCGGTTTTGATGACGCAAAGTACAAACCTACGTCAAGACCTACTAGAGTGTAATATATCTGTAAAGTGCTTGGACAGCCTATAATAATTAAGAGGCTGTGGTGATCATTAGTATCAGCAGTGGCGGCTTATCTACATACTGAGCACCACTACTCAGCAAATGTTAATTTTCAGAAAGTCCTCAACAAAGTTATTATTGGATAGGAATCACACCATGGGGCAGGAAGTCACTTTGAGAATAGAATTATGCTATCTCACCCTGGATATACACTGGGACATGATGTCCCCGATCTCCACGGTTTGAGAGAATCGTGATGAGCGTGGGGGGTCGTGGGATCCAATTCTGATGATCTTGATGAGACTTGGTGGATTCGTGATAATCGCACTGATTATCGTTGCAAAATTTTGGACTGTCAGAAATTTCCCCACGATTATTATGATGTATTATGACTTGATGCCAAACATGATAGAACATGGGAAGTGTGGTACAGTAGAGCTTAACTGAGCATAACAGATCATGATGCACCATTGTAGGGGATCTTGATGAACTTGGCAACACAATTCATTCAAGTTTTATTTCCCTGGATGCGCCCTGCCTCCTTTCTATACCCAAATCGTGCTTCGAGCGTGCCCATAAATCATGGAGTCCTGTCCTTTTTAAATCACGGAGATCACCGACATCATGCCTCAGTATAAACCTAGGGTCATACTTAATACATAAACACTTTCAGTGGAAGAAGAACAGTGGACAGAAGCAGCCAGCGCCATGTTTTTATGCCAATTTAAATACAAACTTATTAACCAAGTGCAAGGTCTTTAAAGATTAACCTCTCCCTATGGTCTGTGCACATAGACAAAGGGCAGAGTTCTCTATACAAACTAAGTAAATAAGGTTAATGAGTAGTTTATTGTATGGCATTTTAAAATTACCATCTTTTCAGATTTTCTTCAGGCAGTGTTATGTTTTATATATATAATATGGTGTGAAGTGTCAATATACAGACTGAACATCAATTAATCTCCATTCATTAATATATAAACACCGTTCTCTGTTTTAATTGCTCATTAAACTACTGCAATAAAGGAAAGTTAAGCATCCCTGCCTTGCATTTTATGTGCAGGTTTTTATACTCCCCATTACAACCCAGATTTACATCTCAGTGACATTGCATGCAGCTTGTTTGCTAATTGGCAAGACATCTGCAAAGATTGTTGGTTCCTTTCAAACATTCTTGAACATATTGTTTGATTTAGACTCATGTTACAAGACAGCACCTCCCACTGGCAATCTTGATTAATTTAATCTCCACACTGGCACCCTGCAATGAGCAACTCAAAAACTTTATTGATTTGATTAATCAACATAATCTACCTTTAATTTGCCATCAGAACCCCTGTTAATGTTTCGTAATTGCAATCAGAATTGCCATGCTGGGTGGTACAGTGGGGTAGAGGTTAGGGGTGATCACGCTAGAGGTGCGATAGAAATGCGACTGATGCAAAAAAAATTTTTTTCAATTTTTTTTGCTAATTTTTAAATTTGCATCAAGATGTTTTGCAACTCCACCTGCAAGAATATATTCTGCGGCTTAAATAGGTATATCGCACGAAAGTCGCGAGAAAGCCGCACAACAATTTGTGACTGATTTACAATTCATTTGTGGTTTACGGGTGTTTGTTTGTTTTCTTTTTAAAGCATTATTAGCGCAAACAAAATACTAATAAAATATGAATGATGACAATATACACGGAATATGGCAGATGCCAGCAAGTCTCAAACTTTTCTTAAACTTTGTTTAAGCAAATGAGTGAGTAAAAGAAATGACATGCATTTTGATCTAATGAGCTGTGTTCATGTTAATTGCACGTGTTGTGCTGATGTTGGATATATGTATGTGTGCCATCGGCAATAAACCTAAATGTTATGGCACTGTACTCTGTGATATTCTTTAAAAACAAATGTAAAAAAGGGGTTGAGTGAGTTAATTTTACACTCAGATTGTTTGTGTATCCATTCTCTGCCCTACAGTTGATACCTATGAAGCCTGTAGGAACCCTGGAATACCAGCATTTGGAGTTCAAGTATCAGTGAAGCAGTTTTACCAAGCTGGAGAAATATTGCACTTCTCCTGCCACAGTGGCTATAAACTTATTGGGGAAGCAAATATACGCTGTGTCTCCAGTCGCCCCTCAAAATGGAGTCACCCGCCTCCAGTATGCAAAGGTAGCCTCTATCTCCAGTACACACTATTCTAATACTGGATGTGGTGGATAGTCTTGCAATATAAACTGTTATTAATGCTTTTTTGTTGGTAATTTCATTGCAGCAGCACTGGAGTATGTAAATGAACGCAGGCTTGATGGTAAGAACTGTCACATTTCACTGCCTTAGTCTGGCTTCACACTGCTCTGGAAAATTTGCCACAGCACTTTCAAACACGTTATTTTCGGTCCAATTTCACTACGACTGAGCATAGAAATGAGTGTAGAGGCAGAAAGGTCAGCTGCTTTCAACTTCTGTATGGCATTTTTTGACAGGTATTATATATAGTTTTGGGTTGTTCCAGCTACTGGGCTACATATAAACAGTACTGGGCAAAAAAAAATGGGCCAAACCCCAAATTGCAAAACATGTATGTATGGAGCAGCTTTTCTCACATGTTTACCTCAAGACTTGCATAACTGCATACGGTATTATACCTATAGATGTCTGTCACTTCTGGTCCTATTTCCTATTTTGGTATTGGGTTTGTGATAGGCTGCATCAGTTGTGTAAGATTATCAAATAATAACTAATTTTTTAAGAGGAAAAAAAAACCCAGAGATATCCAGATATCCTAGGTCAAGTCACAAGGGCAACAGGTCTAGGAAAGAAAGCTCCTTTTTGGGGATCCCGTGGCATTCCCAGACTAAACAGGATATATAATCCCCTGGTGAGTTCTGGGTCTGCTGTGGGGCATTCTCTCAGTTGGACGTGCCTTGAATACCTCTAAAGGGAGGCGACCAGGAGGCATTTTAATCAGTCACACGAACCACCTCAACTGACTCTTTTCAATGTGGAGGAGGATGTTAAATTTCACATCAAACATTTAAATCTTTTAGTGACTTTATCTTTGCATTCAAGAAGACTGTGTAGAGTTAGTGAATTTCCTTGTTTCCACCTTTTTTCCAGAGCATGTTGCTACAGCATCAAGCTGTGACAAGCAAATGGGGGCAAAGGCCTCATGTGTGAAACTTTTCAGTTTTGCTAATTTTCTGACCAGTGATTTATTATTAGCTCCACTGAAGGCTTGTAATTTTTTTACTTTCGGGTTTGGACAGTTTTTGCCCTGCAGTATACTGCACAGTATTACTACACTAACTTAGTCATTATTTTCCTCTAGTTGCAAGAACAGATTTCAGCATGGAAGGAGCCAATGTGTTTTTTGCCATCTTCATCCCTGTAGCGATAATTATGTTAATCGTCATGTCCATATACTTCTATTTTTCAAGGTAAGCTTGAATCAAATAGCTGCTTAAAGTAATTCTCATCATTTCATTTTCCTCTACATGAGTGTAAGACAGAGTCTTTGCTATCTCTCTGTTTTCAGGGTGCAAGGAAAGACTTTTCGATTGCCCATGTCTGCATCGCCACAGTACGATCAGATCAGAGGCGAGACCGCCTTTGAGAATCCCATCTATGAGACAGTAGTAAGTACACGCATCAGCTCAGTGTTCTCTTTCATTTTTCAATACTACTATTCTCTAACAAATCCTCTTTCCCCATCTTTCACTGATGTGCAGTGTCTGTCGCTTAGTTTCGATGACAAAGTAACATTCAGATGCTCACAACTATAACTGTGCATCTGGAGTGAAATTATGATCCTAAAATTATGGTCTGGAAACGGCATCTGTGTTGTCGTATTGCAAGCTCATGTGCCAAATCTAATTAGCTCGAGAAGCATAATGATTTTAAATGAAGTTTCACACTTAGAAATAAAACCCTTGGCAAATATTGTGGAATCATTACAAGTAGAGAATGTTCAACAAGTTTTGAAAAATGAAAAATACCTCAAACAAATAAATTTCAATTTCAATGAATAGTATATTCTTTACAGATCAAGTAAGGGGGGAATTATGTAATCACTCAACGTTTACCAACAACAAAAATAATCACGGTACGTATTTTGTTGCTCCTCCTCAGACCTGACTTTTTTTTTTTTATGAGGCATGGACATCATTAATGAAAATCAGTATTCTGGGTCCAGCTTTCTCAGATAACAGCTGACAGATCAGCTTCTGAGGATGGAACCTCGCCATTAACCAATTTCTAAATACAACGTTAACAATGTAAAAGTCAGTTTGGTATTTTAACTTTTTTTCCCTCCAACATAAATACTTTTTTGCAACACTTTTTTTTTTTAAGTTGAATGGAAATTCATTTATCACTTTGTAATGTTGCCATTTCTCCCCTCAACACTTAAACGATTACTAGAAACTGATGGCACCGAATGATGAAGCATTTCAGGTTTTATTTTATAAAATAAAATAAACGTTGTCACGTTTTAAAAAAAATTGAACACACCTTGTAGTTTATTTAGTGTAGTGCTTATCACGTTCACCTCACATGCGACAGGTCCCAGCGTTGAAACCGGGCACAAATAAGCTTTTCTTTGGGCAGCACAATGACATACTGGTTATCAAATCCGCCTCAGAGCATGAAGGTCATAGTTCAAGTTGCGGCCTCGGCGAGAGCATATATATCTGGAGTGTGCATGTTCTCCTCGTGCTTGTGTTTCCTCCCACAGTCCTAAAACATGCACATTAGATTAATTGGCTGTTCTGAGTTGCCCTTAGGTGTAAGTATGAATAGTGTTGTGTGTGTTGACTCTGTGCTGGACTAGCAAGCTGTTCAAGATGCTCCCCAGTGTTTGCAGAGATTTTTATTATTTCATTGTCACTGAATGGTTTCATTGTCATGGGTGTCACTATAAAAGATGTCACTCCAAAATTTCCTGGATTAATGCTGCCAGTAGTGTAAGCTACATTTGCCAACAGAGTCTGGCTTTTGGACTTGTTGCTAATAACAATCTGCATGGTCCTTTTGAGCTTTGGTCCTAAGCACATGGTGTACCAGAATACTCAAACATCTCAGTCGATCACAAGAACGTTTTCACTATATCCTCCTAAGACCCAAAGATTAATGTTGTGTGTCTTGTAACTTCTCTGCAATGCTTCTGATACTTACTACCTAATAACAATTAAACTTTATCAACATTTTCAAACAGAAAGAAGTTTGGCAATAGGGTAATATCCAATGGCCCTAAAATGAGGAGCTTACAAGGACATACATACAGTGTAGTTGGGAGAAAATATGTCCTCATATAAGGACATTGGGGTCTCAAGAGGATATGATGGTCCATATATTCCTTTCCATTGATTCAAGTGACAACTCTCTTGGTAGGGTCGTGTTTTCATTCAGTGAAGCAAGTCCACAAGCTCATTAAGGTCTGTAAGCACACGGTTTTAACTGCAGACTCATTTGCATTTTTAGACTTTAATATTTATTTTAGAAATGCAGATTACAAGTTAATTCAATAATTTATTACCCACAACTTTGGTTGATTTTATAATTTTCCTTTACTTTATCTTGGAAAGAAATTATTATAGAGATATTAAACAAAAACTGTTTTGTGCCATATCTATGATTTGTTTATCTGTTGTCAAGAATAATAATAATAATCATAATAATAATAATAATCATAATAATAATAAAAAGCCTGTTTAAACACTGTCTACAGTAAGAGTGGTGGTTCCATAATTGTTCCCAAGAGTTGCAGCATGAAACCCTTTCAAGCTTCATGTTTATGAACATTCGTTTTTGCTTCAGGAAGGACATGATATAGAAGGTTATTTGGTCATCCTATAATCATAATCTTATTGTCCTTGTTCCCTCTAATTCCATTCCTGGCACTTTCTATTTCTAAAGTTTTAACATTGTTAATTTCTGTCTCTCCCCTCTCCCTTTCATTGCGTCCCAGAAGAACAGTGAGGTGAGAATATCTGACAGCATATAGTCAATACTATTAACTGTTTGTCATGGACTGTCTGTGTCACAGAGTGGCTTCAATTCACATCTTCTGTTTATACTGTATTTATTTTCTGACATGTTTCTCTGAGATCCCTGTAGCCCAGGAGTCCAAACTGTTTGTGTTTGTTTGAGTGTTCACTTTAAGTGGGTCAGTGTGAAGCAAAGACAGACTCATTAGCACCACCACCATTGGGTGTGAATGGAAACATTTCCGTTGGAGATGAGCTCCCTCATGTGTGAACTATTTTTATATCTGAGCTGTCCTTTACTTGTTTAGGGCTAGGAGCTGTTTGCACATAAAAAGACATTAAATCCAAAATAGCATTCCTTTGATGGTTAGAAGCTGTACATTCACCCAGCATGAATATATTGCACACAAAGTCTGGGCTTTGTTTCATATATTTTATCTTTTTTTTTCAGACATTATTCCAGAAGCATGTTTTTTTTTCACAGCATTATTTAAAATATTTCATCAGTTTTGGTTTGCTTTTCATGACATCTGCATTGCTCTTCTTTTGATGGTTTCATGTTTGAACAGAGAGTGATCATTGCCCCCAGACACCAGCGGTTCTTCCCTATAGGATACTGTTGTAATGAGAAAGCCTGTAAGGAGAGTTGATGGGAGAAATAGCACTGTTTGGAGCAAATCAGGTTGGAACCAGGTGTGATGGGTGTCTTTTTTTCCATCTCACTCTTAAGTTTGCATTTACATCTGCACCGACATTAATTTGTACTTTCTTTAACAACTCCAAACTATAAGAGTTATTACACTTACAATTAACTTGTTTATACTAGGGGTTCTTAAAAATGTTGCAGCCACAGACCCCTTAAACTGTGAAATTCAAATACATATTAATGAACATAATGCACTATTCATAACTACACAAATATCAGATGCTTTATTTCAAATTTATTTTATAGTTGTTCTTTTTGTAATACTATACACTATATAT
>JAQMYF010000013.1:17929310-17950379 GCA_030014195.1 Neosilurus mollespiculum | reverse complement strand
TATCAGAGCCAGAGAACTTTTCAGTCTTTCTACTGAGGTAGGTCAATGTGACAGAATCTATAGACCTACAAGTTAGGCCATTCCTTTTTATGCCTTGTTTCGCAGATCCACCGATGTTAATATTCGTGATTTTGAATAAATAAATTAAATCTGAAAAAAAACCCGCCTTTTTTCCCACTTGGACAAACTTGCTGAGTGTGCGATGAATTTTACAACAGTAAGATTTTGTGCGCCAAGCCTGTCCTTTCATCGCCCTCTCACGGCAGCTACTGTTACTACCACTGTTTTGATGTCTGGCATGTGAGACTGTCAGAAGTGCTACTATCGACATGTGTGACAAAACTGGTCAACACATGCATTTGTTTTATTTGATTTAATTTTTGAAAGGAGAGACTTCAGATTTTATTCTACATGCAAACAATGTCCATCCATGGCAGCAGCATCAAAAGCTACCTAGGGGCACAGTCACTTTTAATCCCACCCTCAGAGGCAAGGTGAAAGGGGGGAGGGGGGTATATGAAAGTATTTTTAGGGCAACCTCCTTTTTGAATGTTATGGAAACGTTGTGACAGTATGTGTCACTGGTCTGTTTAAAGCAGTAGTTTCAACAGAATATACATAGTATGAAAATCACTCAGTGTATGCCATCAGCTCAGGACAGATTAATGTATTAAAATGATTAAATGTTTAAATCAAAGCACTTTTTTAATAATACAGAAAAGGGCGAAATAAAAATATTTTTATTTTACCTTTGTGTATTTTTGTTCTGTTGTGTTGTTAAATAAAAAAAAATAAAATACCAGTTCTTAAAATTATTTTTTCCCTGTCTTGTCTTGGGTTTACATAACAGAAATCTGCCAAACAAGGAATAAAAAAAGAATGGCCTTACTAAGCTTTGGGTAAATTTATTCAATTCAGCTTACCAGTCAAATAGGCTAACTACTATAAAAGAGTAATATACTGTACATATTTAATCATTTTGATAACGATGGGGTGTGATCTCTACCATTACACCAAAAAAATAAATAAATAATCAACTACAACCATTAAAATCCTTCTCTCTGTGCTTTCCCATGCTAACTCCCACTTTGATAATTTGAATATAGAAAAAAAAACTATTTTATTTGTCCTTTTCTGCGTTTAAATGTGTATTTTTCTATGCTCTACAGGACACAAGAGAGTATGAAGTCTCCATTTAGATTTACTGCTGATGACCACACTAAGGACCTTAAGCCTTTCTTTGCCTTGTGGAGGTTCTCCAGCACTTATTTTCTGACCTCCTCTTATCCTCATCACGCCCGTCTCAGGCCCCACTTTTCCTTTCCTGGTCGGGTGTAAATATCCTAATTGTCAGAGAATTTCCACAAGTACTGCAAATAGTGTGGAGAATATGATCTTATTTTTGTAGAGATTCAATATCATTGGTCTAGCAGCAATGCTTTGACAGTTTTTATCCAGTTATTCAGCAAAGAGCTGGAGATAAAACTACCCCAAGGAAAGACTACCTGCATCCCAAAGTCTAGGCTGCCACCTAAGCAGGTTCCTTTTAAATATTTAGTCACACATAATGAGAAGAGAAGGCACAAAACAGCCACATGGACACGCTATTAAAGAAACTTCACACCTGCAGTCATGGCATGAAACACCTAAAGGATTCACAGTTAAATATGTGCATAAATAAGTATGTTTACACTAGCAGACACTTACATCATCGTATAATAATTTGAAAACATTGTATAGTGTATGGATAGAAGAATTACTTCCTCTCCTGTTTTATTAAAAAATATGCTTAATAAATAAATCACATGATGCTACAGACTTATGCCTGGCTTTCTGGCATTTGCTTTCTACCAGAGAGAATGATGGGCCATTGCAGGTTGTGAAGGATACACCAGGTGCATTCCTGAAAACTTTGAAATGTTTAATGCAGCCTAGACTTCGTCATGCAACCATCCATCAATCAATTGATGTCTCTCTATAATGAACTTTTATTTATTTGTTACTATTATTATTATTATTATTATTTAAATGTTCTAGTCTTCTTTGCAAGAACAGAGAGACTGTAATAATACACATAGATTTTTTTTTTCCATTTCTGAATGTGACAATAGACCAGTCAATCTGATGGTGATGGTACAAAAATGTTTTTTGCAGAAAAAATATAAGATCAAATTGGTTCCTGTATGTTTACCACACACACACACACACACACACACACACACACACACACACACACTTTTGTCAATTAAATTTATGCATGTTTTATATGTTTGTCTCCTCTTGTGTTTCTAATGCATTTATATTTCATTAAGGGGATGAGTTTGTCACATTTTAAGACACTTATATATTATTAGGTCATTATATAATATACATATTATACAGTTTAGTACCATAATTAATTCTCTGGATTTTCAATAATTTCTCCATAGTAATATTTTCCAATAATTTAACATAAAAATCTTTTCTAATGTGATTTGCTCCATTCTTCACAAATGTTAATTGTTCACCTAAAAGATTAGCCAGCATTTTTCCCTTATGGCGGCACGGTGGCACAGTGGTTAGCACATCCGCCTCACAGCAAGAAGGCCTGGGTTTGATTCCCTGGGTTGATCACCCCTAGGTGTGAGTGTGACTGGTTGTCTGTATGTTGGGCCTGTGATGGCCTGGCAGGCTGTCTAGGGTGTACCCCGCCTGAGATGGGCGCCAGCCTCCCCGCGACCCTAATTAGAATTAAGCGGCTCAGAAAATGAATTAATGAATTTTTCCCTTATAGTAGGTGGCATGGTGGTGGCGCATTCGCCTCACCGAAAGAATGTCCTAGGCTTGATCCCCGGGCTCGGCAAGGGCGTTTCTGTGAAAAGTTTGCATGTTCTGCCCATCCTTCAGATACTCAGGTTTCCTCCAACTGTCCAGACATGAACATCAGGCTAATTGGCACTTCCAAATTGCCCCTAGGTGTGAGTGTAATTGTTTGTGAGTATGTTGGCCCTGTGATAGATTGGCGAG
Organism: Neosilurus mollespiculum; assembly: GCA_030014195.1. Classification (NCBI taxonomy): domain Eukaryota; kingdom Metazoa; phylum Chordata; class Actinopteri; order Siluriformes; family Plotosidae; genus Neosilurus; species Neosilurus mollespiculum. The sequence goes on along the minus strand of JAQMYF010000013.1, from coordinate 17,947,373 downwards.
TTGTCCATGGTGTACCCCACCTTCGACCAGAGTCAGCTAAGAGAGGCTCAAGCCCCCCTTCAACTCTAGTAGGATAAAACCAGTTTGGTAAATGAATGCATTAATTAATCATAGTGTATATAGTACAATAAATGCACAAAAATTTGTGACATTTTATAGTCATTTTCATAATTTAAACAGAAAACAGATCAGTCACGTGGAAAAATTAAGCACACTCTTACATTTATCACACCTTCACGTCTGTAAGATTACAATCAGGTGTCCCAAATTAGGTGCCACTGATTAGAACCTCCTGCAGGTGGAACCTGTCTTATTTAAACCTGACATCTAAGGCCTGGCGTCCTCTTTGCTATTGAAGTGTATGTAGTCATCAAGATTTCAAAAGCTCTCTAAGGCCTTTAGCAAAAAAGGTTGTGGATGTCTATGAGTCTAACAAGGGCTTTAAACGATGTCTGCATTATTTAAAATAAATAATTCCACTTTAAGTAAAATCATTTACAAATGTTGGTTTGTGATGTAAAGTTCAAACAACTGCCAATTTGTCAAGGAGCACCCCAGCAAAGTCACCCCAAGAGCTGAGTGTATTGTGTTTAGATTCAGCATAACCAAATAAATTAAACCCTGGCCTGCTATATCTGTTATAACTTTAATTCTATTCATATGGGTGCCCTTAACAGTTGGTTAATAATCAAACATAGTACTTTCAGCTCAAATGTTGCACAAATCTTCCTATTTATGCCTTGGTAAATTTTTGGAAGGCTAAAACCCCTTTTGTTTAAAAAAAAAACCTCCCACAAGGACAACCCTTTGCTGTCATTCTTTGCTGTGGGTTTGATATTTCTATGGTATTTTTTGGTTGAAAATGGATTTTTAGGTAAAACACACTTTACTGAGGTAAAATAAAGGCAAATCCCAAGAATTAAATTCTATGAAATTCTTAAAATTCATTCAAAATATTACACATGACATAGTTTTTGGTGCCAAACAACATATATAAAATGTGAACAAAATTTGAGATTATTCTTTGTCAATTTTGTTGAGCTCAAGGTTTAAAGTTATTTTGAATAACTGTGATACCTCTATTCATTTTGATGCTATGTACCAGAAATAAGAAATATGAACTGCAGCTTAGATATAGGGTTGGGGAATACATATAGTTTATATTTTTAATATTACACCCACCCTGTCGTATAATTGTTGTGAACTTTAAGTCACTCACACATTTCATTTTTAATTAAAAAAAAAAGTGCTGGCACATGATTTGCTAATTACACAAGTGAATAAATATACAGGTGTTCCTGATTTAATATTTAATGATAATATTTCCTGATCACATGTTTATTATGAATAGTTAATAGACTAATATGTGTCATATTTCAAAACTTGAGCTTTAGAAGATGTAAAACTTGAAGTAAACTGGAGCTTATTAAATAAAAGAGAAACATTGGCTATGTCTGAATAAACTCTGGATAAAAGCTGGCACTCCCAGTTCTGGTGTTCTTGATGCCTAATCAAGCAGCTGAGTCTACTCAACTCGTTCATCCAGTTTATTTTTGTTTGAAAGCTGCTCTCCATACTCAAGAAAAACTCACTAATGACCTTTACCTCAGCTGTGGTTTTGGGGCTTGCATTTAATTTACCTTTTTTTTTAATTTTAAGATTGGATTTAATGTGTGTTTATTGCTTGTTACATTCTGTGTAAACACGAAACAATCAGGAGTATCAGTAACAAAAAGAACAGTAACAGAGATTACACTTTTCCCTCATTTTGATTTTTTATGTGAACTTTAACTGAAGCTCTTTATCTGTGTCCACATGATTTTTTCATTTCACTGCTGCCATGTGTTTGGCTGATTCCACAACTGCATAAATGTACAGATGTTCCCAATAAAGTGGACGGTAAATATGCGTTTTCATGGCAATGACATGAAATTGGTATTCATTTATTACTAATAATTAATAGACAGATGTGAGCTCTCTGTTGTATGTCACAATTGAGTTGTGAAATATTTTAAAATGAACTGGAGCTTATTACACAAGAGCACTTGAAAAGCACAAACCTCTCCCAAGCCAAAAAAATAAATGCACAGCACCCCCTGCTGGGCCTGCTGTAATAGTACACTTACAAAAAATAAAAAATAAAAATAAACATAATGTAAAGGAATCCTTAAAAAAAATTCAGCATTTGATATGAATTTTCTCAAAAATCGAACGGAGTTCTACGATCAAACCCCTCTGATAGACATTTTATAAAAATCTGCACACATTTTCCCCTCATAATACTGCTAACACACACACACACACACACAAACTGAAGATGGAACATAACCCCTGGCAGAAAAAAAGGGGGGAAACATTGGTTCTTACTAAAGAGTAGTCACTCCCAGCTCTGTAATCTGGGTATCTAAAACTATAGAGCTCAGTCGAGCAGCTCAACTTGTTGATCCAGTTCCTAGAGCGTCTCTCACACACACACACACACATGTTTACACACAGTGGAAGGTTTAATTCGGCTGTGTTCCAACGCTGACCTCCGTGTGTGAACCTGAAGAGTCAGAGGAGCCATGTCTGTTCTCATTCTGCTCGCCGCGGCTCTCACAGGAGTTTTCATTTTAATTAGGAAAGTAGTTTCAGGAAAGAGGTGTAAAAGCAAGGCACAGCTGCACGGCAAAACCGCCATCATCACCGGTGAGTGTCGGGGTCGGGGTCTGGGTCGGGGGTGTCTGTCTGAAGTCTGTCTGAACTTTATAGGATTCTGATCAGCTTTGATCTTTCTGCATTAATGTTATACAGAACAGACAGCAGTACATTTCTGAATTAATTTATTTGTTTAATTACTTCCTTATTTATTTTTGATGATTACACTTTTCATTGCAAACATATGATTGGCTGATTGCAGTGCATAAACGTGCATGTTCATAATAAACCGATAATATTTCATGATACAATTTTCTTGTTAATATAAATAGTTCCAGGGGAATGTAAAATATCAACACTCGGGTTTTATGTTTAAAACTGGAGATGAAGCATCTCTCTCTGTCTGTCATTCCCTGTCTCTCTCTCGCGCGCGCGCTCTCTCTCTCTGTCTGTCTTTCCCTGTCTCTCTCTGTCTGTCATTCGCTGTCTCTCTCTCTCTCGCTCTCTCTCTCTCTCTGTCTGTCTTTCCCTGTCTCTCTCTCTCTCTCTCTCTCTCTCTGTCTTTCTCTCTCTCGCTGTCTGTCTTTCCGTCTCTCTCTGTCTGTCTCTCTCTCTCTCTGTCTTTCTCTCTCTCTCTCTGTCTTTCTCTCTCTCTCTCTCTCTCTCTCTCTCTCTCTCTCGGGTCTCTGCTGGTTTTGAGTTCTAATCCCAGAGCTGAGACTCGCAGCTCTCCTCGTTCATCCAGTTCAGCTGTGTTTAAAACGTGACCTCCGCGTGTGAACCGGAAGAGAGTATAAATCAGAGCAGCCATGTCTGTTCTCATTCTGCTCGCCGGTGTTCTTGCGGGAGTTTTTATAATAATTAGGAAAATAGTTTCAGGGAAGAGGTGTAAAAGCAAGGTACAGCTGCACGGCAAAACCGCCATCATCACCGGTGAGTGTCGGGGTCGGTGTGTTGTTGGGTTTCTGTCTGTAAACTTAGTTTGTTGTGATTTTCTTTGGTGTCGGAGTTTAACGCTGTTCTGATGAACTGATACCTGTTTCATGTTACACCGACTACCACGGCACGTTAAGGGGTCATATCCGGGCGTTATTCCAAAAAAGAGCGAATAAAATCCATCTTGATAGGAAGAAGAGGAGGAAGAGGAGGAAGAGGATAAACTACAGTGATATAATTACAGGGGGAACTCGGGCTGACGCGCGCGCACGTTATTCATAAGCAGCTGTGGAAAACATCCAGATGCTGGAGGAAATTACTCTTCATGAAATAAGGGCTGAATGAGAACATGATCATCGATGTTTATTATTTGTGTTGGAGGAGCGGAAAGCTGACAGCACTGTGGACTAAGAAAAGGAAACTAAAAACAGGAACATGTTCAAATCGAATAGAGAAGTGAGCTTTATACAGTCTTTATTTCTGAAGTCTACGGTTTACACTACTTGTACACATTTGAGTTCCTGCACCACAAGTATTTCTTTTGCACTAAAAGTTTACTTCTGTAGTGTACAGTACAGATACTCACTGAGCCCCTGCACCTACAACTATCTGATCATCTAACAGCAGTGCAATGTGGAGAGAGCCAGCAGCTTTACGCAATGTTCATATCAACCATCAGAATTTGGGGGCTGTAGTTCATTCAAAATAAGGTAAAGTCTGTTCGGCTTTTAGTTACCTCCCCAGTATTTTTACTGGTACTCATTTAGACCGCTGGGTAGGGAGGAAGCACACTTGTGGTTGAGACCTTGCCCGAGGGTCTTGGCACAGTGGGGGTCTAACTGGGATTTGAACCCACGACCTCTCAATCATGAGCCCAGAACCTAAACCACTACATCCCCGGCCCCAAGTGTTTATTGAAAATGGTGCGCTCAAAAAAAGAAGAAAAAAAAAAGCGTCCAGTGAGTAGCAGTTCTGTGGCCTTGTTGATAAGAGAGGTTAACGGACAATGGCCAGACTGTTTTGAGCTGATAGGACAACTCAGGTTACTCTGGTGAGGTCTAGGGTGTACCCCACCCTCGCCCAGAGATGGCTGAGATGGGCGCCAGCATTCCCACCAACCCTAATTAGGATTAAGCTGCTTAGAAAATGAATGTGTGTGTATGTGTATATATGTGTGTGTGTGTGTCTATATCTGTTACATTCCTGGATGCAAAACACCATCATGCACATTACACTGTGTTACTTAAGGAATTTCACATTTACTGTTGTTTGTAAAAGTGTGTTAAGAAAATAAACCTTCATATGAAACGTGCAGAACTCACTGACATATGGATATTTTTAAAATGTTGTGGTAATTTACAGTAATTTATACAATCACAATATCAGCATTTTAGCACCCACCATAAGCCCAAAGTGTTATGCACATGCAGTAGACACCTCACTTATTGTGGTGAAAAGAAAAGTATCTCACAATGTACAATAGGTCAGACCTTGAGCCTGATGAGCTACACCACAAAAGACCACATTAGGTTCCACTTCCGTCAGCCAAGAACGAAGACTATCGGGCACTGACTCACAAAAATAGACCGTTGAAGACTGGATAAATGTAGCCTGGTCTGATGGCTCCCGCCACATGGGAAGAGTTTTCCTTGCACATTACAGAATTAATGCCAGTCAGTCATTGCATGATTAAGTATTGTTGCATACCTTTTTGGCCTCAACTTACCCATCTTCTACTGGCTCCAGCACGAGAATGTATCTATCCATCTGTTGTCTCTACCACTTATCCATCTGGTTTATGGGGAAGCTGGAGCCGAACCTGACTGACTTCAGGAGATTGGGTACAAGAACAAGTCATCAGCCTATTGCAGGGAAAATACAGAAATAAACAACTGTTCACACTCTCATTTACCATTTTAGAGTAGCCAGTAGACCTGACGTGCATGGCTTGGAGGAAACCTGAGTAGTTGAAGGAAACCCACGAAAGCACAGGAAGAAGTTGGTGCTGTCACTATGCTGCCTCAGTGGACCCAGCCACCAGATCTGACTCTAAAGGAACAGCTTTGAGATGTGCTACAATTGGAACAACACAGCAATTGCACAAAAAAAAAAAAAAAAAAGTGGTACGCAGTCATGTCAACTTGGACGGCATTTGGAATGCTGGATGTCTCTAGATTAAATGTCTCCAGCATCTTGTGGAATGAATGTCATGAACAATGGAGGCCATCAGTATTAGTAAAGTGTTCCTAATAAAGTTGTCTATGAGTGTATGTACACCTGCCATCCATAACTATAAAATCACTGCAGGGTAATGTGAATAACAGTGATTATCTCATTATACTGGCATTTGTCAGGGGGTGGGTATTAGGCAGCAATTGAACAGTCAGTTCTTAAAGTTGACATGTTTGAAGCAGGAAACAGGTGTAAGGATCTCTGGTTAGACGACCACAAGTCTTGTGGGGTGCTCCTGGTATGCATTGGTTAGTACCTATCAAAAGTGGTACAATAAAGGAGAAACTGTGAGCCAGCAACAAAGACACCAAAGGCTCAGTGACACACGTAGGGTGTGAAAGCCAGATTAAGCGATCTGACCCCAAAGAAGACCTCAAATTGCTGAAAAAAAGGTTAATGTGGCTAAGATGGAAAAGGGTCAGAACACAGTGCGTTCCAGACCAGTCGGAGTTCACTTGCTGAACCCATGTCCACCACTGAAAGTGCCTACAGAGGGCATTTGAGTATCAAAACTAGACCATAAACTAATGGAAGAAGGTAGACTGGTCTGATGGATCACATTTTCCTTTGACATCCTATGGAAAGCTGGGTGCATGTGTGTCGTTTTTCTGAGGAAGAGATGGCTAAAGGATGGACTAGGTGAAGAAGGCAAGCCATGGGATGTAGTATGATGTTCTGCTGGGAATCCAAGTACCTAGTACTGTCTAAACAGGGTTGCAGACAGAATAAACGATTCTATGGGAATGGTGTTTACTAATAGCAACCTCTTCCATTGGGATAATGTGCTGACCTACTGCAAAAAAACATTCAGAAATGGTTTGAGGAAAACTGGTCTCCAAATTCCCCATCTGTGGGATGTGCTGGATGTGCAAAAACAAGCAGTGGTTTTAATGTTATGGCTGATCAGTGTATATTTGCAAGTTCTTTTGTGAGTGTGAAAATGTATATCTGCATGAATTTATGAATTATTATATATTTGCACTGCTTTATTGTTTTGTTTATTCTTATCCCTAGACTAGAATGAGTGAACAAACTCTTAAAGAGAGTAAAAGCAAAAATTCGGGGTTGAAGAATAATGTGGCGAATAAATCAGCAGATGCGAGTCAAGCAAGCACTCAAACTGAAAGTGAGAGTGAGCAAAATGAGCCATCTAGTCCTGTGGCCACAGCATTATTTACCCCTTACTATTTGTTTTTAGTCTCAATTCCTGTAACGTCTTGTTTCTATTCTGAGCTCATGTCAATTCAGGTGCAAAACCCAGCAAGTCCACTTGCCCTGTTTTGTTTTAAAACAGTGAAATTTACCTGGTGGTAAATGTAAATCTAAATTGCACATAGACACTTTACACTTTACAGACAGATAATTACTTGAAAAATCGCCACTGCATTACATTATATTTCATTATATTGCCTTTATATTTCATTTTATATATATATATAGTCTTTTCTTATTTATTTATTTATTTATTTTGCATTTTATATTTATACTGACCTTTTTAAAATCCTTTAAAAAGTTTAGTTATTGTTCTTTTCTTCTTGTTACTTTGATGGTTTATTCTTTACATTTTGGACAGTTGTACTAAGCATTTCACTACATATTGTACTGTGTATAATTTGTATGTGACAAATAAAATTTGAGTTTGAATTTGAAAATTGTTTCTCCCTTTTTGTTGTGGAATGGTTAAAGGGAACTAACCAAAATATCAGATTGTTCAAAATAAACCTTTTTCAGGTAAATTTTATTGTTTTAAGAAAAAAAAGAGTAAAATCCGAGTGGTTCCAAAGTTATGCTCCATTCAATTTTGGACTTTCTACATACTCACTCTCTAAATTCTGAGATGGTCAATATGGAGGTTATATGCTTATTGGTTGAGTTGACATGAAATGACCCTATGTGCTCTTTGTCTTTTGTGTTGAAGATCACTAACTTTGTACTGTGTGCATCTTCATTTTTATTTGTGTTGTTTATCATTTGTATTGCCCTGTAGCGAGACATAACCATTTTGAAATAATATCGTGTTCTACTCAATTATCATGGTGTGTTACCTTCATGTATTTATAACTTCACCTGGATTTTTGGGGCTGTAGGCAGTAACACTGGGATCGGAAGAGAAACAGCTGTAGATTTGGCCCGGAGGGGAGCTCGTGTTATTTTGGCCTGCCGCAGTTCAGTACGTGGTGAAGCAGCTCTTGCCATCGTCAAAAGAGTGAGAGAAATTTACTTTTATTCTTCTGTCCATGCACAAATTAAGAAGTAACAGTGATTTAAAATTACTTAGAATATGTAAATGTTTCTTTTGTTTGACCAGAATATTCCACCTAATGTTATTTCATGCAAAATATTTTCAGGAGAGCCAAAGCAAGAACGTAGTGTTCATGCAGCTGGATCTTGCCAGTCAGAAGTCTGTTCGCTCTTTTGCTGAAAAGTTCCTGCAAACAGAGAAAAGGCTGGACATTCTGATCAACAATGCAGGTTTGGCTGAGATCTGTACCAATCCATTCAGCAGCATGTTTATGTGAATCTAACATTCAGCTTCGCTTTATAATGTAAAGGTTTAAAATTACACTTGGGGAACGGAAGAACAGCCATGAACATCCTGGCAGGTGGTTTAAAAGTTTTGGGAACCAAGGTAGTATATGGTTTTCCCCAGTCACTCTGGTCTTAAGCACCACCAGTACCGATGGACTTGAGAAGCTGGAAAGGGGTATGGAGGTCAGAAAGAGGACATGGTGAGGTCTTGTTGGAGTTTATATTTGTTTCTTGAGAAACACGTAACTACTATAACTTTGTGACCCAGTATCTATAGCTCTTGCAGTTTGATTACGTTTCTTGATCATTTGTTCCACAGCCCATTTTCTTAACACTGAAATGTTTTTCTTTAGGGGTTTATATGCAAGGCACTACTGAGGATGGTCTTGGATTGATGTTTGGAGTCAATCATATTGGTCACTTCCTCCTGACCAATCTCCTACTGGACAGACTCAAGGAGTGTGGGCCAAGCAGAGTTGTTAATGTATCCTCAATGTGTCATGACTATGGGAACCTTGACTTTAACCTCCTTAATACTCACAAGGAATTTGGAACAGGCAACTCTTTCATGGATGTCTTTAAGATATATAGCAACAGTAAGCTCTGCAACGTCCTGTTTACACATGAGCTTGCAAAGAGGCTTCAAGGAACTCAGGTCACCTGCTACAGCCTCCACCCAGGTCAGCATTTCTCTCTTCACTAAGGGGTAGTGATAAGGGATCTGTGACAGTGTTTGCATATCACCTGCCATTTTATTTATAGTTATTTTTCATAATTTCCTTTAAAAACTGATTCAAATGCCATTTCTTATGCAGGTGCTATTAATTCCGAGTTGACTCGCAGTGTTCAGACATGGTTCAAGAAGATGCTGAAATTCATAGGAGCCCTGTTCTTTAAAGATGTAGAGGCCGGCGCCCAGACTACCCTATACTGTGCAGTCCAGGAGGGCATTGAAGGCCTGAGTGGTCGATATTTCTCCAATTGTGGATTAAAGAATGTTCGGGCCAAGGCTCTGGATGACGCAGTGGCTAAGAAGCTCTGGGAAGTGAGCGAGAAGTTTTGTAGCCTGGCCTAAGAAACTCTGGAACCTCTAGCCAAATACATTATGGTTTAATGATTCAGAGGCTTTAATAAATTCTGTGTGGAGTACTTTATCCGTGAGCCAAATCTACTGTCTTTGGTCACGTCATATTTTTGCATGAAAAAAAAATTACACATTTGAACAACTGATTAAAAAGCTACAAATATCATGACGCATGTTTAAGCTGTCCTTTACTTCTAATAATGTACCCACATGACAATGAACATCTGCCAGATAAAATTACAATGCCCATGAGGCAGGAGATTAGTACCATGTGCGCAGTCCCATGACCGAGGTTGTATTTGCCAAGTGTGTCTAATTTGCTTTAGTTGAATACATTTGAACTAGTTTTTCTTTAAACCTGTTTTGCATATGTGACAGGGTGTGGGCATCAAACAAGTGAATTTTTAGCATTATGATTCTACGTGCTCTCATAATGCAAAGTGTAATTAGTGTATAGTATTTCTCGGTAGAACTAACTAACATTTTAAGGGAACAAATTCAATTTATTTGAGCAGGAGTAAGTACATCAGCAAGATCTCTGTGAGACTCGTGTGTGGCCTGAATAAGATCAACCCCTTCCAAAGGATTATATCTCTTTTTCTGGCGAAATGAATGGGCAATATTTTGGAGCTTGAAGTCTGCTGGGAGGTCTGTTGCATGGTTCAACAGTGTACAGCATGTCTAGAAAATTTATGGTATCCTTTTATGTTCTTCAGTCCTTGAAATAGGATGAACATTAGTTATTAAAGTTATTCTTAATACAGTCTTGATCAATATTTGCAAAGCAAATCAGCGCAGAAAATAGTTTCTATTTGATAAAATTTTATTATGAAAGTCACTTGTGTAACGATGCATCATGTAAATATGCAGTACAATGCACAGTGCTTTAGAACTTTCTTGTTAGTTTCACATTGATTCTTTTCAACTGGGACACTTTCAACTTATCACATTTTGGAAGTTTTTGATTTCTCCCTAGAATTGCCATTCCTATAAAGTATGATAGGACTGCATGGGGTTCTGAAAGTAGGAATACTTTTGTGACGTTAGATATTATTGAATCTGGTCAGGTGGTGTAGTGGTTAGCATGTCTATCACAGCAAAATGGGCTCCTGGGCTTGGGTGTTTCTGTGTGGACTTTGCATGTTCTCCCTGTGCTTGTGTGGGTCTCCTCTGGGTACTCTGGTTTCCTCCCAGTCCAGAGACATGCACATTAGGCTTACTGGCTGTTCCAAATTGCCCCTAGGTGTGAGTGTGAATGGTCGTGAGTGTGTATGTTGGCCCCGCAATGGTCTGGCAAGCTGTTCAACATTTTTATCTAGTTCATGATGTACAGCAATCATGCTTTGTTCTTGTTATTTATTAAACTCAAGTAACAGCCTACAGGTTATAAAACATAAGTAACCTGGCACCATTTCACAGTTTAATTTATGATCCCATTTGCAGTTGAAAAGTGTACCAACATTCAAGATTTAACTGAAATGTTTTAGGGTTCTGTGTTTTTCTTATCACTCAATTCAAAAAACAAGAGACGTGCAAATGCTGCGCTAATACCGTTTTATTGGAGAATAATTGGAAGCATCTAAAGAAAATTATTTCTAAATCAATAATGCTTATTTGCCATTTTATCCTCAAAGCTGAGCAATCTTCTGGTGCAGGACAGCTTTCATATCTGTGCACTGTAGATTGTCTGTAATAGTGGTAAGGAAGTGGCGTGTATTAGCTACCTGTAGGGCAGTGCTGCTTTTGGGGAATGCAGAGAGTACAGCATCATAGTGGGAAAGAATGTCTAGTGCGCACAGAAACAAAGGCTCTGGTTGTCCAGGAATCATCACCTGCATGTGGACCACATGGCAAAACAGCTGAGTCAGAACAAACAGAACCTCCTTACAGAGATGTCCTTTATTCAGTTTGGGGCTTTCAGGGGAGGTGGTGGTGGACTGGAGAGACACTTTGTTCTTCATGGAGTCTATGATGCTCTTCATGGCAGAAGCACAGAGCCCACCTACATGTACCCAGCCTTGTGGAGGCAGCCATCCTGCACAGCTGGAGCCACAGAGCAGCTGAAACGTACGCAGAAGGAACACAGACACTTGCAAATCATAAGCAAAAGAACGAAGGTCAAGTAATGGGAGGAATTCCACATATTCCAAGGAGTACGGTACGTGAAGCTTATCTGACTGGAGGAGTTCACGCAACACTTTTAGTAGTCGCTGCCATTCACCAGCTGTACACCAGGGGAGGACCTGAGACACTGCCACCATCAGGCCTTTACTGAACATGTTTACTTCCTCTGGGTTGAATGTGTTTAGACATAGGGAGTCCAGCATTATTTTCTGAACATGATCTGAAATACAACAACATTCAAGCCAGGCCAATAGGCCAGTGCCTTGTCCATAGTGAGACAACACCAATCCAGACCATTCCTGGTCAGAAAGTTCAGATACTTCCATGAGAGCGCTTGGCACCTCATATTTAAAATGCTGTCCCCATACTTCTTTCAGGTGAATGCGGACAGTCCAGTCCAGATCTTCCACTTTTGCATAAAGCCAAGAAAGTGCTCTGGACCATGAGCTAAGAGATAGAGATACTTCCTTGCCAACTCCTTGGCTCACTGTGGTCAGAATGGAGATTAACAGTTCTTTGGTTTCAAGAGATAAACCAACATCACCCTCTAGTTGTTGCTCCCAGCACTTGCTGCAATTATTTAAAAGCTGGGCAAGACAATATAGGAGAGCAAATGGAGAGCAGTTCATTATCCACTGTGTATCTGAGGATGTACAGGCCAAAGTTGATTGGAAAAGTCGTAGGCACACTTCAAGTCTGCAGGGTTGGGGGCATGGAAAAGAGAGGTAAGGCAAGACAAAAGCATGTACAATGTCCTCTGGTTGAAGAAAACTCAGTTGTTCTCCACTTTGGCCAGTAATGTTGGACTCCATCAACGCTGACAAGAAAGAAAGAAACCGGTCTTCCTCTTGAGGTGAGGAGAGTTTATTCCACATAGTATCTTGCAGGCATCTACATAACAAGTTGCATTCTTTGTTTCTTGTCCCACTTGAATAGTTGGATGTGCTCACAAGTCCAGAGAGCTGCTGGAGAATCTGAGCCAGGAGAGTATGTACACCAAGGTTCACCACAGCCATGTGGCAGCACCGATGCATAGTGGCCTCAGGGTTCTGGAAGGCTACGCGAGCCACAGCATTGACAGCTGAGTTTAGCCTGCTTTTTTCTTCACCTTGAATAATGCAATTAAAAGCCAGATTGAGCTCATTATCATAACCTTTTGTTACAGAGCTGGGAAGGCATCCATGCAAACCGTTCTTAGATATGGTAAGAATTTCAGAAAGCACTGCATTCTTTTCTGGTAAAGGCAAGTGGGAAAATATTTCCACAACAATATCCTTGAACTTTTTGCAGTATTTTACATCAGCATCACTTTGGCATTTGGATACGAGTGAAGAGACTAATGACATGACAAGATCTTTTTTCTGAAACGCACCTTTATTTCTCTCAAGGCAGCTTAGCCACTCAGAACCACTGACAGTCTGGCTCAGTTTGGAGGCAAAAAGTTTAGGTAAATCCTCAAAGCCCTTCAGATTGCCATCAATGATTGCTATGGCAACACTTGCTATTTCATCTGATGGACTTTCAGGCACATAAAAAGATGAAAATGCAAGCAAATCTCTCAAAGAACTTTTTAAGCCATTTACCTTCTCCTCATTTTCCCCAAGGTTCCCAGACTGGACTTCCAAAGACTTTGTAACTCTTTCCAGACTGTCCTTGAGGCGGATTGCTAAAGCACTCGGGTCATTAGTGGGCATCCTCATTACCCCTTTGTTTTCCCATGCATGTATTACTTCAAGTACTGTGTCCATGGCTTGGATGAGTGTAATTCCACATGGCTTGCTTTGAGCAGGAGTGAGTACAGCAGCAAGATCTCTGTGAGACTCACGTATGGCCTGAATAAGATCAACCCCTTCCAAAGGATTATTTCTCTTTCGCAGGTGAACTGAACGGACAATATTTTGGAGTTTGACTTCTGCTGGGAGGTCTGTTGCATGGTTCAACATATAGAAGGTGTACAGCATGTCAAGGCAATTGGAGAGAGCAAAATAACATAGCTCTGATGAATTTATAGTATCCTTTATGTCCTTCAGTCCTTGAAATAGGATGGACATTATGCATGTGGGCGGCATGTCGAAATCTGGGTCTGGTTTAAATCGTTTTGAAGCTTGTGGTGAGCAATCAGGGAGGTTCTGTGTCAAATGTGCACACTGGGTGCTCATAATTTGGTCTAGGGTGTCCTCTGCTTCTTTCCTTCCTTTCAACAGTTCCCACCACACCTCCAGCAACAATTTCACATCAGCTTCAGTACTGTCAATTGTAACATGTTTCACTAATCTCTCCAGCTCTGTGCACTGTTGGATTGATTCAAAGCGCCAAAGCAATTCAACATAGATACTGGAGAAGCCCATGGATTTGATGAGTTCAAACATTACTGTATGATTAATATCAGGGAGGCTGTTCTGGAAGGCAAATAATGGATCTTCCCTCCATCGGATATCAATATCCTTCCCTTTCTCATTCTCCAAAATTTTGCTCCATAGAATACACAGGATCTTCTTTCTCCAGTGAAGCTTCTCATGGTTGGTTACACACAACTGTCCACATACTTCAGTGACAGCCTGAACAATAGGGCGTCCAATATGTTTCCAGTCCTCTTTTCTCAAAGCAGACAAAGGCTCTGGCTGACATAACTGATTTGCCAGCAGAAATCCACCCTGCAAGACTGCAGTCTTCTCACAGCTCAGCCAGGATTCTGAAGGCAAAAAAGACAACACTGGTTATAAGGTAGCTGGTAAAATATATTCCTTCTTCACTATTTTAGCCCACATGTTTTTATATTAAGGTCTCTTTGTGCTTCACAACTGCAATGAAAGTCACATTAATCTGATTTTAATTCGTCTTAATTATTTCTGGAATAATCATATTCAGAGGTGTCTTGAGTACAGTAGTAATACAGGTCCAATGACAAAGACTGAACTTTCAAACACAGCTTGAATCAATGTGCATATTAGTGCTATTAGTTAAAAAAAATGTTTACTTAGTGTCATGATTAGTTATTACAATTATTCAGTCAAAACAGAAAACAGATTTCTTTTACTTTGTCTTTTTAAAGGCACAGTGTGCAAAATTTAGCAGTATCTACCAGCATTTAGTGGTGAAGATCCAGATTGCAACCAACAGATATTTAATTTCTGACTCCTCTCCTTTGAAGCCTGAACAGTTTTGGGCTACTGTAGAAACATGGCTGTGTAAGATGGCAGCCGCCATGAAAGGGGACCCATTTATATAAACAAACAATTTATTCTATGGGTAAGAAAGCTCAACGATTTTTTTAATGATGAAAGATGAATGAAACCTTATTTATTGACAATGCACCTAATTTCCACTAATACATCCTCCAGAATGTTACACACTGTACCTTTAAATAAAGAGAAAAACCATCCTTTTTCTATAGTTCACATTATAGTATACATCTATAGTATACATTGTAGACAGCAGGGTGGCGTAGTGAATATCACGTCTGCCTCACAGCAAGACGGTCCTGGGTTTGAGGCCCGGGCTTGGACATTTCTGTATGCAGTTTACATGCTCTCCCCATTTACATCATTTGGCAGACGCTCTTATCCAGAACGATCTTCCGATCATTAACCTATCACATCAACCACTAAGCCACCACTACCCATGCTTGTGAGGGTTTCCTCTGGGTACTCCGGGTTCCTCCTACAGTCCAAAGACATGCAAATGTTCCTAATTACCCCTAAGTGTGGATATGCATGTGAATTTTTGTGTGTGTTTCCCTGACGGTCCGGCGAGCTGTTCAGTGTGTATCCTGCCTTTGCCCAGTGTTGGCTGAGATAGGCTCCAACATCCCTGTGACCCTAACAGGGTTCAGCAATTTGGCAAATGAGTGAAAGTGATTATATATTGTATATTCCGATTCTGATTTTTGGGGTGACTATTTGATTCAGAATTGATTCTTGATTCAAATCGATGTTTGATTCATAACCATTACAAACAAAGGGAGCCAATTTCATGAGTAACTACATTCTTCTATAAGCAAGGAACAACTCTTCTATAAGAAAGAAAGAAATTGTATTACTAGAAGGCTGGTTTTGTAGATGTACTGATCTGCTTTGCTGCTTCAGAGTCGGTTGGGAGTTTAGTGAAGTGATGGAGTGTGTGTTGGTCAGGAGTTGGTCGTGCTGCTGCTCCGGTTCTTTTAGCTCCGGGTGATGGCGTAAGATGTGGGCTCTGGGATTTGAAGTGTTCCCTAAATACTTGACTTTTATTTTGCACACCACATACCCCATGTCAAGCTTCTTACCCGGAAATTGTAAAATCCGAAGTGCAAGCATTTGCCTTCAGCGAAGACGGCACTGGCTGTATTTATTTTTCCTCATGCATGTCAAAGCTAGGCTAAAAGCTAGTTCTGTACCCAGCACTCACTGGAACAATTCACGACGGAGGCCGCATCTGGACAAACGGTACGCGCTGTGAGTAAGGTTGGAAATGCTCGAAAAAAACGTGTTCTTAAAAATCGATTCTTGAAAATTTGGATCGATTCAGAATCCCAATAAATTAGAATCGCGATTCAGATGTGAATCGATTTTTTTCCGGCACCCCTAATATATATGAATATAAAATGTGTGTGTGTGTCCTTTCAGGGGACGGGCATTCCAGAGACAGATTATGGATCCACTGACCCTAACCAGGATGAAGTGTTTACCTAATTACTAACTGTGTATGAATGCAGCATGTATGTCGCACACGATACACACATTACTACACTGCATGCATGCCACACCCCTGGAGGAACATAGACATTTTATATAAGCATAAATACAGAACCACACTGCAGGAACCTGTAGCTTTACATTAAAATAAACCACAGACCAATAACAAACACAACCTCAGACCCACTGAATGAAAATATACAAGAGATATGAATAGAGTCCTTGTTTTTACTGTGTCATTACCCTGGTCCATGATCTCTGATACTGGAACGAAGGGAGGGAAGGATCGGATCCGTGCAGACTAACTCGTGTCTTCACTGCGGTGTGAATAAAACCCAGAAATCATCACTTAATCTGTGTCCGGTCCGCTCTGTGAAACACATGCATGTGTTAAACACTGCCACAATTCCGACATGCGGACAGAACCGTCAAAAACAGACACTTTTGTTCACACTTCCGCATCAACGAGCGTCGAGAGGAGAGAGAAGAGAGAACTACAGGAATAAATGCACACGTCTGGGTTAGTGGCGCCACCGTGCGTTCGGGCGACCAGGAGTCTCTCGCATCGCTGGTGCATTCTCAGCCCTGTCGTGTCCGGGGCTTTTTTATTGATTTGATTGATTTATTTTATTAAATAGTGCCTTGATATATTTTTGGAAAGGTGCATGATGTTGCTCAGGTGCTGCTGAATGGAAAAAATGAGCGAAATGTCCTTTGAATAGCGTTGAATAAGAGACCAGGAGCAGGTTTTACTTGCAGTTAAACTGAAACGAAAGTGAAAGCAGAAAGAGAGAGAGAGAGAGAGAGAGAGAGAGAGAGAAAGAGAGAGAGAGAGTTTGCATGGCGGTTTGCTGGTCTCTGAACCCGGGTTTATCATGAATACGGCTTCTGGTGGACTTTTCCTGGCTTTGTTGTTTGCAGGTGAGCTGTTTTAATGTCTGATCTGTGTGTCCTTTATAATAAATAAGATATAATACCATAAGCAGAGGTGAACTCACTCCCCGCCTGTCTTCTGTAAGCCACCTGACTCATGTACTTCCTTGTGATTAATGGCAATTCAAGTTAAATGAAAATGTTCCATGTTAGTGTGAGCACACTGTTCAGAAAAAGTCCTTTATCAGGACTATCTTTTACTCCACTCAATTCCTTTAATCCAAATATACTGACACTTACAAAAGTTCCTCTTTATTAGTCCTCTAAATAGAAATGAATTTCTCATGTAAGTCATAAATCTATATGATTGTTTGGGTCTGAGAAGGAAGATTTAAATAAAACTGATTTGAATGTATGAATGAGGACGGCAGGGTGGAGTAGTGGTTAGCACGTCTGCCTCACAGCAAGAAGGTCCTGGGTTCGAGTCCCAAGCTCAGGCGTTTCTGTGTGGAGTTTGCATGTTCTTCTCATGCTTGCATGGGTTTCCTTCAGGTACTTTAGTTTACGCCCACAGACCGAAGACATGCACCTTACACTAATTGGCTGTTGCAATTAATGTGAATGGCTGAGTGGGTAGGTTGGCACTGTGATGGTCTGGCAAGCTGTTCAGGGTGTGTCCAGTGTCGGTTGTGGTAGGCTCCAGCCTCCCCATGACTCTAACAGGATTAAGTGATTTGGCAAATGAGCGAGTGAGTGCATATGAGTGGGCGGGGAAGAACATTATAAAGCTCGATCGAGAGATAGGGTGAGAAGTTCTGTCATCCGGGAGGAGCTCGGAGTAGAACCGCTGCTCCTTCGCCTTGAGAGGAGCCAGTTAATGTTGCTCGGGCATCTGATAAGAATGCCTCCCGAACGCCTCCCTGGTGTGGTGTTTCGGGCATGTCCGACCGGGAAGAGACCCCAGGGCCGACCCAG
>JAQMYF010000013.1:17903285-17918341 GCA_030014195.1 Neosilurus mollespiculum | reverse complement strand
TTATTGGTAAAAAAATTTAAGTAGTGAGTAAAATTGACGGGCTCCCAATAAATTTTTTATATTTTCTTTTTCATTTTCAATGATATTTGAGGTATGTGCAATGCCGATGAAATTATGCATTACTGCTATCTAAGCATTAACTTCCATAATGTTACTTTCTGGAAGTATTCTGCACTTCTCTACACGTGGTACACAGTCTACAGTCTACACTACTTTTTTATTTAAATAAAAGAATGTTAATGCCCTCAAAAACTCATCATTCATAGGACATTGCACCCTCTTACGTGGAGTTAGGCTCAGAGTTCAAGTTACATTTTAATAGCTAAATAATAATGAAAAGGCTCTGCGATGGTCTGGTGAGCTGTCCAGGGTGTAGTCTGCCCTCTCCCAGAATTGGCTGAGATGGGCGCCAGCCTCCCCGTGACTCTAATTATGATTAAGCGGTTCAGAAAATGAATGAATGAATAATGATAAAAAGTACATAAAAGGTATTTCCTATACTTAGTTCATTTCAAGTTTACTAGTAATACTTGCTGTGAATCTACTGATTGTGAAGATAAAATCACAGTACTGTTTGTTAGAATAAATATCCAATTACTATAAATTACATTCTACAGTAAATCCTCATGTTTGATTTGGCACTGGTTTTTACACCGGATGCCCTTTCTGATGCAACCCTCCCCATTTACCCAGGCTTGGGACCGATACTAAGAGCACACCGGCTTGTGTGACCCCAGTGGCTGGGTTTATTTTTATTTATTATAAATTGCATACAGCTATATGAGTGACTTATCAATTTTTCCACATTAGTAAACTCCAGTGCTTTAAGATCAGCTGTGTTGTATGAACTGATTAGGACTTGATGCTGTTGCCTTTCATTTTGGCTGAAACATGATTCCAGTGTCCAGCTTGGAGACCTTTGAAAACTAAACCCTATCCCCCTGCATATGAAGTAATCATGTTGCAGCCTGTGATACCCCGTTAGCTACCACACTGTAAACACTTCAGTTAGGAATGACAGCTGTGCCTCAGTGCATCTTAGTACATTTCCCTACTCCAAATTTTCTGATATCTCTTTGGCCAACTGTCAATCACTTACCTTCACAATGAAGCATTTCATATATGATTAGTATTGTTATTGAAAATCCTACTTCCTGTCCAGTGTATACCAGATTCTTACCATTACAGTGTGGTACATTAGAGGTTGGTACAGTACTTCTTGTTATCGACAGTGAATAAGGTAATTGTGCATGGAATAAAAATCTCAGTGATCCACAGCTGAACAGCTCAGGCAAAGGATCTTTGGAAACAAACATGCCTGGGGGGGTCAGCAGTCAGAATAGTAATGGGTCAACACTTGGCCACACACCACAGTACTAAAATGGCCAAAGTGGAAACGGCTCCTCTGGGAACAGCTCAAATACAGCTTAAGGATGGAAAAATGAAAAGTTTGCATTACATCAGTGAGACTCTCATCCTGCCGTTTTACCCATCAGTTCCCATTAAGTCAATTTTTAGAACCATTCCATAATAGACTGTTTTGTTTGGAGCTAAGACCGTGGAAAGGCCAGTTCAAACTCAGCTCTGCTTGAATTGACCCCCTTGAGTGATGTTAGTGAGTTCCTGAAGCCGGCTGCCCTAAAACGCCTGTTGACTTCAGCTCATCGCTGTCTCACTGAGAGAGCATGTGGCTCGTACTTAATTACAGACGGGGAGAAAAAAACAAACAGGACTGGCTCACACTGGGAGCAGGAGGGAGTCTGTAATAAAAGTCAACGTGTGGCCAGGGTGAGCTTGTTTTGTTTCCAAAGCCGGGCAGTCTAGGGCGCTCTGCCAGCACATGCACCTGTAAGCCCACTGACAGGACTATAAGTGCTGGGAAAATCACTAATGACTGAATAAGTGTTTTGGAATGGGCAGGTAAAGCTTTTCTTGAACCCAACAGGAAATTTAGCATTGGATATTGACAGTGGAAAAGAGAGTATACTTAAGGTATTAGATCACATGTTATTATGAAGGAGAGATTGGAGATGCCCACTGGATCCAGACACAAATAGTTAGAGCTTGCGGTTGTGCATTCAATAATTATGTTTGCTTTGCCTTTACCAGATGACCTAATACCTTGTTGAAAGCATTTGTTCACCATTTGTAGTTAGTGGGCCATTTATATAATCACCAACCATTTTGTCCCATAAACATTTGTGATGGTTTGAACCTCATTTGAAGTCTCCAACCTCGTTAATTTTTGTTCATTTTTCTGCCCTTCAACACACGTGTGTGTGTGTGTGTGTGTGTGTGTGTGTGTGTGTGTGTGTGTGTGTGAGTGTGTGCGAGTGTGTGTCTGTATTACTTCTTACAGTCATCCTGTCCCAGTGTTGTTAAGTACTTGGGTCTAGAATGAAATCCATTCTTGTGCTTGTACACTGTAGTAAAACCTGTATCCATGTACTCATTTTACACTTTTATGTCCTGAACATGGAAAAAACTCTATGCCTGTTTCTTTGTGTTGTCTGTGTATTTTGACTCTCACAACACACACACACACACACACACATACTCCACCCCCAATCCCTTCAGTGTAGTTTCACACTGTTATTGAGTTTAGCCACTGCAGAGACCAGCTGTTACTATGGGAAGGTTGTTTTTGGCCTGTGAAATAGCCCATGAATACACGTTGTCTCTTCTCAGTATCTTTGAGGAACTCTGAGGACACACTTGTGGGATGGGTTTGACTTCTAAATATGTCTGAAGCCAACCAGACTGCTGGTTATAGTTTTATTAACAGGGGCAACAAGGAGAAGAACCATTAGGACTAAACCCAGTGAGCTCCTCTGGTAATAAAATGTATAAATAGGCGCAAGAAACCAGTATGTTCTCATGGGCGATGTATTATGTTAACACATTGAATATGGAATTCATACAGCGAAATATGATTCATATGACATTTAAAGTCAGCAGTACAAGTACATAAATTCTATCTATAGATGGCTTATTGCTTAAAAATTAGTGATTGTAAGATCCAAATTTCTGAATATTTTAAACTGAAAAGAATCACATTTGATCAGGTTGTATACAAATAAGTATACAAGGAACATTCTCTGCCTCACAGCATCAGGGTCCCCAGTTCAGTTCTGAGCTCAGATTACTGTCTATGTAGCATATAACATGTTCTCTTCATGTTCTGATAGATTACTCTGGGTTCTCTGGCTCCCTCCTACCTCCCAAAAATATGCCAACAATTAGATTGTTTATGCAAAAATACCACTAGGTATGAATTCCCTTCCAGTATTACGCCCAGTTGTTACACATCACACTTGGGGTCCACAATGACACTACCAAGGATAAAGCAAGTGTTTAAAAATGAATGAATGAGTGAATGAATGAAAGAGGGGCAGCTCGGTGGTTTAATGATTAGAACTTCTGCCTCACAGCAAGACGCTGTTCTGGTCCTGGGTCCAAGTTCCGGACCTGGGAGAGTGTCTCTGTGTGGACTTTGCATGTTCTCACCCATAGTTGGCTGGGATGGGCTCCAGATTCCCTGTGACCCTGATAAGGGATAAAGCGGTTCAGAAAATGACATGACAACAGAAAAACAAGAGACAAATTTCCAAAGATCCCTTAAAAGATGTTTAAAGCCCCCAAGAGGATACATACTCATTGCATCATGAGCATTTCTTTTTGACTCCAGCATAGATGCGACATGTAGCAATAGCACAAAGTACCTGCTCATGTAAAAAAAAATTGGAACAGCCAATTAGCCTAATGTGCATGTTTTAGGATTGTGGGAGAAAACCGGAGTACCTGGAGGAAACCCATGCAAGCAGAGAGAGAACATGCAAACTCCACACAGAAACTTCCTCACTGAGCCCAGGACTCGAATCCAGGACCTTTCTGCTGTGAGGCAGACATACTAACCACGACACCACCATGCCGTCCTCCACCTCTGTATTTTCTCTTAAATGTTTCCAAACTCCAGACAAAATCAATGGCAGTGAAAGTTGAATCCATTAAGTGATTTTCAGAAGAGGCTGATGCCAAAGCATTGGTTGATTGTTCATACTTCCACATGGGTCCATATTACTCTGCAGTGTATTTTAAGTGCAGCAAACTTACGCTCAGCTGTTATTGCTCTGATGGAAGGTTAGGTTGAGAATTCAAACCTATTTTTGAATGTTCCTAAAAAATTATGAACATTCAAAACCTCTACCCCACCCCACCCCACCCCCATCATATTACAACTTATTAATCTTCTTCAGAGGATCCCTCCAATAAAGATTCAAATGGGTTTTGAGTCTCATAAAAAGGATCGAAGTTTGATCCTATAGAAGATGAATCGGCAAAATGAGTCATGCTTACCAGAATTTCTGCTACTTTACTTGTGTTTGGACAGGTAATCTAATCCATATGACTTGATGATAAAATAGTAAAGACATTAGCTATTTTTCTAAGAGAGAGAGAGAGAGAGAGAGAGAGGGAGAGATCCAGCTGAGGAGTCAAAGGTCAAAATCAACCCCCTCCCTTGCTGTATTCCTCAAAGGTTCCCAACCAGTAAGTTAAATAGTGAACTGGGATGGAAAACCTTGCAGGCCTGCTGTCTCCCTGTATGCCCTCAAGCCTCACTGCTGGGAAGTGAAGTCATGCACACTGTTTTATCAGTCCTCTGAGAAGCCAGCAATTCGCTCTTTCTCTCCCTCTCACTCCGCATTAGTTTTTTTCTCTGTGACTTTTTGCCTTTTAGCCGTCTTGCCTTTCTCTAATACCCTTATTCAGTTCCCATTCCTGTCTCTTGACATTCGATTCCTTTTATTATTTTACTCTGGATTACTTTCAAAGAGTTGTCTTTTCTCTCTCCCTCTCTCTCTCTCTCTTTCTCTCTCTCTCTCTCTCTCTCTCTCTCTCTCTCTCTCTTAAAATTAGAAGCTTGCTCTCATCTTGTGATGTGTGTTTTTGTTCCGATGCGAAAAGGACACCGACACTCGAACAACGACATCATTGAGTCCTTTACTCTTCATTTTTGCTCAATGTAAGGAGTGGTGTAAATCAGTATCCTCAGAACTGAGGACAGAATCACGGTGTAGAGGCCCAGAGGCATCGCCATTTGCTCATTACTTCTGCTCCTGTGTCCATAAATCTCACATTCTCTGCTGGTTTATATACACACGGGATGCATTCTTTTCACAGTGGTGCACTCCATCCATTGATCCTCCTGTTCCGTTGCCTGGGGTCAGAACAGCCCATCCCGGATCTCACACCTACTGCTAATCATTAAAGAGGGAGTGTCAGGTGTGGACACATAGGTAATTGACTAAGGCACAATGTCTCCCTGCTGTGTTCTGAGGTGTTTGTTTTTGGTATTATCTGTCAAAACCATAATCACCTACTGTGTTTTTTCTGCTACGCTGATTGTGTCATATTTAATAAACTTGGTCATATATTAAAGGAATACAGTATTATTAATTCAGCCTTATCTCTATATACCACAGTTCTAGAGTATGTGCATGTGTATGACCAAAGACAATAATTTAGGTATGATTCCCTGTAATGAGAAAATAACAGAAAACTCAACTTGAAATGAGCTAATAATTAATGACCAAGGGTAGCTGTAAAAACAGCCAAAAAACAAAAACATTTACTGTACAGTGTTTTTAGATCAAGCTATAAGCTCAAAGGTCAAAGCTCTAAATCAGTATAAATGTTCTTAAAAAATTGCTAGGCTTTCACAGGGTTAATAACTTATAATTTTTGCTTGATAACTTGCAAATACCTGCCATTTATGGAAACTGAAACCAGGAACATCTGTCAAAATTATTTTCTGTGGCAATACATTACAGGGTAGACCAGTTAAAATATAATGGCATATTCCCTTAAGCGTGAGAGCAACTTGGGCAGAGGAAACCTTCTACCAAGACTTCATTCATAGCTCTTCTCTTCCTCCACAATGATAATCTCCAGGAGACTCTCAGTCTGATTGTCTTTTCCCTGCTCTTATCATTAACAGTGACAGACGCCCACCAGGCCTTCCTGACTGCAGCCTAATAATCCAAATGCAGTGGGGTGAAATGCATGAACCACTGTGGGGCAATTGTGGAGGATGGTACTAAATATGTTTGCTGGAAGTTTAAATTTCATTAAGCACACCAACAACTTAATATTAGTTAGTTGCTAGGTTAAAGCCTTAGCCACCATGCTAAGATTAGCTAAGATGAAACAAGAGCAACAGATATGTGTTGTTTCAAAATTGTCTCAACTAGCTAATAGATGCAAAGAAAAAGAAGCCAGTGGCTTTGTCAGATTAAGGTCTCTTAATAAAGCCTTTTACGTTTACAGAGTAATGACTACTGTTATGCATGTGGGTGAAAATATGAAATGTTAATGATACATAAAGATGAACTTATTTACCAGTGTACATGCTAATAGCTATTATACTCCACCAAAATGGCACAGCCTGATTAGTCCACTATTAATGATTTAATAGACATTACCCTGAGTGGATAATGCTTGAATCAAAGCAGTGGACATTCTGGGTTTGTTACAGTCACTTGTGTCACACTTTAAAAATAGAACAATTTTGCTTGCTTTTCTTGTGTTCTCACTTGGTATATACTAAAAATAGTTAATAGGTAATAGAAATAGTTTCAAAATGTGCCGTTACAGAATGGTTTTCTTATGTTTCTTTGAAGTTCATAGGAAAACTACAGTACAAATATCTTTTAAAACACACTCTGTTTGTAAAGCGCACAGAGCTCACGTGCCTTTGTCATACTTGTAAATCTGTAAAAATTGTTTAATTAGTTTTTATGGTTGTTCATTTTTATGTGTAATATATAATAAAACAGTTATTCACCTAAGGCTCAGTAGATGTTGCTGAATCAAATAATCAGCGAAATCCACCTCTGATTTGGAAAATAATTGTTAATTATTAAATCTTGTGAAAAATGTACAGATACCTTATGTCCAGCTGCTTTTATACAGTAAGTGATTTGGTTATATAGTGATAATGTGCAATATTTGAATTTGGCTGAAATATAAATACACCACTATTTAAAAGTGACATTGACAAAGTCATTTAGTATTTTACTTGATGAGTAACACGGTTAAAAGTGACATGTTTGAAAAATGTTTAGCATAAATTTACCAAATGCACAAATTGACTGAACTAGTATTCATGTTAAAAGAACTTCTACTTGTTTCCATTTTGGTGCTCCAAAAACCCACCCACATCCTAATGTGGTTGCTTCTTCTTGGGAAAAAATGTTCATGGGCCCCTGTTCATACATGAATAAACGAATTATATTAAGTAAGTTTAAACAAGCGTATAACTATTTCAGGCATGATATCATACCTGGCTTGCAAACTGGGCAGATGGTGTTGTATCTCAGTGCAGAAAGAGAATACTCAGGTGGAAAGACCCTGGAATGGAATCACAGTTGGGATAAGACTGTATTTCTCCTGTTTTTCTACCACAAATCTGTTGCTAAACAACATAATGGTCAGAATTCATGTACATCTGGTTCTCCATCATGCCTTCTTTCTTGTTTTTTCACACCGATTAAAAATCCTGATTCTAAACCCAAAAGGTTTTGAATTTAAAAAATTCTAAAGCATAAAATGCAATTGTACATATTCTATATATTTTTAAGAAAGACTGAAATATATAGTATATGCATAATTACTATATGTTTAGACTGCCTAATAATGAGTAATCTAAATAATAAGACTGCTTTTCTAACTGTTGCCTATATTAATATTATGTGTAATGAAAACCTTTACGTTAAAAGAATGCCAAACAGAAGAATATTCACTTGTTGTTTAAACCTATATATTTTCAAATAAATATATTAACTGCACAAATGAAACCATTTCTGCAGCAGTGACTGCAGGAGATCTGCATGAAAATGTTTCAATCCTCTTTATTTTAGCTTTGTGTATTTTTTTCTCAGTTTGATCAAGCTGATAGTTACTGTACATCCTGTAGAAAAATCAGTTCAGTTTGATCAGATCAGATCCTGGTTGTTTGCAAAGCTCCTGCACCATTGTATCGTTGTTATTTTAGAACTGATGTTACAGTGAACAGTGCTTAAAGAGTGATAAGTCTGAGAGTTGCCGATGAGCTCATTTGAGCAATGACAGCATGCACTCTCACTTGTCCACAGGTGTCAGCGTGATGAACAACACCTGGCACTTTTGCTGTCAGCAGGTGAGCACATGCACAACCGTCAGTAACGGTATGCACACAGTCAGGCCACAGTTTACAATTACTCATCGCACATACCGCTAACGCTTCTGTTACAGGTGTACGGCAGGACGTGTTGATGTACATGTGTTAAATGGAAGAGGTAGTGTCATAATGTGTCACTCATAACATTTACCTACTGTACACGGAGCACATAAAAATGAGATACTACATATAAAAATATATAAAAATAAACTATTCCACATAGTCCAGGTGTTTTTCTACTTGTATGTAAGTAAACATAGTTTTATGTAAGTTCTGTTTTCATATCGGCCATAATTATGGAATATGACTTGGGTGGTTGTCTCGCTGAATTGATGCTAATTGGCTGTTATGACTTGTATGACTACAGGCAACAATAAAAACATGTATTATTAAAAACATAACTGAAACCCAGAAAATAGAGGCTCATAGGCCACCACTCAGACTTGCACATAAAAAAAACTTAGTAAAGGGTAAAGAAGAAGGGAAAAACACACAGAGTAAATAAACTTTAGCAACCAGAAGAAAGTGAATAAGTACTTAAGTACTATTTTATAAATATTTTTATTTTGCAGTGTTTTTTTTCCAGGGATTAAATGGTTTCAATGTCATGTACTCTTTGTGTAAATGCCAAAAAACACTCACTAAAATTTAACTTTTTACAAACTGACAACTTAATACTCAGTCATGTAAGAAGTCATCTTGCAGTCATTACTGAGGCTTCTCTGTGTTAATAGCCCTGATGGTTTATTGTGTGTGTGTGTGTGTGTGTGTGTGTGTGTGTGTGTGTGTGTGTTTCTGTTAGAGGCTGGTCAGGCTCATCCACAACCAGCTTAAGGGAGAGGGTGATGTCATGCTGAACAAGACTTTCAGTGCTGGAGGGATTTAGTCGGGTTTCGGAACATGACAGGCAGGTTGTGGGAACAACTGAGGGATATGATAGACATGTCTTTTGGCTTAAGCTGCAACTATGACATCAGTGCACATACTGCTTCCTTGAGAACATGTCATCAGTGACATATCAGTGTTAGTCTAAACTACTAAATGATTGAAGGTTCCTGCCTCTCAGGAAAAGGTTGATTTAGGCTGAGGTACTTTAGCTTCTGTTTGAAACCCTGCGAGAGAGGCAGAAGCGTTCGTGGTTTCCCTTGTGTGTTGATAGAACGGTTTCCTCTGCTCCTTTATGCAGAGTGAATAAAGGTTAGTACAATTTCCAGTGCCAGTGATATGCTGTTTTCTCCAATGTTTATAGCTGAAATTGACCTTTATTTTAATTTTACTAAAACAAAAAGGACCCTCATAGTCATATTGGGCTTTGTATGACATTGTTGTGACAGATTCTCTATGTCAGGTGGATGGGGGAATAATTATTGCAAATCAAAGAAAGCAGAATTTGCTTAAATAACAATCACACAGGCAGGTTAAGAGAAATTCACAAGCATACAACTTCTATCCTTGCATTATCTATACCGATTATACATCAGGGTTGCACAGAAAGCTGGAGCCAATACCAACTGACTTTGGCCAGAGGAGTAAACCCTAAACAGGTTGCCAAAATATCACAGGACTAACACAGACACAAACAACCATTCTCACACACAATCACACAAATTGACAATTTATAGCCAGTTGACCTAATGTGCATTTTTTTTATTTTTTTGCATTGTGTAAAGAAACCAAAGAACCCAAAGGAAACCCATGCAAACATGGGAAAAAAATGCAAACTCGACACAATAAGACCAGTCAGCTGTGACGGGATGCTTTCTGTTAATATTTAAATTAAATACTTTGGTGTGAAGTGCACAGTGATGCAATTGCTAGTATTTTTGCTTCACACTGCTTTAAACGCCAAACTTTGATATTTAGCTCAGGTTACCATCTTTGTGGATTTTTATCAGGGTTTTAAAATGTGCTTCCACTGACAGCATAGATTTCTTTCCCCCATCTCAAAAAAATAGTGTCCTGTATTTGTCATTCCCATTCAGGATATATTCCAGCCTTGTACCCAGTGTTCCTGGGACATGCTCCAAATCCACCTTAATTCTAACCAGGATAAAGAGGTTACTGATGATGAATAAATGAGCATGATTCACAAGTTTTTACCTGTAATGAAGAGATGGCTTTTAAATTGCAAACTGAATCCATTTCATGCCGTGAAAGCTTTGACATATTCGTGATTAGCTGTGATTCCTACTCCCTCACTCATTCGACGAACCGCTTAATCCTGTTAGGAATCACATGGGGTACATCAAAAAAGTCATACAAATGTGAGATTTTTACTTTCCCATGTGACTAAATAAATACCATGCTAGTAACCAAGAATGGGTGGTGCTGTATGATGGATGTGGTTTATAGCAACTGGTGTAGCAGAGGCACAGCACTTTACATTATGGAAAATAGATTCAATTAAATTTTTTAGAATGTACCATGGCCTAATTCACTCATTCACTCACTCATTTGATGAACTGCTAAATCATAGTATGGTCGCGGGGTAGCTGAAGCCTGTCTCAGTTGGTACACCCTGTACCTATCTCAGGGGTAGACCCTGAACAGCTCACCAGACCATCGCAGAGCCAACACACAGACAGCCATTCACACTCACACATAGGGGCAAACTGGAACAGCCAGTTAGCCTAATGTGCATGGTTTTGGACTGTGGGAGGAAACCGGAGTACCCTGATGAAACTCATGCAAGCACAGGAAGAACATGCAAACTCCAAACAGAAACACCCGAGCCCGGGACTTGAACCCAGGATCTTCTTGCTGTGAGGCTGACGTGCTAACCACTACAGCATTGTGCTGCCCTGACCTGATTAAAACACAAATTAAAACTCATTGGCATTCCTACCTCTGGGTTTTATGTTCTCACAGGAATTCTGGGAAGATTAGACAAATACAGATACAAAAATAATGAAGATAGTGTCTTTGCATTGATTGATTGTTTGGTTAAAATTGGAGCCCAGTGGTGTGTAGATGGACAGCACAGTGCCTCCTCATGCCTCGTCTGAAGTACAGGAGAAGGACTGTAATTACTTGGAGCCAGTCCTCTCTAGAGGTCAGCTAGACTATAGGGAACACATTCCTCTACTCTCTGTCCATATCCCCCATTCTTCCTGATCCCCATCTAATTTCCATTCTTTCTCATATTCTACAAAAAACATCACCTCTTTCTGTGGCATTGTCTATCAGCCCCCTTGTGTGCTACACCATCAGGACACCAAGGGACTTTCGAGAAGAGCAGCCAGCTGATTAATGCAGTATATAAGATGTGTTCATTAGATTGTCTGTATTTTGCTAGTCGAGTGTGTAATGACTAATGCTGACTGTACGCGTGGCGTGTATATGTAAGATTTTTTACACAACCCCCTGCAGTTCAGACCTGCTGCATGAGCAGAGCCTCTCCTTTCTCATAAATCACCTCCTGCCTCTGGCTGTCAAAGACTGCCTGTGGTCACACATTACACACATTGCCAAGAATATTTGAAAAACATGTTTAAATCACTTTTATCATACTCCTGTCTGATTCTCCAAACCCTCCTCTCACTCCCTTTCTTACCACTCTGTCTTTTGGCAGCATATGTACCTAATTATGTTACGACTTTAAGGTGACAATGACATCACCAACCGGTTGTTATTCTTCTGGACGTGTTTGGATGTAAAGGTTTCCATGGAAGCGCTGATGTAATTGCAATACAGGAAAGCAGCAGCGATCAGCATGCAGGGAAATAAGTGGAGTTGTGTTTTAAAGGATCAGCAGGTTGTCGTCAGCTCTGTTCTAGATAAAAGCCACTAGAGATTACATCGTTCCCTGCATTCCTTCATGTTACTCCTCTATGCGCAAAGAGAAAAAGAGTATCATCGCTTAGGCTTAAATGGTTTGATAAATATTTTTCTTAGTATATACAAGGGATTACTCAAAGGTTGTAGGCTATGTATGTTTGTGTCTGTTGTTGAGAGTGTGTATACAGTGTAGCTGCAATACATGGCAAATGGTTTACTGTCTGGATTTCTGTGTATATGTGTAAAAGTGCAGTGACACAATAAGTGCACTTGAAACTGCCCTCAATAAGGTTTACTGCTGCCATACACACCGTACTTCACTTGATCTCTCACAGATGGAGAGAAGGGAGGGGCTTCAAGCAAACTCAAATGACTCTATAAAAGATGGGCGTGAGAAGGACCTAAAAATTATGGTATTCCCAAAAAATACTACATGTACTATTCATTAATAATGAGACCATGAGTAATTTCAGTATAAATCAAATTCAAAATATATCAAAAATAGGACGGCACAGTGGCATAGTGATTAGCCCATCCACCTCACATCAAGAAGGTCCTGGATTTGAGTCCCAGGCTTAGGCGTTTCTATTTGGAGTTTACATGTTCTCCCTATGCTTGTGTCGGTTGTCTCTGGGTTGTCCAGTTTCTTCCCACACTCCAAAGACATGCACTTTAGGCTAATTGGCTGTTCCAAATTGCCTCGTGTAAGGTTGTGTGTGTGTGTGTGTGTGTGTGTGTGTGTGTGTGTGTTAGCCCTATGATGGTCTAGCGAACTGATCAGGGTGTACCCCGCCTTAACCCAGTGTCGGCTGAAATAGGCTCAGGCCTCCCCGTGACCCCTAGTAGAAGTAAGCTCTTCAGCAAATGATTGGTTGTGAGTAAGTGAATCTTTTTTTTTCATTTAATATTCATTATTAAAAATTTTAATCATTTTAATTTATTAATAATTAATGAATTTTTTTCTTGTTATCATGAGAAAACATAATTAAAATATTATTGTAAAACCAGCATTTCGCAGCTTCCGATCACTGACTTGGTTGCCCAGGTCAAGAACTTTGCATATCTGTGTTATTAAGGGTTTTGGTTTAGTTATATTTGCTCTGAAAACGAGTGTGCTCAGTAGGACACCAGTCACCAACAGTGTCTCACTACAGAGCTTACTTTCATTTGAGTTGAGTTTATTTTATTTCAAGATTCAAGATTAAAGAGTCTTTATTGTAATTATGTTCACACATAACAAAGTTTTGTATGAGACTCTCAGCTTTAAAAAGGTACAATAAACTGCAATTAACACCATGAAGAGCAGCAAAAACACAAACAAAAACACAAAAAGAAACGAACAAAAGCCGAGAGCTCCAAGCTGCAGCGTGCGCACACGCCGCCGCCATCTTGAGAAAAAAAATTTGATATGTATATTCAACAAAACGTGCTGTGCACATTAATTCTGTAACTTTAGCAAGAACTTCTCCTTCTGAATCCCATTGTCTGCTCCACCACACATAGCTGCTTTCAGTTAGATTAATTATGCTCAGATAATACAAACAAGACGGTGTGGAAAAACTGTGTGGAAACACAGACAAAACCAGGCAAAATAAAGAGCAAGCAGTAAGCAGTCATACTGTATAACTCTTCTGGTAACGCCAGCTAACACACTTCAAGGAGAATTATGAAAACATTGACACTTACCACAAATAGCTTACAGTGTTTTCCTTCAGACATCTTCTTGGAAAAGGATAATGACATGAGTGAGTAATACTCTACACAGGAATTTATATACTTGTTTGTGTCTGCATTAATGCCCTTAATGAGTCTAATAGCTCACTATACTTTTATTATGTTGGCTACCATTTTATTGTCAATAAGGTTTCTGGGCAACCAAAAATCTATGTGGAAAGCACATTATTGAAATTTGTCAACCTCAGAAACCATTATTAACCACACATTAATAATAGTCATGATTTTCTGTAGCATGCTGGATAGAATTTCCTGACATATCCAGCAATTAGGAAGCTGCTGTGCTGTTCCAATGCATGCACTAATACTGCCAGCCCTGGAAATCCAACTCGTTTATAACACTATGAGTCTCTAAGAGCTCAGGGTGTAGAGTTCAGTAACCTGAGTCTGGACTATCAAAAAAAACTGTCTTTGATTTGTTCAATTCTACAGCACACAGCATTCTGAGTCATTTCTCAAGAAAATCTTAGGTCATGTGGTTTTTTGTTTGTTTGTTTTTTTTGGGTGCTTGTTCGTTATTTGTCTGTCAGTGTTCTATAATGTAGCAATACCTGCATAAGCGATCGGTCTTAAGTGATCTGATCTGATAAGCATGCTCTTTCTAGTTCAGGCCTGTGAGGTCTTACTGGGGATTGTGTGTGTGTGGGGAGGGGGGGGGGGGTGTCTCTCTGAGTACACTGCTTCGAGCTTCCATACCACATCTGATAAGAGGGAAGGGTGGGCAAGAAAGCCCTGCAGATTTAGATACAATAACAAACGTCCATGAATAAGTGCACCATTACGCAGGTCGAGACCTCCCTGCCTGGCTTCTCTCACTCATCTTGCGAGACATTCACAGGTTGAGCTTTACTTAAAGACTTATTGAAGAAGGGTCTGTCTTTTGCACACTATTGTGAAGAAGACACTTTTCAGTCCTGACACAGAAATTGATTCTCTTTTCCTGCTCAGCATATACACTTTTTTTGAGGGTCATAGGTGTACATGTTTACGCACCTATCTGTAATGTAATGTCAGTGAAGGGTTTGATTGTCCAGGCTATCATTGTGTAGCTATAAATGACCTCCTATTTACCTCAGTCCATCAGTGTTTATAGTAAACATAGAGTTGGAATGTAAAGTTGTTTTAGGCTCTGTGCTTGGCTTCATTGTGGGGTCTGCCTGGCCACTTGCACTGTGCCTCCTTACACCCTCACACCCCTCCTCTGTCCCATTCTTTTGATAAAGAGTTTGTTCTCTTTGGGATCTTGTATCTCACACACACACACACACACACACACACACACACACACACACACACACACACACACACAGAGAGAGAGAGAGAGAGA
>JAQMYF010000013.1:17858812-17874210 GCA_030014195.1 Neosilurus mollespiculum | reverse complement strand
AACGGCAACAGCCTAAGCTGAATGTCGGGCAAATTTGTGGGGAAAAAGCAACAGTGATAGTAACCTTTTTTAACCCTTAAGACCTGTTTTCAGGAGAAATGAAAAAACACCGGAAACACATTTACACTTGAGGTCTTTATTCTGTAAACATATTTTAAGTGTTGAGAAGGAATGACAACATTGCAAAGTGGTAAATAATTTACAGGTCCAGCTTTTTCTAAATGTGTTTTGTAAGAATTAGCACTGAAATAAGTGTTTATTTAAAAAAAAAAAAAAAAAGAAGAAGAATAAATTAATAAAATATGTTATAATATTTGAGTGTAATAAAGGTAATAAAAATAAAACATTGTTTCCTGTTTTAATTTAAATTTCAACATACAGCATCAACTTTTTCTGATTTATGGTAATTAATTATATAGAGTTTGAATTAGTCTGTAATTATTCTGCACTCCAAAAATATGCTTCTTACCGCTGTAGTTTCTGTGAAGATGTACTGACTACCCATGTAGGCACAAGCGAAGGCTGCAACCACTGTTACCAAGAAGTTGAACACAGTAACGACGATGGCTTTAACAGATCGCACTGTAAAACACAAAAGTGAATAATACTGTGCATTCAGTGAGAGGTTATTAGAACATATATTAACCCTTATTTCAAACAAACTCAAAAAGATCTTAATGGTTCAAAAATAAAAAAAAGCTGTTATCCTGCAATGGCCTGGCGAGCTGTCCAGGGTGTACTCTGCCCTCACCCAGAGTCGGCCGAGATGGGCACCACTCTCCCGCCGACCCTAATTAAGATTAAGCGGTTCAGAGAATGAATGAAGAAAGCTGTCATGCTTTGTGAAAGTCTATCAAAGCACTTAGTTGCAAAGTTACAATCAAATATCTTTAAAAAATAAAATAATTTTTGAAATAAAACAAACTCTACATGACAAAAAACACACAAAAACCCAAAGTTGATTAAATGTTTGTTGTTGTGATAAGTGTAAACAGTTTTGTGTCAGAAGGACAAAGTGTTTAAGAGTTATGTGCCTTTGTCTTTATTAATGTTCTTTGGGTATATTAATTTAAACAGCAAACGTACCTTCAGAAACTTAAATCTGACTAATTAGAAAAAAAGACTTGAACCACATAGGATAAAATCTGTAGGAGGGAAATTCTAAGCTTCATATTACACTTATAAAGATATTCAATTCAGAATGTAAGGTATTAGTGGTATTTAATGTTACAGCCACAAGATTTGTCATGGTAAACCCAGTAAGTCTACCAAATTTCATGACAATTGCTTACATTACCTTCAAACCCCTGGTTTATATTTCCAAATAAGGATTACCTTGTCCTCCAAAGTCTGCTAAGGTTCCAAGATTATTAATTTCCTGAAAATACAAAAAGATTTCATTTTAGAATTAAATTTATATTTATTAGCACAAAAAAAAGGAAGCAGAAAAACAGCACTAACCTGAGGATTGACATTCCGTGTGATTCTTCTATATTCTTCATTTGCCAGCTTTGCTTTAATCTTCTCCAGACGAGCCACTAACTGGGGGTTCTGCTCACAATGCATGCACCGTTGTCAAAATTTATGTTTACAATTATACAATTTAAGCATGCTAACAGCAACTTTTACTCACTCTTGGAGGTGGCTCCACTTTAGGAAGATGAAGCGTGCTGTCTTCAAGTAGCTCATGAAGGTAAACTGGGCACCCTGCAGCGATTTAAGATCTGCTAAGTCTCCGAGCTATTAAACTTAGATTGAAGCACCCTGTTTTAGATATCCTTAACTAAAATGGTACTTTAACAAAATACCCTTGTGTTGTGATACCCTGCACCATACATTAAAGCAAACAAAATAAAACAAACTTCTATTTATATAATGCAAGGTGCAGTGCACTAACTCCAGAGGCAATGCATCAACAATCAAGGTCGCAAACATGAAGCAAATAAACAAATATACAAGCAAACAGCATACACTTTGCATATGCATGGTGCAGACATTGTCACAAACTGAGCTTAGCTTTTCCTACCATTTTGCTGAAGAAGTTTCTGCAGTTTCCTGGCAGTCTTGAATGAGATGATGGTCTGCTCTTTAAGTGCTTCTAGTTCATCAAGGAGATCCCGTGAAATACAAGATTTTTTCTCCAATATCTCTTTTACTTTCTCATGAAATCCTTCACCGAGTGTAAATGAATTCGCCATGGTGTTCAGGACTATTTGTGGAGAATCTTGTCATCAGAATGTTTACCAAACAGAATGAATCTCACTGTTAGCTGTTAGCTGTTAGCACTCAGCTGATGTGCAGGTACAGTTAGCCTACGTATACTCCAAACAAATAAGAAATGAATTAAATTACAATTACACTGTATTTTTGAAAATAAGTAAAAAGTATTTATTGTTTACTACACCTGGAACTAGTCCCATATTACACCTATATCAAAGATACCGATATATACATCACTATCTACATCAACTTCGGTCGTTTAGAGAAACACATCAGCTGACTGGTCGCCTAATGATGACGTTTTATCTGACGCCATCATAGAGAGCGACGCTCTCCCGGACTGTTTACTCTTTTACAGAGAAGTCAAACTGCAGCCAAGAAGAGACTGATCTGTAAACCAAAACAGAGAAGTCCAGACCAAAGAAAGGCATTAATGCACTAGTACAGTCTGTATTCACAGTTAAAAAAACAAACAAACAAACCCAAAGAGCTGAATGTGTTAAGAATAGAGTGAAATTCAGAACAGCAAATTGGAGGAATTATAAATTATATTCAAATAAAGCAAAAGGAGCCTTGAGGTCGAGTAAAAGATGGATTGAAGAAGGTGAACAAAACTCTGCTTTTTTCTTAAATTTGGAAAGCATGATTAAGATAATTTCATCCTAACAAAATGTTAATGGCTCTGTGACTAAACAAAGGAAATCTGATTATAGCTCCAGATAATATAGTGATCTGTATAAATCCAAACACTGTCAGCACTCAACAATTGCATTTTAACTTTTCCCTAATAACATCCCAGATTAGCTGAGATTATAAATCAGATTAGCTGAGATTATAAATCAGATTAGCTAAGATTATAAAACGCAGACGCCCTTGCCGAGCCCGGGGGACTCGGGGCCCGGGACCCTGTTGCTGTGAGGCGGATGTGCTAACCACTACACCAGCTTGCCGCCGTGCTTAATGTGTGTGTGATGAGAATATAACTGTAGTTCATTGATTTCAGTTACACTTCCGAGCACTCGAATGCTTTAGTAATAGCTGTTTTATGCTGAACTGATCAGAATGATTACAAGTGATCAGAGGTTGAAGCAAGGCTTGGTGTGCGGTGAAGAGGGTGAGTAGTTACACCTTATTGAGTTTACAAGTATTTTTAGGAGGTGGTGATCCTTCACACATTCAGTTGTTTGTTTGTTTTTAACTGTTGCTGTTATATTTTCATATTGGCTGTTAGGTTGCACATCAAGCAAACAAAAATTGGAGTATTTTGACATGTGATTGTGATTATTTTCCATACACATACACATACTGTACACACACACACACACATGTAAATATCATAAACATATCTGTTTTCTGTGACTTATCCTGATATGATTATTTTCCTTTGCCTTCTTATATGTAAATGCTGTTTGGTTATGCATTTCCTTCCTTTTACTGGGCTACATGCAACTCACACTTAACGGTGATAATACAATAAACTCTCAAATGTCATAAGGACTCTGGTGAAAAATTCAGTTTGGTCTGACCAGCTACCAGCTGTTCAAAACACAGCTCCATGCTGGTATGGAGACAGTCTCTGAATTACTGCTGCTGATGAAACCTTGTAAATGAATTATTTTGCAGATAATTACACAACAACATGCCAACTAGAGGGGAAAACACACACTGAAAAATCTGGTTTAAGCTGACTAGTGCCCAGCTTCCAAATGTTAACCTGAAATGAACAGACAAATTATTTTACTTTATGATTATTACTTATACTGATAACCGTTATGACTTATACCAATAAAACTATTTTCATCAATCAGCATTTAGCTGTGTTCTGGATGGCTGGTACAGTAGCTAATTTGACCAAGTAGGAGTTTCGGATTCAGCTTATTCAGGTGGGCAAATCACACCAGTAAGTAATTGTGTTTGGTTCATGCTTGGATTACAAAACAATGGGCTTCATTCCTCAATGTGTTCTTAAGCTTTTTCATCCCCCAGTGCAGCTAACTGAGTTATGAAAGGCCAGTCATGTCTCTCACTGTCTGTTTTGAGATGCATGTACAAGATTTCGAATGGCTTTCGAAAAGAGTAGGCTGCATTGCTTTCAGCGTGTTTCTGCCCTGCGATGGCCAGGCGAGCTGTCCAGGGCGTACTCTGCCCTCGCACCTCCCCGTGACCCTAATAAGAAATAAGCGGTTTAGAAAATAAATGAATGAATGAGTTTTTTGATAAATTTGTCCTTAAAAAATTTGTGAGAAAATCTATGCCAGATTCATGACATGTTCTTATACTTCATTTTTGTTTGCAGCTGTGTTCTTAGATTGCTGAATTCCACTGTCTTGGTAAGTTGAAAGCATGTGCCAGTTGCTCTAATTTGCATAGGTGAACACCCCCTAATTACCCATAAAAAGATATAGGGTCATGTGCATGCACAAATATTCATGAAGACGAAAACCTGACCTGCAGCGTCCAGGTCATGTTCTGACAGAGATTCAGAAGGTATTACTTTGTTTAGTACAGGTCTGAGATTTTTACTACTGTATAGCTTTTAAGTAAAAGCAGTGGCTCTTCTGCTTTTCTGGTGATCTGCTATAAAAAGCTTAGGCCTACTCCATCTTAAGACATTTGCTTTTGCAGCAATAATCAAATGTTATAGGACTAAATAAATAAAACATTAGACCCAAAGATCACAAGGATGGTTGCAAATTGTTACAATTTATTTAAGGGTCACTCACCTGGGCCAGCACCCACTGTAGTGAATCCTGGGACCTCACATTTGGAACCCTCCAGCAGGACCTCCTCTCATGCCCACAGGTCCTGTTCCCCTTGTCTGATCTCGGGAGCAGTCTTGGACAAATTAGAATGAATAGCCCAGACACGGATAAAAACTCTCCACCACCTTGAGCTTGAAGAACTTGATGTGTGATTTTAGCAAGATGGAGCTACAGCACCCACAGCTCAAAGATCATTTGAAGTGCTGAGTAAAATGTTTCTGGATCAGGTGATCTCATTGCATGGCAATGTTGGGTGGCCGGCCCTTTCCCCTGACCTTTTTTCTGAGATTTTTTTCTGCAAGGCTACCTTAAATCACAAGTGTATACTCAACAGCCCCAAACTCTTGAAGCCCTTAAGGTTCCTATTCAGCGGGAGATAGCCGCTGTTCCACCCTGACATGACCCGTCAAGCCGTGGTAGCCTGCAGAAATTGCCTCGCAAAAGGTGAGGTCAGGGGAACAAGCCGGCCACCCAACATCGCCACGCGACGTGATAACCTGATCTGGAAAAATTTCCCTCATCACTTTCAATGATGGCCACCATTTGAAGGCTGCTATCTTTAAAACATGATGCATAAAAACGGTTTTGATAAAGTTTCATGTGTGCAAATAATAATTGTATTATCTTTAAAGATTTTATTTCATTTACCTTTGAAATGTGAGAAGATTTATTGGGCCACCCTGTATTATAATGAAGATTAGAATGATGTCAAGCTAGAATTTATTGGCCAACAATAAATTATGAAGTGGAAGCAACCTTTTTTTTTTTTTTTTTTTTTTTAAATAATAGTCAGTGAAATGTTATGTGATGGTGTGCAACTGTGCAGTCCAGGACACTGCTTAATTCTCCGGCAACATGGACAGTGATTAGCCATTCATGGTCAGCTGTGTCTGTCAGCAGGGGTTTTATTAGGGGATACAGCCTGGTCTGTGTCCAATTTTCCAGATGGCTGGTTGGAATTTCATGTTGTTCTGTTATAAGCTAGAAGAGATGAGTCTTGGAGCCTTCAAAGCAACATGGTATAATAGAACAGGTTGAGTGTGTATCCATAGGAATTAATCATGTCTCCTCCTCTGCAGTTACAATGTCCGTGAATCTTAACACACCAGGTTACATTTGCCTGGAATGAAGTCATTAATTAAAATATTTTAAAATTAAAACATTTTCTATAACAGTGGGAAACTGAACAAAAGTGTTTCTTTGGCTGTAATGACATGCAGTATAGACATAATATAAACATATTTAACAGCGTTCTACTGTGTTTATATTCAATTATATTAATTTTATTGGTGCATAACCTGGGTATTGTATACATAACTGGAAGTGGCCTTCTGCAACATAATCAAGGTTATATCTTATTGGGTATGTCACGTGATGCCGTACAGCCATTTTTATTTTATTTATTTATTTGTTTGTTTGTTTATTAGTATTTGTAAAGAGGAAAGGTGTAATGTACAATTTCTACACACTGATGAAAATGGTGTGGTTTCAAGCCAAAATGTTTGCCTGATTATTCTTTAAATAAATTTTTGAACAGAGTTGAAACAGATCACTTTTAAATATTTACAATAAAACATGCCTGAACACTTCAGAGATAAAGCTTTAAAGCTAACAATCTTTCAATCATCAAAACATCAAAGCTCAAAACACCCCCCCCCCCATTTTTGCAGCACTTTAAAGGCACTTGCACTTTCATTTGATTGTGGTTTCTTCTTCTTCTTCTTCTTCTTCTTCTTCTTCTTCTTCTTCTTTTTCAGTTGCTGGATCAAAGGAACACTCTCTCAGCTAAATTCAGGTCTCAGACATTCTTCATCTGTGTCATATTATGAAAACTCTTAGCATCTAATCTTATCTACAGAGCAAGGGGTATCTAATTTTATCTACAGAACCAGAGGACCAATATAGCTGCAGTTCTATGCCTCACAGTGAATTAAGGGCAAGGATGAACTGATTAAATACTCTATATGAATTCAGGTGTGATGGTGGCAGTGGCGGTGGGTGTATTGTGGAATAGCGGTTAGCACTCCTGCCTCACAGCAAGAGGGTGCTGGGTTTGAGCCCTTTGGTCGACAAGGGCATTTCTGCGTGGAGTCTGAACATTCTCCCCATGCTTACATGATTGCTGATTTCCATCCCGTGTGTATATTCCTACTTTGTGCCCAGGTTTGAATGAAGTGTGGAATAAAAATGTGCAACTCCACTGGCCCTTTGAAGATAAAAGGGTTAGAAAGGGTTCCAGACTAGAACCAATTAGGAAACTAAGAAAAGGGTTTATTTGCTAATACAGCACCTGAGACAGTGTTTTATGTGTGCGGTATAAATGCACTTGCTTCAGCACCAGGTGTCAGTAGAGTGAGATGTATGCAGTGCAATGGCAATCTGTGCAAACACATCGGATTTGCACCGTGTACACCAGAAACAGATGAAGTACTCGAGCTTCTTTGCAGCACTTACATTGTATGACCCAATGTGCATGTTTTTTTTTTTTTTTTTTTAAGATTGTAACCTATATATGAAAGTTAATTTGTGATTATTTCAATAGCTTAGACTATAAGTCATATATAATGCAACAAAATTCCGGTTTGCATCCGTCTGTATTATTGAGTTATTCAGGCAAACAGTTATTCTTTGTCAAGGATTGATTTAAAATTTCCGTCAGTATTATGACTGAGTTCAGTGTTTGGCGAGTTGCTGAAGGATGATGCACACTGCCCGACCCCTCCCAGATGGAGGGGGGAATGGGGTGGGAGGCTCTCTGCACCATGATCCACTGGTACAGCCTGCATTATTCTGGGAGAAAGACACAAATCCAGTCTGTAAACACTGAAGCATCGGACAGGAGCCACCTTAGAGATCAGAAAGCAGTGATACGAGTATAACCAAAGATAACACGTCCTGCAAATATAGGCAAAGTGCACGTGATGGAAAGGGCTGGGATGACTTTGGCAAGGAGGAAAGCGGACACCACCGACATGCACACTCCTCTCTCTCCTCTCCTCTCCCTTTCTGAGCTCGCTTTACTTTGCTTCGCGGTGTAGGAGGATCTGAAGACACAGACACACGAAAATATCTGTTCAGCACCTGGGACTGCTGTGCATGGATTTCTGCACTGGGAGTTTGAGCATTATAGGACTGTTATTCTCCTCTCCCAGTCTGCGGCCATGCTCCAGGCATCCTCAACTGATCTGTTCCCTACCTGAGGGACACCAAAGGAAATAGGGTAGCAGTCCTCTGGGTTATATTTAGCGGATGTGTCATGTTTGTCGCGTTGACCTTAATTGGATGATGGGTTTATTCATTCACGGTAGCTCCTGAGCTATTGCAGCTGAGGGGGGAGGTTGGTGCACCTGGATCTACCGTTTCCGGCATGCTGTTTGTTGTTTATTTGTTTGCATGCACTGCTGAAGTTTGTGGTGCACGCGGATGATGGGGAAAGCGTGTTCAGGGCTCGCGCGTATCGTCCGTGTCTGAAGTCAGAAGATGCACAGCTTTATTTCTGAGAGATACGTGCACGTGCCTGTCAGCACTCTCTCCGGGACAGGTGTGATGTAAACAAACCAGTGACGCGGCTGTAGACATACGTCATTTTATTTTACCAGGCGTTGCCCGTGGTGTTCGCGTTCACGTTTATTGCTGAAATGCTGTGAGAAGTTGTCGCCAAAGCGGGACGCGAGAAAGTGAATCCTGTGTGTGTGTGTGTGTGTGTGTGTGTGTGTCCGGACTCGGTCA
The DNA here is from genome assembly GCA_030014195.1 of Neosilurus mollespiculum. NCBI lineage: Eukaryota > Metazoa > Chordata > Actinopteri > Siluriformes > Plotosidae > Neosilurus > Neosilurus mollespiculum. Next base: position 17,865,499 of record JAQMYF010000013.1, on the reverse strand, counting down.
TGGGAGCGAAGCAGGCGAAAAGCCCGGATGAGACGGGCGCCAGCCCTCAAAGCGCGCGCAGCAGGAGGACACCGACGCGCGAGCGCAGCAATGACGTGCGCTCCTCGCTCGTGCTGCGCGCAGGGGAAAGACTCGCGCGCACCGGACCTCCGCCTCCATATCAGCGCCGTGTGGGTATGATCCAGGACATGATGCTCATGGCCAAGCAGGGCAAACACGACGAGGCCACAGAGATGCTCAAAACCCTGCGACAGGTACGGGAGTCGTGAAACAGCGGCTTTACCAACAGAATTAAATCATAAGCATCAAATATAACCACACTTGAGCACAAGGATGTGAGACATTACACTTTACAAAACACCTAACAAACACAAGATCATAGGGAACACGAACAGATGGAGGTAGGACATCACATGGTACTGTATGACTACTGCACTGGAGTTAAAAGAATAGGAATACTGCACAGATAGCAGACTGCATCTAGAGCTCTAAACACACTGCTGTCCATGACAGTCATCATGTGAAGTGTTCATGAGGATGACTGCATGAGGAATTACAGCAAGGTCAGCGGAGATCAACACTAGCTGAAAGAGCCAGGGAGCCAGTTACAGGCCTAAAGGCAGATATATAACTCAGTGGAGAAGATTTCTTTATATCAAACATTTATCATTTGCATGTCATTTGCGCAAATTTGTTATATCCTACACCATTTTTGCCGAGGGCCACATCACTAAATTTTGAGGTCATCAAGGGCCAGATAATCTAGTCAAAAAGGGCAAAACGATTAGTTTAGTTTATGATTTGTCCAGGCAGTGGTGGCTTAGTGGTTAAGGCGAAGGGTTACTGATACAAAGGTCAGTGGTTCAATCACCACTATTGGGCCCTTGAGCAAGGTCCTTAACCCTCAGTTGTATAAAAAATGATAATTGTAAGTCGCTCTGGATAAGAGCGTCTGCTAAATCTTGTAAATGTTTCACTTTATTTACTCGAAATAGATTTGCTGCCACCTAGTGGATGGACGACGAATTATATTTCATTGTAATGGTTGACCCGAAGAATGTACGATAATCATGTACTTTAAAAGCACTAGCGGGCCACATAAAATGAACTGGCAATCTAGATTTTGCCTGCACTGGCCTTGAGTTTGACACCTGTGTCCTACATTGTGTATAGTAAATTTTTACTTTTAAATGTAAGGTCCACTTCACAGTTCCATGGTCCATGGTTTGATCCTGGACTGTCTGTATGGAATTTATGTGGGTTTCCTGTGTGTGTGTGTGTGTGTTTAATTTTTCTTCCCACTGACCAAAACAGTCAGATAAGCAGAATGGCTGTGCTAAAATGCCCTAGGCCTGAATATGTGTTTTCTTGGTGCCCTGTGATGTTCGAGGAGCTTTTGCAGACAGAGTTCTCTTGCTTTTGCCCAGCTCTTTCTCCACGATGGGTTCAGGATCCATCACAACCCCCCTGACAAGGTTAAGGCAGCTACTGAAAATGAATGAATAACAAGGGCACATCTTTACATTTTTACCAATCAACCCCTTGTTTGTCTGAAATTTATGTTTGCTAGTTGCTTATAATTGAACTGGTATCACTTTTCATATTACAGTTAACCAACTTGAATTCTGCAGAGGGAAGTGGTATAAAACACTGAAATTTGAGCCATATAGTTTCCTATAACATATCTTTAATCAGCAAGCTCAGTATGAGTGGATATCTGTATAAGACAATGTGGGACAGATCAATTACAGTGGTTGCAAGCATTAAGACTCCTCTGTTAAAGTCCCACAGGCACCATCGGGCTTCTGCTACAAGTCCACCTCCATACCAGATGTGTAGTTTCTCCATGCTTGGACTATTTACTGGTGGATGCATACTTCACCCTCATCACAGCTGCTGAGATACATGCCTAGCGGCTGGCCTTTCCTGCACTGCTGATGCAATTAGAATGGCTGTGCAATTTATTACTGTGCTATGTAGACACTTTCATTGTCTAGTTCTTGCAGTGTATGATGGAGGGATCAAGAAGAGAGGGTTGGGGCAAAAGGATTTTCTGTAGGGATATCAAGGATGGAAAGAAGGTCCTGTTGTGGCCCATACCTCTCAGGGGTGAAGACAATAAAATGAACTCAGTAGAAGTGGAATTCTGAGAGAGAACGCCATTTGGTTGATGGTGATCCTCACTATGTCGGAGCTTTTTGTCTACCACTAGAGGAATACTCAAGAGGTTTTCAGCTTCTCTCTTAGCTGCAGTTATGGGGTATATACAGACAATAATTTTGAAAATGTAAGGGCAGTCTTGATGAATGAGAAGCAAAAACACCTTTTACACTTTACCAGAGGTGAGGCTTTGAACAAGGAAGGTTACATGTTGGAGATGATCTGGTTCAAATTTGGGATCCAGGATTTAAAAAAAATTTAAATGACCCTTTAACATTGTGAGATGGGAAGATTTTTGACATTTTGGTTCATCTGGGAGATTACTGTGGTTGGTGCAGGTCTGTGTGCACCATGTTAAAAAATGCTTTCCTAAATTATTTGATGTAGTCTTTCATAAAACTGTATCTCACAATTTCAAAGATGGGAGTTTTTAAAAGTAAAATTATGTAGTTATATGAAGGGCTAAGAACCATAGTGGTGTAACCACCAGAAAGCTATTTTTGAGAAAAATGTCATGAAATTCTTTGCAATAAAAAAAAAATTCAGGGATAGTGCTCATGATATGATTCAAGGTTATAAGGAAGATGAAGGGTCCATTCTGGCACACATAGACCTTATCCACATCCGTCAAAATATCACCTTGTCTCATTTTTCAGTTTTTGTGGGGTTTGTCAGTTTTAGACCACTGTGGCTCTCAGCCCTTCTTAATTAAAATACAGTAGCTCTAAATAAGAAGGTAGTGTTGCAACTTCACAGATCCACAGTCCTTGTTTGTGTAGTGCTTTGCATGTCCATGTGGGTTTCCTGCATGTCCATGATTCTCAGGTATCCTCCCACCAACCAAAGGCATGCTCATAGGTGTAATGGTTGCACTAGTTAGCATGCATGAATCTGTGCAATGGACTGGTGTCCCTTTCAAAGTGTATTATTGCTATGTTTTCCTGAGACAGATGTTTTCCTAGGCACCACTGTCTACAATAAAGTGGTTACTGAAGATTAACGATAGAGTGAATGAATGTATTGCTCTAGTGTTATAAAGGCAAAGCTGTCAGCTGTGATATTCTCATCTCGGTCTCAATCTAAAACCTTTATGATTAGATTTTAATGGTTTGATGTTGAATTAGTTTTATATTGCTTGATATATAGTGTTATACTTTACAGTTTAATAGATACATTTTCATACATTTTAAACATTTACTGACAAAATTAAATTTTTGCAGTTGTTCAGTTCAGTGGTATTTCTGTAGGTTAGTCCAAATACATTGTGCAGTTAATGAGAAAGAGAAAGGTGAGAATCCTGTTTGCTATGTAGTGCAACCTTTTCCTAAGGAACTAATAATGGATGAACTTTTGTTTGAAAGGAAGATGATTAATAATGTAGCTCCATGAATGAGTATGGTGCATTGCTGGCTGTATTGCTGAATGAGTTGTCCTTTCTGTTGTTGTTGTTGTTCTTTTTTTTTTCATTTAGTATTTTCAATGTCCTTGTGCATTTGCAGTTAGGTCTATAAATATTTGGACAGTGTCACAATGTTTGTAAATTTGTCTGTGTACACATCCACAATGGATTTGAAATGTAAACAAAATGTAATTGAAGAGACTTTCATTTGTAATTAAGGAGGTGTAACAAAAGAGGTTTAATTGTAACTTTTTAGGAGTTGCAATTATTTTTACACATTGTCCCCTGATTTTCAATCAACTGACTGAAGCCGATTCATTTTAAACTTTTAAAAATTTTGTTGGGTTTGTTTTATTTGTTTATTTATTCATTTATTCCATGAAAAATTCATTTAATTCCCTCATTTGTGGAACTGTTTAATCCTAATGGGCCATGACAAATTAAGGCAATAAAATGTCTGGAATTTATTCCAAGTGTTGAATTTGCATTTTGCAGTGAATAGGAATTCTCAATATGCAATCCAAAGACATGTCAATGCAAGTAAGGACGGCATCTCATAAAAATAAATACACCTATCAGAGAAATAACTAAAACATTAAGCGTGGCCAAATCAACAATTTGGTACATTCTTTAAAAGCAGGAATACTATGGGGAGCTCAGCAATACCAAAAGACCTGGAAGAACATGAAAGACAACTAAACTGAATGATTGTAGAATGAATTCCTTAGTAAAGAAAAACATCCAGTCAAGTCAATAATACTCTTGAGAAGGTAGGCATATGATTGTAAAATTTTTTAGTCCTTCATGAATGTAAATACAGAGGGTTTTACCTCAAGATACAAAGCACTGTTAACACTCAAGAGAAGAAAAGCTAGATTAGACTTTGCGAGAATGTTTGCCCAGTTCTGGAACAAGATTCTTTGGACAGATATAACCAAGAATAAACTGTATCAGAGTGATGGAAAGAGAAGAGTGAGGATGAGAAAAGGAAGGGTTCATGATCCACAGCATGCCACACAATGTGCAAGCCACACACTGTCACACAATGTGGACATGTGCATATATGGCTGCCAGTAGAATAGAGTTGCTGGTGTTGCTGGTAATGTGTCAGCTGATAGAAGAAGCAGGATGAATTCTGAAGTTTATAGATCTATAACTTCTGCTCTGATTCAGTCAATAGTATAAAATTAATAGGAAGGCACTTTACAGAACAAATTGAAAACTAGTGCAAAATTGATTTAGCAGTCAATCTGAAGATGGTCCAGGCGTGCAATTATGCATTTTGAGAGGTAATAAGCTGATGCTAGTGGGTAGTGGCATTTTCATGTGGAGAGGCAATAAGATGAATTCTTGATTCTATTTTTTGAAAATGTTATTGTGTTAGAAGTTAAACAAGTTTACTTGCATCTTTTCATAGCTTTACCAAAATTCTGACAGTGTGACATTCATAATTTTGACAATTTTGACACTGCAAAATCATGAAAAGCCAAGGCTAGTGAATAGCACTGATTTCAAGTTGTGAGGCAACGTGTTGAGGCTAGCAGCTAGTACCGATTTTTACTGATTCTTTGTTTTATTCGTTGAAGGTGTTAGTGATTTGAAAAGTTTAAACAAGTTTGTTTGCATCTTTTCACAGCTTCATGAAATTCTGATGGTGTGATGTCTGTAATTTTTACTATTTCTTTACTGCAAAGTCATGAAAATATGTTTACCTACCTGACTAGAGGGATATATGAGCACTATTGCGCATGCACTGCAAAAGCCATGTGCTGAGCCTCTGCCATTACTCCTATACACGATACGAATACATAGCTAGGTACAACAACCAAGAATAACACTTTGTTGATTTTGGATGAAGCAAGGACTTAAACTCAATTTGTCTTTTGAGAATATTAAGATATTTTGACTGTTTTGTGTTGATAAGTAACTTATGTTTTTAGTTATCTTGAGGAAAAAAAGAGAACATCAGTAAAACCAAGGACAACTGCACTAAGTGTAATGAATAAAAAAGTCTTAATGGCCTAAAACATTCAACAAAAGCAACCCAAAAGCTTCTTAAGGCAAAGAAATGGAATGTTCTTAAAAGGCGAAATCAATCAACTCAAGCGAACATGCTTTTCACTTACTGAAGACATAACTAAAGGCAGAAAGACCCAAAAACAAGCCTTGACTGAAGGTGGCTATGGAGTAAAGGCCTGGCAAGGCAGTTCAAAAAGGAAGCTCAACATTTTGGGATGTCCATGGGTTCCACACTTCAGGCAGTCTTTGACTGCAAAGGATTTGTATCCAAATATTAAAAAGTATTAGATTAAAAAGCTTATATTTATAATTATGTTTGTTTTTCCAATTACGTTTTAGCCTCTGTAAAAACATGTAAAATGTCTGCAATTCATAAAAGATTCAATTACAACTGAAAGTATGTACTTCATTCACAAGTATACTTTAATCACATTTTAAATAGTTCTTTTTTAAATCTGTGGTGGTGTAAAGAATACAATTACAAAATCGTGACACTGTCTAAATACAAACGGACTACTCTGTATACTTCATATCACTTCATTCAAAATAAATTCATGTTTTTCATTATGTTTTTTAAGTCTCACCCAATTGTATTTCATGCTCTTGATATAGTAATTCTGCTTTGCATGAACACCAAGACACTGAGTGATGCGTTTAGCTGGTTGCTTTATAGATAAAGAGAAGTGTGTTATGAAATTGGTAAGGTTTTTTTAACACGATGACAAGAATCTCTCTTGCAGTAATACCCATGAAATAAGTTACAATTATCCATTGAAAGAGTAATTGTTATAATTTTTTTTATATAAACTGACCTCAATTAGCTTTTCAGTTTTTAGCCTTTAATGCAACAGTTTCACATTCAAACCTTTTGGACTTTTATACTACATAATGAACAATTTTGTTTTATTAAAAGATGGGTTGAACAGTCATATACTGTACATAGATCAAGTTATGCATTAATCAATATAGAATCATGGTGAATGTTATTAAAGCAACTTCTTTCTAGAAATAGACACATGAAATAAGTAAAATTATCTACCTAAAGGACAAGACCATTTAAATGTCTGGGTGTAGGTTAGATATATTCTTAGGTCTGCTACTGCAATCCC
>JAQMYF010000013.1:17838043-17848195 GCA_030014195.1 Neosilurus mollespiculum | reverse complement strand
ATAAGGGAAATTATTGCCTCTGCATTTAACCCATCCAAAGTGAGCATACACACACACCCACACACTTGGAGCAGTGAGCTGCCACACACATTGAGGGCATCCAGAGAGCAGTTGTGGGTTAGGTGCCTGGCTCATGGGCACTTCAGCCATGAAGCTGGAGGAAGAAAAGTTGCAGCTCACTCCCCCACCAACACACATTTTTCCTGCTAGTTCGGGAATCGAACCAGTGATCTTTCGGTCCCAAAGCCACTTCTCTAAACATTAGGCTACGGCTGCCCCTTATGATGTCCATGTGAGCAGGGCCAGCACTAACTAATAGGGCACACTATAGGAATTTTAGCTGGTGCCACTTATTGAGGCGGGGGTGGTGTTTAATCAATGAAAAGATGGTAGCAGCAGTGAACATTGTTATGACAGAGAAATTGAACGCTTTCCTATTAATTCACAGGCTGCATTCTAAAGCACAAATAAGCATGCCAGTCTAGTATCAAGTTAGCTGGATTATGGAGCTAATTGTCTTAATTACATTTTAAACAGTTTGAGCTTTTTAATGTGACATTTTAATGTCAAGGTGCAGATCCTGTGACTGTCGTGGTGTGTGAGCTGTCTCTGAGCTCGCCCTTTCCTGTCACTGAAGCCACCAGCTTCCTTCATGGCCGACTGGGCATAGCGTTCTAAATATAGATGACATTTTAGAAAGTTTGGCAGTAAATTCATCAGATTTTTGTTTATTGTGCCGTTTGTGCTTCATTTTGAAAGTGTATCTGTTGTCTGAGCAGGGCTGCAATGTCACTGAGTTTTTGAATTTGCTACCTAGAATGAGTTGGACCAAAATTCTCTGATGTCTATAGCAAAGAAAACTGAACCAGCAAAATAAATAAATAAATAAATAAATAAACCCAGGGACAGGGTAAGACTGATAAATAATGAAACTACAATAGATTACAACTATTATTTACAACAAGGTATGGAAAAGCAATTTAATGCACTATTACAGGAAAGATGATGTTGGCTAACATTCCTGGTTTCTTAAAGCGGCAGTTATTTCACAAAAACCTGAAAAGTCGGTGGAATTGTGTGGCAGTGGTGGCTCACTGGATAAGGCTCTGGGTTACTGGTCAAAAGGTCAGGGGTTGAAGCCCCAGTACCACCAATTTGCCACTGTTGGGCCCCTGAGCGAGGCTCAGATGTAATCTCATCTGCTAAGATGTAATTGCTCTGGATAAGGGCGTTTGCCAAATGCCATAAATGTAAATAGTCCAAATTAAGCAACACTGTGAGGCAGTGGTAAGTACTCTGCAACAGTTTCTTATAAGCCCCACCCCTGGTAGTGTCATGAAAATCCACACAAAAAGTTTTGCATAATTTTGTTAAAACAAAAACTTAAAAGGTTAGCCTTGTGAGTGAGCGGGCAACATGAGAATCTTTATGCTTTACAAATGGAAAATAAACCGTAACATCTTGTTTTAGTGTGCTTTTCTTATATTTCTGCATAGTATATACTACAACTTTTGATAAGTTTGAAAAGATGCAGTTACAGATTACATTATGTTAATATGCTTTGCTTTCAGATTGTGTGGCACTGCTCTACTGATGTCATGGTTAAATTATTTTAAAAAAATAAAGAAATACTTGTAAATAATCTATAAAAATTTAGATTTTTTTTGTTTTTTTATGTTTAGTGTGTAGTATACACTATGTTAAAACAATTATTTGCTTCAGGCTCAGTGGATGTTGTCAAATTGACTAATCCAAGACTGTACAGCATTCAGCAAATAACTGTTAAGAAGGAGTTGGTTTTTCTTTATGGGCAGCATGGTGGCGTAGTGGTTGGAATGTTCGCCTCACAGCAAGAAGATCCTGTGATCCTGAGTCCCGGGCTCCTGTGTTTCTGTATAGAGTTTGCCCCTAGGTGTGAGTGTGAATGGCTATGTGTGTGTTTCCCTGCGATGGTCTGGCGAGCTGTTCAGGGTGTACCCCACCTTCACCCAATGACTGCTGAGATAGGCTCTAACCTCCCCGCTGCCCTAGTAGGATTAAGTGGTCCGGCAAATGAGTGAGTGTTGAGTGGTTTCTTTAAAAGTTGCTACTTAATGCATTTACAGTATAGTAAACTCTTAACGCGTCCAAAACTGCACTGAGGGAGTATTTTTTTTTTTTTACAGAAAACACACATAGTTATCAAATTGATGTTTTAGATTCAAAAAAGGATGAGGGCCAGTGTGAAACATTTGTCATGTTATTATATCTTACCTTCACTCAGGTCAGCACTGTAACAGGGTTCTGCTATTCCCCAGTTGGTCACAACAGAGTCTACACTTGCATGAGGGAAATTCTGCTTGCTGCTAATAGCCTGTATTTGTTGGAGACTCTGGGGAGTCAGTGGAGTGCTGACCTCTGTGTTAATTTAATTTGAGAACTGACCTGCTTCTCTGTCTCTGGACTGAGGAGTGAAGAGATAAAGCTACCTGGACCTCTTAGTCTCATTAATGTCTGCTGTCATCATTAATCTTCCGGAATCCCAGTTTATGTGTATTTAGGAACATGCTTAACCGTTAAACAAGCAACATGCACCACCAAAAAAAAAGTTTTTTTAGAATTTGATCTTTATGTTTTATGTTTATGTAGCACCAGGTCCTGGGGAAACGCTGTTTCATTTCACTACGTACTGCGTCAGCTATATGTGGTTGAAATGTCAATAAAGCTTCTTGATCTTGATCTTGATCTTGAGATACAACAGATTTTTGCTCTGTTTATTACCTTAATAAGGAAACGTATACTGGGAGATACAACTCATAAAATCCAAAATATATGAGATATTTAAAAAATATATATAATGGGAATATTTTTGCTTGGATCTTAAATAAAAGAATAATTATGATAATAATAATAATAATTGTTTACAATTTATTTTCCACTTCTGCCTGTTTAAGGGTTAAAGTCTTTAAAAAAAATGTTTGAATTCAAGCTTTGTTATGTGGGTTGATGTGGATGCACTGACTGCGATTTCTCTCATTTCTGGTCAAAATTTATTTTTTCACGTATAGTTGCAAGGGTGGTCCCAGAGCTAGGCAGACACCCTGGAACATCTGATTTAAGGTAGAAAGTGTTGGGTTTGGACTGGGTTTGGGGATCAGTGGAAAATTTTCTCAATTGTCATTGTCAGAATTTTCCCACAAAAACTTCTTCACATCTAAGTTGTACTTCTGTACTGTAGGATTGTACCTTCTTACACCAGTGAAAAAAATAACAAGCATCATTTCAGTAATGTAAAAATGAATTATGACTGTAATTAGCAGACAGTCTTATTAGATTTTATTCCAATTTTAATTTAATGTCTTTTAATTTAATGTCCACTGTCTCCCAATTTGTCCATTTGCCAGTTTTCACCTACTCTCAGCTATCTTTCACTTTAGGCATAATAGCTACAATCCAAGGATCTCTAATTGCCCTCTTCTACAGACACAATCTCACAGAGGCCCACAGTTGATTTGTGGTACTTTGATTGACTGGGAGAGTAAAACACAGAGCATGTCCAGTTTTGCAGTCTTGGACTTGAAACTTCAAGACCCTCAAACTCCCAAAAGTATTCAAAAAGTTTTCACAAACAGAAACAATAAGAGCCTTGCATGACTGGGTAAAGTTATCAGTGTAAGAAGAGAAAGAGAGCACTCCAGAACTATAGCAAGATTGCGTGCATCGTTAGATAGTGTGATCTGAGAGATCTGTCTGGATTTTAATAAGTATCAAATAAGTGAGGTTCCCTCAGTGCATTTGGCAGGGTATCTTACATATCTGGCAAAAATGTCTGTACTCCAGATCTTTGATTATATTAAGTTCTGATTAGCTTCTAAACTTTCTCCAACAGTTATGACTCACTCGCATTCTGAGTGTTCAGCCAGTACTTTATTAGAAGGGGACATTAGCATGAGCTAATGAGCCACTCCAAGGCAGGGCTCCTCTCCCGATTACTTTGTGGAAATACGACTCTTACGTCCCACCAGGGTTAAGGACATGATGCAGAGATAAACCCTATTTTCACTTCCGAATGGCTCATAAGGGATAATGAGGAACATTAAGCCTTGTTATGAAGGCTATGAGTAATGATTCATAAGATCTGTGTACTGATGCTTTGCTTGAATTTATCTATCCACACTTATAAAAGAATTAATAATGATCGTTGACCACACTTACTGTAAGTGTAAGTTACTGTCTAAATATTTCAGGGCAAAAGAAAACTTTTGTTCGCTCTGATTTTCTTTTTTCTTTTTCTCACGCCCAATTTTTCCACCCTAACTTAGCCGTAGGCAACTCCCACCCATCAAGCATTGCCTCCCTTTAACGCGACCACTTCTAACTGGGGATGGGCAAGAGTAAGCCCCCTCTGTGACAGGTGATGCTTGCACTCTGCATCTTTAAGAACTGCTGCGCAGGCATATTGAGGGACATCCTAACACACTTGAAAGGAAGACACTGTGCACCCTGTTATATGCATGACCTCGCAGACAACCTTGAATGGCTGGTGATTGTTTTGAGTGAGGGTGAGGTGAGTGTATGCAACCCCTCTCTCCAGTGAGAGCTCAGCCAATTAACTCCCATGCACCCCAGCCACGGATGGCTGCGGAATCAACCTGTGATTTCCAGAATGATAGCAGCACACCTTGTCGATGCACCACTTGGGAGCTCCGAGTGATTTTCTTAAGTGTCAATGTTTCAATGTTACCATAAAATACATGTGAAATATATATTTTTGCGATTAAGTTTATCCATTGTATTTTAACAGAGAACTCGCACGATCAAAGGAAAATTGCAGTAGATGATACTGTATGTGTAGGCAGTGCAGAGTGTTTTGGATGAACTGAATTGTGTGAGACACGGCAGCTGTCTGGTCTGTCTGCACTGCTGTTCGTAGTTCATAATAACTCCTAATATCCAGCATTGTGCTGTCAACAGATGATGAGGAACTATTTTAGTGTCTGCACACAAGACATTAAGTTATTTCTGGGTAAAAGATTTCCAGTTTACTCCTGCTTCAGTTTAATTATTTTTCATAAACCTTATTTTTTATTGCCGACTCCTGTGTATACGTCATGTACACCTATATGTATGCTTTAGTCTTGGATTATAGAACTTCAAAGAGGTGCATCTGGCTCTTATACGTTGGAAATGATCACCTAATTTCTCAGGCATGTCTTTTTTCTTCTCCTCGCATCCAACATTTCCTCACCCCCCCCCCCCCCCACCTCCACAAATATCTGCTTTTTTCTTTCTCTACTCAAAGCCAATGCTCCTTCTTCTTATGCTCTGTCCCTTCCAATGCCAATCTTTCCATATCCTTATCCTCTATGCACTAATACTCTGACTTCTATTTCTCCTCCTCTGCTCCTCATTGTGTTAAGTGTGCTCTATGTGGCAGCAGCACTGGGGTCAGAGTATGATATGCAAATGAACTTGCTGCATTAGTATTCATTCCTGGCCTCCTGTGTGTTGCCTTCTCATTTTTTCTCTCCCCCACAGATTCTGGCAGCACTGTCCATCCATTTCAAACCAAAACATTATCAGACATTCTGGTTGACATTTACACCCTTTTGCTACTGGTCTATTTCACACAATCAGTGCACATTCAGTGTATTGACAGTGACCAATCTACATATTACAATCTAAAATGTCTCCACACACACACACACACACACACACACACACACACACACACACACACACACAATAAGCAGTGCAGCAACAGACATTTTTGTCAATATTTCAGATTTAATGTTGATTCTAAGCAGCATAAACATAATTACACATTCTATTTTGCATTGTAATTGCTCTCATACCAGAGAGTTATTAAAGGGCTACTACAGTCAATTTTCATAACATTGTTTTCTGTCCGATTATAATCCTTTTATACACAGCTTTTTATTTAACAAAATAATAAAATTTTTATACAACATAGAAATTGCAAAACTAAGTAAATATATCTTAAGTTGAATGGGCAGAGGAGTCTATAGATCTCAGAAATCTGTGTGTGTGTGTGTGTGTGTGTGTGTGTGTGTGTGTGTGTGTGTGTGTGTGTGTGTGTGTGTGTGTGTGTGTGCGTGCGTGCGTGCGTGCGTGCGTGCGTGCGTGCGTGCGTGCGTGTGTGTGTGAAATACATATGATTCATTTATATTTGATGAGGCTCTTATACATGATTGGCAACCCTTGAATGTCTGTCTTTCCTGAGGAGGCTCAGCTAACTTTAACTTGCTTAATGTGATAAATTTAACAGAGCCAGCTAATTTTCCAAGGAGTAACCTCTGTTACTAGAATTAGATTAGCTGCCTAAAATATGGAGAGATGTCCGAATCAAGAAACATTAAAATGTATCAATTGGGTTATCATTATGTTGTCAATTATTGCTTTCAAGGAAGAAGGTATGCCATAACTCCATAATACTACAGTTAGCATAGACTAGCTTTTATGTTATATATGGGATCCCCATGTAAATAGTTGCAAACAGTACTTGTTTTTGCAGTGATGTTCAACTATTTACATAAAGTGTCCACCTTTTCTCTTTGCTGTGATGGATGATTTAAATGAACAGTCTGCTAAGAACTACTTACTGAAAGCATTGTGGTAAACTTTTAAAATAATTAATGATTTTTAGAAATTGTTGAATTTTCTATAACAGCTGCTGAATTAACCAATCCTCATGCACTCTACATGAACTTTTAATTTGAATTTCCTCAACTTTTTTGCAAATCATTGTATTATACCGTGAGTTCTACTAATCCCAGCAGTCCCACGCCAAAGCAACATAATGTTCTCAGGATCAGCCTGTTATCAGCCCTGATTCTGACTACAGTAAAGGATTTGTAGTCTATTAAGAGTTATCCAATTTTTGTGCAGGCTGGATCTATGGATAAAATACGATCTATTTGTGTCTCCTTCATCCACCTATCTACCTTCTGCCTCTAAAAAATGCCTTTTTCACTGGCATGCAGACAATCATGGCTATTTACCCAAGACTCATTTCCACACCTTTACTGTTTATCAGATTGTGGAAAAGGAGTGTTGTCTCAACCCAGGCTTTCATGCTGTGCACATAATGGGAAATGCTGCTATCACCACCTGTGCATTTTCCTCATGCAGGAAAGAGGACATGTTCCCTATGTAGGTCTCCAGGCATGCTGCAGGGCGGATGATCACACTTAAGAGAAATAAAATGCACTGCAAGTGAAAGCCAGAGCTGGATAGAAATAAGCAGCCGATTAAGCAAGTCGTCTTTGTCTCCTTGCCTTGAATATAAGGTCTCTGATATGCATACACCCGGGATTGTTTTGCATTTTCTTCTAAGAATTGTTTAGTCATACCTGAGTCTGCAGTTTCTTACAATATTCCTACAGTAAAACTCTGGCATTGTGACACTGGTCTTTGTTTATACCGTATGTTTTCATATATAAAGAAAGTTTTTTGTATTCAGATTGTATAATTTGTTGGTAATACATTGTACCTATGGTAGTACATATTTTACATGTATTTATTAGTGCTGCATTTTGTATTTAGAAGCGTGTATTATAGAGGCATATTTTTAAGAATAAAGCATGTACAGTGTTATATCTTTTCTTAGTATCTACATTTGAGGACAGTTGATGAGATGCATGTGGCACAGTATCTATGGCATTTGAGGCAATAAAGAGTTGATTGTTCTTTGAGTTAGCATTTGATCTGCTTAAAGGGGCCCATTCACTTACCAGGTATATTTAAATTTAGATGAAATACAGTGTTATGTCTTGGGAATAAAATGGAAATCATTTGCGTACTTCTGCATGTAAGTAGGGCAGCACGTTGGCGTAGTGGTTAGCACATCCGCCTCACAGCAAGAAGGTCCTGGGTTTGATTCCCAGCTCGAGTGTTTCTGTGTGGTGTTTAAATGCTCTCCCCGTGATTGCGTGGGATTGCATGAATGAATGTACGTAAATGTCTGTGACCCCTGCACAGGGCACGAAAATGTTAGTAAACATTGCAATCTTTTTTGTTTCTATTGAAATTGTATGCCCGTCTGTTTCTTAACACTTCATCTGAAACATTTTCACTTTCTATCATAAATCATTCTTTCTTCTGGTCTATTATCTATCTATCTATCTATCTATCTATCTATCTATCTATCTATCTATCTATCTGTCTGTCTGTCTGTCTGTCTGTCTAAAAATTTAATTACATTGTGGAAAACAGGGTCTTAAAAGAATTTACATACCGGTAATGATTCCCTGATTGGTATTGGTTTCAAAGTTGAGATTTATTTGTAAGAATGTGTTAAGGCTCATTAATTTACATTCAGCTATTCAGTTCACTCAAAAACCTAAACCCCATTTCTACAACAGCAAAGATTCAAAACCCAGCAGCATTTTTTAGAGCTTGAATCATAATTGAAATCAGCTCTTCTCCACCCTGCATGACTACACCGTCTGTTGACTGTGTTTGCTGGTGCCAAAAGGATTATTAAATCCAATTCTGTTTTTTCTTTTTATGGTAATCAATGGTGTAAGAGTTTTCTCCCTTTTCTTTCTATGTCTGAGCTCATTAACTGGAATGTCAGTGCTCTCAGTTTTACTTATTTTTAGCTCTCAACGTGTGCAGCGGATGGCGTGCATCATTTGCTGGCTCCGTTTTAACACTCTGTTTGCAGATAAACATCTGCAGGACTTGCTCTTGGTATCCACAAGCTTAATTGAACTCTTTAGTGATATGGACATTAAAATCGCATAATGCACTTATACCATGCCTCCATCTGTTGTTTTATTAGAAGAACGCTGCACACATTAATATAGTAACATTTTAGAGTAAGTTCTCCGTGATATTTTTCCTTTTTAGAAATATTTATTATTTTCTTGTCTACTTGACTCCAGATTTATTAGAATCATGAATAAATATGTGAGCTGAAAATATATGTCAATGACTTATAAATATAGGCAGATGCTCTATTTAATTTGCACATGCATTTTTATAACAGCTGTATGCTGGTCAGGGTCATGTCTCTGGATCCTATCCCTGAAACAATAGGCACAAGGCAGATGGAGTATCATCCTGGAGAAGATACCAGTTCTTCATTGATAACGCTTTCTGTCCACAATGAGTAGTAATCTTCTGACAGAAGCAACCAAAATATCCTAGTACTCATTGTGCCATCAGTTCTTTGCATAACCCCATGCACAATAATCATAAAAGTGTTCATAGTTCCTTATATTCAGTTCTTTGTTCAATATACAGGTGGCCACAAAATTGAGGAAAATGATTGTCAATGAAAATGAGTGAAGTTTGTATGTTCTCCCCATGCATGCTTGGGTTTCCTTCCTGGTACTCCAGTTTCCTCCCACAGTCCAAAGACATGCACTTTAGGATGCAGTGGTCTGGTGAGCTGTTCAGGATCCCCATTTTCGTTCCCAAGACCCTAGTAGGATTAAGCAGGCTTCGCAAATGAATTAATAATTGTTTTGTTTCTACATAAAAACAAATCTATAAAGCACAGTAAACAGTAATAAATGACACAAAGTCAATATTTGGTGTGATGACCCTTCGCTTTAAAAATATTGGTCTCAGGTACAGTGTGCACTTTTTTACAAGGTAATAATCTGCAAATGGCAGTGGTGGCTCGATGGCTAAGGTGCTGGCTTACTGATCCGAAGGTCAGGGGTTCAAGCCCTTTTATCACCAAATTGTCACTGCTGCCCCAGTGCAGCTAACTGGGTTATCAAAGGCCAGCCATGTTACTCACTGTCTGTGGTGAGAGGCATATAAAAGATCCATTGCTGTTGTTCATAAAGAGTAGGCCGTTGGATTGCCGTCAGCATGTTTCTGAATGTGTTGACCTGGTGAGCTGTCCAGGGTGTACCCTGCCCTCTCCCAGAGTCGGCTGAGGTGGGCACCAGCCTCCCCGCGACCCTAATAAGAATAAAATGCTCAGAAAATGAATGAATAATTTAAGAAGTTAATATAATACGTTTTACTGAGCATCTAGCAGAACCAGCTACAGTTCTCCTGGAGATTTTGAATGTCATACTTGCTTCTTTGTTTGCATCCGAAATCCAGCAGACTTTGTTGTGTTTTTGTTTGAAAAATGCTCTCTTAAGTAATGTGCTGATTTCTTTATTGATTGACTTGCTTATGTCATAA
>JAQMYF010000013.1:17810384-17824899 GCA_030014195.1 Neosilurus mollespiculum | reverse complement strand
TATATATATATATATATATATATATATATATATATATATATATAAAAATAACAATTAATTAATAAATAAATAAGTCGTTAATAAACTCTGGATAAATAAAATAAAAATCCAAGACATTTCTAACTGGGGTTTTCACAGGACTTGGAGACAACATGTCTTCCCTTAAAACCTTTAAAGGACCATGGGCAGAGTGACCAAACACTAACTCAGCTGGACTGAATCCAAGTGATTCTTGGACTACCTAATGACAAGCAAACATCAGCAAGGGAACACCTTCATCCCAACTTTTTCCTTGACTTAAACAGTAAGTTCAAAGCATAGACTTTAATGTCTGATGAAATCTTTCTAATGCACCATGGGACTCAGGGTGGTAAGCACTAGAAAACTGTCCAGTAAAAATCAACCCCATCTTCCATTTTTTGAGCTTGGGTTCGGGTTACTAAACAAGAACTGAAAACGGAGGAAAATTCATTCAACAGCTTATCGCTGTCCTCCAGCTCGGGATCATCTGTAACGATCGGCAGGGGGGGAAAACTTTTCCTCCAGCTAAATCATTACCCATAATAAATGATACCCCCTTCCCTGGCAACTGAGGATGGACTGCAACTTTAACAAAATCAGACACGATATCTGAACAAAGATAAATGGTATGCAAAAGAGCCTTCACTACACCGAAGTCAATACCTCGCACTAGAAAATCTATGCCGCAGCTAGACTCATCAGACAAAGGTAGCACCCCTTCCAACATAAATGACTGAGCAGCTCCTGTGTCTCTCAGAATACGCAGTGATTTTGGTTCTGGAAGCATTATTAGAGAGGGTTTGTCCATCACAAACACCATATTTGAACATAAAGGTGTCTAAAAGTACACTTGGCACCAGGACACCCTAGGCCGCAGTTTGATGATTGACTTTGTAGTCGTGTCATCGGACTTGCGTCCACATGTTCTGGACACTCGGGTGAAGAGAAGAGCTGAGCTGTCAACCAATCACCACCTGGTGGTAAGCTGGCTCCGATGGCGGGGGAGGCCACCCTCCAGACCTGGGAGACCCAAGCGTGTAGTTAGGGTCTCCTGGGAATGTTTGGCAGAGGCTCCTGTCAGAAGGGCCTTCAACTTCCACCTCCGGCAGAGCCACAACCACATCCCAATGGAGGCCGGGGACATGAAGTTTAAATGGGCCATGTTCTGTGTCTTCATTATTGAGGCAGCAGCCTGGAGCTGTGGCAGGAAGGTCATCGGTGCCTGTCATGGGGGTAACCCCCGAACCAGGTGGTGGAACCTGTAGTGTGTGTGGGGGGGGTAATCAAGCTGAAGAAGGAGGCCTATCAGGTCCTTTTGGCCTGTGGGACTCCCGAGGCAGTTGATGGGTACTGACAGGCCAAATGTAATGCAGCTCAGGTGGTTGCTGATGCAAAATGTTGGGTGTGGGAGCAGTTTAGTGAGGGTCTGGAGTAAGACTTGGCTTCAAAAAGGTTCTGGACCACCATCCGATGCCTCAGGACGGGAAAGCAGTACTGCACAAACACTGTTTACAGTGGAAATGAGGAGCTGCACACCTCGACTGGGGATGTTGCCCAGAGGTAAAAGAAATGCTTTGAGGACCTCCTCAATCCCACAAAAATGCCCTCTGTGTAAGAGGAAGAGCCTGAAGGTTCAGAAGGGGGTCTGCGCATTACTGCGGCAGAGGTTGCCGAGGTAGTTAAAAAGCTCCTCACTGGCTGGGCTCCGGGGGTGGACAAGATATCTCATGGCTCTGGCTCATGAATATCTCAGGGCTCTGGATGTTACAGGCCATTTGGTCTCTATATTCTCGGAGCCAGAGCTTGGTCCGCATTGGTAACAACATTTTGAATTCGTTTCCAGTGGGGGTTGGACTCCACCAAGGCTGTCCTTTGTCACCAGTTCTGTTCATAATATTTATGGATAGAATTTATAGGCGCAGCCAAGGCTTTGAGGGGTTCTGGTTTGGTGGCCATAGGATCTCGTCTCTGCTTTTTGCGGATGATGTTGCCCTCTCGCTGGAGCGATTCACAGAGTGTGAAGCAGCCGGGATGAGAATCATCAATCAAGTATCTCGGGGTCTTGTTCACGAGTGAGGGAAGGATGGAGCGGGAGATCTATAGGCTGATCGGTGTAGCCTCTGCAAGATTGCAAATACAAGCGGCCGAAATGAACTTCCTTCCCAGGGTGACAGGGCTCTCCCTTAGAGACAGGGTAAGAAGTTCTGTCATCCGGGAGGAGCTTGGAGTAGAACCACTGCTCCTCCGTGTTGAGAGGAGCGAGTTGAGGTGGCTCGGGAATCTAATTAGAATGCCTCCCA
Source organism: Neosilurus mollespiculum (assembly GCA_030014195.1). Lineage (NCBI taxonomy): Eukaryota > Metazoa > Chordata > Actinopteri > Siluriformes > Plotosidae > Neosilurus > Neosilurus mollespiculum. The sequence continues at coordinate 17,822,578 of JAQMYF010000013.1, read as the reverse complement.
AATGCCTCCCTGGTGTGGTGTTTCAAACATGTCCAACTGGAAAGAGACCATGGGGTTGACCCAGAACACGCTGGAGGGACTGTCTGGATCTCACTGCTTAGGCTGCTGCCCTCCAACCCGACCCCGGATTAAGCGTAAGAAGATGAAGATGATGTCATCACAGATTTATAAATGAAAGATGCATGTATGTTTATAATTTACAGTTTTAAATAAATAACCCACCAAGTACTTAACAAAATAACAAGTTCCAGTACTACTAAATGACCAGGCTTAAAAATAAGAGAGACGATAAAACATCTTTTCTCCACTCCAGATACACAACAAACAAGAATATAAAAATACCTTAATATAGCATACTTGTTGTTTTTTTTATTTTGAATAAATGTAGAACTGTTACACATTTAAACTATTGGACTGTATTTAAATGAAGTACTAGAAGAGTATTTGCAGATTGAAATGTGTGTCTGTGGTAGATAAATTATTACGGTACCATACATACTGTGTTCAAGTTTAGAGATTTTCTGTTTATTTATATCCTTTAATTTTCAGAACAATAAAAGAAGACTTCCTGAAACATGATGAACGAAGATGCCAGGGTCCAAATTGAAAGAAAATCTGCTTTCTGTAAGTGTATTACTATCGATAGTGCATGATATTTAGGGGCTATGCAAGGTCCGTGGAAGTGATACTTTACTGTTTACAGATAATTTTCTCTGAATGACTTTGAATGATAGGCTCTGTAGTTAATTAATAATCCTAGATTGTAAAATCTGTTATTTTCATTGTTTAGTTCAGGATGGTATCCCGTTCCACTTCTAGAAATGATGTGGAACATTATATGGTGATTCTGGAGACCAAACCAAACCCAGCCTCACATGTATATGACTGAGGCTGCGTTTGGTTTGGTCTCCAGAATCAGCGTATAATCCACTGCTCGTTCCACTGGGGTACAAGACCAACACTAGTTTGCTCTCAATCCCAATGACAATTTTTCATTATACTGTAAATATTATATGACATTGTCACTTTTTGCATTTTTGCACATATCCCTTGCAGTTTATTTCTTCACTTTATATTTATCCCTATTTGCCTTAATTTTTGTATAAGCCTAATCTAAACTGGAATCAAATTCCTTGTTTGTATACACAGACTTAGCCAATAAAGCTGAAAAATCCACGTAGTCCCTGTTTTTCATGGCTATAGCTGCTGGTAATGTTTTACAAAGTTTCAATAGAACTTTCTTATAGAACTTATAATCATCAATGTAAATAACAAAAAAAATATATTTCGTCACTTCCTAAAAGTCGAGTTCCGAAAATGTTTGCACATGTAAGTTTACAGAAACATGCATACGTAAAGTAAGAGAATAAGCTGCAAAGTGCAAGTGCACCAATGGTATTTTTCCTGCCATTTTCTTAATCTATTGGGTTGCCTGTGTGGGCATGTGAGCACAGACCTAAAACTTTTTGCTGTAGAATTTTTTTCGATAAAACTTTTTTTTTTTTTGCAGGGAATGGGTCCAGCAGTGGAAGCTTGGTGACACTGGGCCTTTACCTGCTGACCTTCTGATCAATAGCCTAGAGCCTTAGTCATTAAGCCACTTTTGCCTGCTACAGTACTGACAGCTTTCTGTTATATCTTTGGACCTCTTGTTTTTGAGGCATAATGTACAACATTATTAGAAAAAAATTGAACTGTCACTCAGTAAGTTTCACCTCGACCAGATGCTTTTTGTATCAATTAACAAGCTTCTTGCAGAATTCTGGTTGAATATCTCATCCTTTTTGATAGATATATTTGTTGTTTTCCGACCTGACTCTTAGGCACAATGCACAGATTTTTGAGGTCAAGATTTGTGGAAGGTCATTTGAAAATTTAATGTTAGACTTCCCTACCCATTCCACAACTAGGTTTGTAGTGTAACTGAGGTCATTGTCCTGTTGGAACACCCAGTGATGTCCAAATATCTGATGGGTATTTTTCTGAACATGTTTTGAAATCTAAAAATTCTCCACAAGGAGGCATAGTTAATTAGATTTTCTGTGGATTATTGTGGAGATGGCAGGTCTCACAGGTTACAATGTTAAGTTCATCACAAAGAACAATTTGATACTGAATAATGTAACCAAAGTAATTTAGGCCTAGTTCAAAAGTTCAGACAATGTAACTACGCAGATTCCAGTGCAGTGCCTTCAAGTTGGATAGTAATACATAATCTGTCAGAACTAAAGAGAATTATATTGTGAAATAAAGTAAATATATCCTGGAAACTTTGAGATTAAGGAAGGGAATACACCCTTGATGACCAAAAGGTTTTATGGAAAAATAACTGGCAACCTAACACAATATGCACAATAACTCCCACAGTGAGGAGAAATCAATGTTACCTGCTGTGCATTAATATCATTTGCTCTAAAAGTCAGATGCTTTTCCAATAATGTTTTTATTAGGAATTATTTTAAATGTTATTATCCATTCATTATGCTCCCCGTTAGAGATTTTCCAAACACATTTAACTAGGAGGGTGGTGTCAATAATGAGCACCATGTTCGAGCATAAGGTACTTGGTACTAGACCAACTTAATCCAAAGGTCGATGATCGACTTTGTAGTCATATCATCAGACCTCTGGCCGTATGTCTTCGATACTCATAAAAAGAGGGGCAGAGCTGTCAACCAATCATCACCTGGTGGTGAGTTGTATTCGGTGGCTAGGATCAGAATCATCAGAATACTTTATTGATCCCAGAGGAAATTGTGTGGATGATTGACAGACAGACCTGGTAAACCCAAGCGTGTAGTGAGGGTGAACTGGGAACCTCTGGTGGAGACCCCCGTTCATGAGATCTTCAACGTGCAACTCCAGAAAAGCTTCTCTCAATTCTCTCTTCAATCCGGCCACCACATCGTCTGCTGAGGAGGCAATGTCTGAAGATTCAGGGAAGAAGAGGCCATTACTCTAGCAGAGGTTGTCGATTTAGTTAGAAAGCTCCTCCCTGGCCATGTACAGGGCGACAAGATTATCCCTGAGATGCTGAAGGCTTTTGATGTTGTCGGGATGTCTTTGTTGACACACCACTTCAGTGTCACTTGGAGGTCTGAGACGTCACCTGCAAAGGTAGTGGAGTGGACCCGGGTGGTGGTCCCCTTTCATTCATTCATTCATCTTCTTCCTCTTGTTCCGGGGTCGGGTCACAGGGGCAGCAGCCTAAGCAGTGACTCCCAGACATCCCTTTGTTTAAAATTGGAAAGTGTGTTCCAACTATCAGGGGATTAAACTGCTCAGACTGCTTGGGAAGGATTTCTCCAGAGTGTTGGAGAGGAAGCTCCAACTGATTGTCAAACCTCAGGAGAAGCAGTGTGGCTTTCATCCTGCTTGTTCAAAGCTTGTTCTTGGAACAGCACTTTACTCTTGCAGACTTACTGAGGGGGTCATGAGGGTTTAACCATCCAGTCTAAATGTGTTTAGTACACTTGGAGAAGGCCTAAGACCATGTCCTACGAAATTCTGTGGGGGGTGCTGAGGGAGTACATGGTACCAGGGCCGCTGTTGCAAGCTATCCGGTCCCTGTATAGCTAAAGTGAGAACTGTGTCCGCATTCTTGGCACAAAGTCAGACTCTTTTCCAGTGTGTGTTGGACTCCATCAGGGCTGCCCCTTGTCACCGATCCTGTTTGTGGTATTTAAGGGCAGGATCTCAAGGCATAGGTGTGGAGAGGAGGGTGTCTGGTTTGGAAACTTCAGGATTGGATCTCTGCTTTTTGAAAATGATGTGGTTCTGTTGGCTTCTACAGAATGTGACCATCTGCATGCACCGGAGCGGTTCGTAGCTGATTCTTCCAAACCAGAGGCCATGGTTCTCAACTGGAAAAGGTGGATTGCTCCCTTTGAGTCGGGGACGAGTCTTTGCCTCAAGAGTTCAAATATCTTGGGATTCAAGTATCTTGGTGAGCTGGCTGACTGGAAGTGCTGTGATAAAGAGAATGTACTGCTGGCCTTTTAATGAAACCATCTCAGGGTGTTTGGTCAAAACTGGGTTTTGGAGATCTGACTAATTTTCCCCTGAAAAACTTTTAGACACCTTTATGTTTTCCCCTGTCTGGCAGACCACCAGCCGCTGCTGATGTTCTTTGAACACAGTCAGTACTTATTTTTTCCAACTACATTTCTTGCATGAAGTTCACAGTTCAGCACTAACCTTCCAGGTTTGGATAATGAAACACTGAAAAATGTTTAAACCCAATTTCAGTAATCTCCTTAGTGGTTTATTTGTTGGATCTAGGGAAATAATTAAACTCTTCCGAAACACAGTGACATTTTTCCATCCATCCATTTATTTGCCAAACCGTGAAGGCCGAGTACACCCTGAACAGCTCGCTAATCCATCCCAGGGAAACACACCCATCACAAAGGGACAATTTGGAATAGCCAATTAGCCTATTATGCATGCTTTGGACTCTGGGAGGAAACATGAATACCCAGAGAAAACCCATGCAAGCACAGGGAGAACATGCAAACTCCACACAGAAAACTCTGAGCCCGGGAGCCAAACCCAGGACCATCTTGCTGCAAGCCGGACATGCTACCCACTAAGCCACCATTACTCCTTACATTGCCAGTGGAAACATATTAATTACTGGAGTAATTATCCAATGAAAGGCTTTTGTCTATTTGCTCATTTAAATCCAGGTGGTGACGTATTTTTTTTATTATTTTGGCACGTCAGTTGTATTTTAGTAAATATACAAGCAAATAGATGCATAGATAAATGTTTCAATAAATAGTACACAGGTAGCATGGTGACATAGTAAATAGCATGGCCGCCTCACAGCATGAAGGTCCTGAGTTCAAGTCCATGGTTTGGGTGTTTGTGTGTAGTTTGCATGTTCTCCCCGTGCTTGTGTGGGTTTCCTCTGGGGTACTCCAGTTTCCTCCCACTGTCCTTAGACATGCCCATTAGGTTAATTGACTGTTACAAATTGCCCACAGGTGTGAGAGTGAATATTAATGGTTGTGTGTATGTTGGCCTTGCTATGGACTGGTGAGCTGTTCAAGTGTGTACCCTGCCTTCGCTTAGTGTCGGCTGAGATAGGCTCCTTGTGACCATAGCAGGAGTAAACAGCACAGCAAAAGAGTGAGTGAGTAAATTGTACAAAAATCCTTTCAAACAATGTCAAGATCAAGTTCATTATTATGTGTTTACAAAGCACTCATTTATTTATTTATTTTATAATCAAACACTGTAAATTGAATAATAAAAATAAGAAATTTCTTTGTCAAAAAATTTTTTCTGTTTTGAGACATTGGCTTGAAGATTTTTGAATACATTTTTGCCCTATCCTCTACATAATCATCAGGTTATAAAAAGTATAAAACAACATAATAAAGTAATTAGTTAAAGAGGAGATGTTTTTCCATTTTTCACAGATAAATGTAATTACAGTGTTGAATAGTTGTGTTAGACAATTCCGGAATAATGGGGTTAGTACAAGTTTTCCCTCTGGGCTGTTTGAACACAAGGTTTTCAGTGATTTTTCCTCCAGTTTTTCTTTTGGGCACATTAGTGCATCACAACATGTTGGGCCTTGTGATTACCTGGCGTTCAACAGCGGTATCCCTGCTCACATCAGTATCTCCGCCCATCCCGGTCTGCCTGCCAGTGCACTGAGCATGGAGCTTTCTACTGCTGTGAAAGAAAAGAAACCTTGTTTAGTTTTCTTAAAGGGGAAATTTCCAAACAAAAATAGATAATGTTCCTTTTTCCAGGCCAGAAAAGAACCCTTCTGCCTATATATGTTTGTGACACCTCTCACCGGACTACTTCCTCAACAAAGTCAAATACAAAGCTGTCCCAAATTTAAGGGGTCATGAGGAGGAGTCCAATGTGAGAGCTGTAAGTAACATTCTCTATTTCATAATCTGTGAGAAGAGGCGGTTAATGCTTTGAATACAATGTTAGTGTGTACATACACACATAGCTATATTATTCTGTAGAGCTAATGGTGATGAGCACACAAAAGTAAGTTGCAGACGTGTATCAAGTTTTGTAAACAGGTAATGGTGACTTACATATTTATAATACACACATGCACTTACTATAATGTATGTAGTGTAATACACTATGTCTGTTTAAAATCATTCAATTTGTTTTCCGCATCCACAGAGTTTATGTTATCAACACATGCTTCCTGGCTGTATGGTTATTACAAGTTATTCATTAACTAGGAGCTTGCTATCAGAAAACCTATTATCAAGTAAAGTTTTTATAACAGAGTAAGTGTAACGAAGTGAAGACATTCAAGCCTGGCAAACTACAGTTATCTGGGTAAATGTAGGTTTCTATTCTCGAAAAGAAGTCTATTTCAGGTATTTAAATCTCTTCTACATAATTACAGTGGCACAGAAACACCCTAGTTGTTTGTCAACAGTAGAAAGAAAAGTTCATGAACTTTCATTGAGATTTTCTTTGGTATTTCTCTACAGCACCCATTTTCCACCTCCGTCGGTATCTTTGTCCATTTCCCATATTTGCACATAGTAACAATGATGTATTGTATAATTAGTAGAAATGCCTTATCGTGACAAAATTTTAAATACAACTTTATATTGTACAGGTGGAGGCATAGCAGAAAGATTATAAATGGGAGGAGGAAGCCAATCAGGCTGTCCAGCACACACACTCAAAATCATTACAAGGAGAGGCAGGGATGCAGCTTCCTAAAGAACTGTGGTGTGTTTGGGATTAGAAATTGTACTTCGGTGCTCCACTGGTGTCCGAAATGAAAAAGAAAGGTCTGAAAAAAGATATATCTGAATTAATCCCTGAATAATGACAAATAGTAACATTGAAGAGAAATAATAGTGAATCTATGATGTATCCTGCTAACTAGAATAGCCAATGTTATAAAAAAAAAATTTTTTTAATGTTTAGTGTGTTAACTTTTCTTATTTGTATTTTTATTTGGCTGTAATAGAGAGGCTGTTTCCGAATACTCAGTATGTACTAATGTCAGCTAAGTATGTATTATTAGGTCTCCCATTTAGTATGTTTTATGAGTAAATGAGTGTGTAATAAGCACACAACTCAGGACACACTATGCCACAATTAGAATTAGCTTAGCAGTAGCTATCAATCATAAATTTACATCAGCTTGTAGTTCACACAGTTTGTTAATTAGACTTGTCATGATTAATGATGACAAACAAATTGCATTTAGTGTGATCAAATAACCTATTTTTGAAAAAGAATTATTTTTTTTTTTTGGTAGTATTACATCTGTCTTTGCTTCATTCTGTCATTTTTACCTTTTCCACAAAACAGAGTTTTGGCAGAGGTATTATAATTATTGGCATTTGTTTGTCTTTTCATCTGTAAACAAAATCCTGGCCACACCGTTGCAAGTATTTTTACCAAACTTGGTGGGGACACTACCCTGATACCCTGGGTTCCAGAGAAGATTTTATTTCAGAATATCAAGGTCAGAGCGAGGTCACAAAGTTTTGGAGCTAAACTTTTTTCAAGTTAAAATTGAAATAACTTGTGTTTGAAGAAAAAAAAATAGATGCAACAGGAAACCATATACACACCATGTATACACTTTCAAACTACTTAATGGGAAGGTGGTGGCTCAGGTGGTTAAGGCTCTAGGTTACTGGATAAGGATAAGAGCGTCTCCCAAATGCTGTAAATGTAAATGTGTTTCCCAAATGACATAAATGTAAATAATCCCCTTTGGCCTTGAGTGACATGCTAGGGCACACTAAATATGGACTCTCAAATGAGACAGTTACTGTAGAGATTGTGTGAACCCAAATAATTTTGTGACCATTCATAATTTTGAAAGGAGTGCCGATAAACATGTTACTATGGAACACAATTAGGGAAACCATATGTTATAGTGGGGATTGAACCACTGACCTTCAGACCAGTAACTCATCACCTTAACCACTAAGCTACTAGGCCACCACTGCTCAGACACCTTTTCCAGAGCTTACTGGAGTTTTGAACCCCCAACCTTCTGATCAGTAACCTAGAGCCTTAACCACCTGAGCCGCCACCACCTCCCCATTAAGTAGTTTGAAAGTGTGTACGTGGTGTGTATATGGTTTCCTATCTGTTCCTATCCTGTTGCATCTATGGGTGTACTATATTTTTTTTTCTTCAAACAAAGGTTATTTCAATTTTACATATCGTAAGACGAGCACATTGGTAATAAAAGCCAGTGCACATATGGCTACATTATCCATGCTGCATGTCTGAGACACCTTGCACTCTATTAATAGACACTCAGGATAATAACCATGTTAAAACAGCTAAAATACTTACAGTAAAATAAAGTGTATCCTAGTTTATTATGTTGATGTTCAGCTGTCTAGTTCAGTAACTGCTGTAAAACTAGGAAAGAAAAATGTGTTTAATACATTTAAAAGTGTTAGAAAAGGTGACCATATTAAAACATTTCGAAAAGAGAAATGTTCAAACAGTGGTCATTCATTCATTCATATTGTGGTCATTCATTCATTTTCTGAACCACTTAATCCTAATTAGGGTCGCGGTGAGGCTGGTGCCCATCTCAGCCGATTCTGGACAAGTACACCTTGAACAGCTCGCCAGGCCATTGCAGGGCAGAAACACGCTGATGACAACTCCAAGGGCCTACTCTTTACGAAGAGTAGTTCAGCAATGGTTCTTTTACATGCCTGTACATGGGGCTTGAACCCCCGACCTTGGGATCAGTAATCCAGCACCCTACTACAGGCCACCACTGCCCCATTATTGTGGCATTTAATGTTTTTCTTGTGCTGCAATTTGAAGAAACTGGGGTGGAACGGTGGTGTAGTGGTTAGCATATCCGCATCACAGTTAGAGGGTCCTGGGTTTGAGGCCCGTGCCCTGGCATTTCTGTGTGGAGATTATGTATTGCATATTTGCATGTGTTTCCTCCTGGTACTCCAGTTTTTCCCCACAGTACAAAGACATGCACATTAGGATAACCTTCAAATTGCCCATAGGTGTGGATGTGAGTGTGAATGGTTCTGGGTGTTGCCCTCTAATGGGCTTGCCAGCTGTTCCAGCATCCCTGCAACCCTAATAGGATTAAGTGGTTTGGCAAATGAATGAGTGAGAGAAATTTGAATGAGCTCTTATTATGTATGATCTACAGATGGAATTCTCTAATTTCTCTTGTTTCTAAGATATTTTTAAGTACAAGTTTACAAAGTATTGGTAAAGTTTTTAGTATAAACTGTAATACAGGAAATAAATAACAGTAATAAATGGAAATAACTTGTAATCTGTATTGTGGGGGAAATCCTCCTATTTAACACCTATATATGCAGCTATAACATAAATACTCAGGGTGTAGGAATTGTTACAGTAAGATTACAGCAATTTATTTAATTTTTATAGAGATATTTTGCACAAGGGACTGTCTGAGTGAAAAGCAGTTGAAATCTGTGAAATAAAAGGTTTCTTTCACAGGATGTGATAGGTTTATTTAAATTTTAATAAAATAAGATTAATCCACTGGTTAATACCTCAAAAACTAACAAAAAAAATGTACTCCTGTGAATAATTGGTACAGTTTAATGTTTTATCAATGAAAACTTCAGGAATCAAAATGTATTACTCGAGCAATGAGACTAAATATTATAATACACATGTGAATAAGTGTGTAATGAGGAAGTCTGTGGAATTTATACAGCCTCTGGGTACAAAATACTCATCTTATATGACCCTCCAGAGCTTTTAAAGAATATGATTATCGTACATTCTTTGTATCAACCATTACCATGCAACATAACTCATCATCCTTCCACTAGGTGGCAGCAGCCAATTTCAAATAACTAGCTAGTCATTAACGACTTGAGAAAGATTACAAGATAATTGATAGCTAATCACTGGCAAGTTGTAGGAAAAGGAAGGGGGGGGGGGGAGTGGACAAATATCTAAACTGCTCAATTCGCCATGTAGATTTCATTTCACGTCTTTTTTGAGATGGATGTTCAGTTATTATTCCACCCCCTGGTGACCTCGACATTTTTGTGATGTGGCCCTCAGTGAAAATGAATGACACCCATTGCCTTAGTAGTGTTGATGGGAACTTAAAGGTGGTTTTCTTTTGGGGAAACTACATTATCGAGTCTACAGTGTGTTTATAAACAATAATTACAACAACAACAATGATGATAATAATTACAAGAAACTGAGTCGTAAATCACAAACAAGAAGAACAAATCAAAATATTTGTGTGGAAACAAATCAGTAAATATTTATTTTTTTTATGATAAATCCGTGATTACCCAATAATAATAATAATAATAATAATAATAGTAATAATAATAGTAATATTGTACTGAATTGTTGTTTTTAAATCAAAAAGGTTGTAGAATAAATTCATGTCTATGGTTGGTCCCTGCTGTTGTCCCAAAGTTCCCGGATGAAAGCCTCCGCCATTTTTCCTCCAGTTTCACCGGCGGACGCGCTTCAGTACCATTCAGGCTGCAGCTGCTGGCTTGTGCGAGGGCCTGCTGCTTCACTCACACTCTTCTTCTAATCCGTCGCTGAAGTACACTCGCCGCACGTTAGTTACTATGGCGAATCGGGAGGATTTAGTATATCAAGCTAAGCTTGCTGAACAAGCAGAGCGATATGACGGTAAGATGAATTTTAAAGGAGCGGGGGGTATCCGAACGCCAGTCCGTTACCTCACGTTAACGGGCGGAGTGCTTCTTAGCTAGATCTAGTTAGCACCGTTAGCTCTTTTTAGCGACCTGACCTGTGTAGCGATTGTTAGTAGCTAGTTAAAGTCGTTGGTGGGTAATATAAAGATGTGTCGTTAACCTGCATTGTGGGTCGTTGTACGCGAGTTCGTTTAGCGTGAACAGTTTAGTTGGGTCATCAGAATTCGATGAGGGACGGAATGAAGATGGAGACGTTAGTGGAACAGACAAAATGGCGGACAGATATTGGGCGAGGCGAGCTGTTGCTAGCCAGGCGAGGCGGGGGGGGGGTCACAGACCTCTACACCCCTCCTGACTCCGACAGATTTAATTATAGGTCGCAAAGAATCGTGATTAGACGAATGTTCTGGTTTTACGTCTGGAATAAATCTCGGTTGTCAACACAGCGGTGGCGTTAGTGACATTATTAGTAACTCGCCAAGTTGCCTGGAGTCGCCTCAGCACAGCAGGCTGCGCGCGCGTAGTCAGTGTGTTTTATAGAGCAACGCTGCTGCATGTCGACCAGGCTTTCTCCTCAGGTTAGTGCAAAAAACATCACCATTAACAGGTGAACTCGACCAAGTCGACACAGTAACGTGAAATACACTTTGACTGTCATGTTGTTCCACCCGGATCTGTCGCCTCAGCTATTAGTCATGAGAACACGGCCACTATTTTTGTCGAACATGTAACCCGGTCGCGTTGAACCGGCTGGTGGACTCTGGGATCTGAAGGGGTCCGAAGGGGTCCGGGTTACTGTAGGGGTCCGGGTTACTGTAGGGGTCAGTGTGTTAGCAGGCACAGAATCCCAGTTTAGCTCTAGTTTAAAGTCCACACTGGTCTTTAAGAGTGTGTGAATTAGAGATGTGGACATTTGATTTACAGTGTAACTGCCATAAAGAACAGTTGGCTATGTTTACATGTTTTTTTTAACAAGAAAATGATTCTAGCTTTTTTTGATGACTCATCCTGCACTAGTCTCAAGTTCATCCAATAAAATACTGTCTAGAACAGGGGCATCAAACTCATTTTCACTGAGGGCCACATCGCTCAGATTAAAGGCGATCGAGGGCCGAATATTCACCGAACGTCTATTCTAAAAGGGCAACCGTGAAATCTGCATGGCAGAATCAGTAGTTTTTGTCCTCTTTTCCGTTATACACTTGCGTTTTATAACAACGCTTAACAGCGACAAGCTAACATTCAATCTTTCTTGAGTTGTGAATGATTAGTGGTTTTCTTGAAATGGGCTGCTGCCACTCAGTGGAAGAATGATGAATTAGATTTCATGGTAACGGTCGATGCAAAGAATGTACGATAACCATATTCTTTGAAAACTCTTGCGGGCCACATAAAATGAGTTGGCCCACGGGCCTGGAGTTTGACACCCATAGTCTAGAACAGGGGTCACCAACACGGTGCCCGCGGGCACCAGGTCGCCCCCAAGGACCACATAAGTCGCCCGCAGGCCTG